>OY755171.1:8441070-9041070 GCA_963576735.1 Bedellia somnulentella
ATTTAGAGACAGCAGATTTAACAATATGTAGTTTTTTTTGGGTTGGTGGTATATTTGCATAATGGGTCTCTTGCTAAGGCTATAAATCAACCAAGGGGTGAAACAATTTATGGTGGAAAAATACTTAGTTAATTAGGACTAATTTAAAAACCTATCATTATTATCTACAGGGATTAATAATGGTTCCGAAAAATAACCTGTCCGACTATTATTCTAATGAACCAATGTTTTAATAAATTACCGACAAAAACCCGAAACATACCGAAAAAATAAAAAGTTTAACAAACACCTAAGAACAGGATTAAATTACTTTTTTACTTACAATTTTATTTAACTTTGAATAATAAAACTAAACTTCCGAATAAAATACTGAATCTCCGACAAGTTTATCCATTGGGGGGGTTGGGGGACGAAAGCCCCCTGCAGGTTAAGAAAAGTTAAGTCACATTTAGCTGGGTTAGGTTAGGTTATGTATAAAATGAGCGAGCGAAGCGCATCGGAACGAGCACCTTAAATGCATAAACTGTATTTTAAATATATGGAAAATGATTTCATTGAAATAATATTATTCTTATTAAATACTTTCAACATAACAGACAATATTGTCCTAGTAACAATACTAATTGATATTCATTAGAGCAATATGATCATTGAATGTTATGAAGAAAAAAGATCTTGAAGAAAAAATTTGTTTCAACACAAATCTTGGTTGTGACATAATTAATAAAAAAATATGATCAGATATAATCACTAACTGTTATGACCTCCGTTGGTAGTGTAGCGACGCGCTATCAGTACACAATGACGCGCACTACATAGAAACGCTGACAGTGCAAGAAGAATCACATTCCACAGCAACACGTAACGAAGCAATATATACGTCACACTCGTCATCAAGACTCGCTTTACAAATCGTACATCGCGCAATCGAAGTTTCTAAAAAACGTTTACTATATATACAAGTTCCAACTTAATACAGTTGGACCGCGGTCCCCAGGCATACCACCGCCTGGCGGAAGATCTTCCCTTTTCCTCCACATTGGTGACCACCGACTACAGAACACGATGGCGTCCTTCAGACCACAAGGAGTCATTTGGATTGGCCAGACAAGCACGAGCAGAAAAAGGATATCAAAGGACTGCAGACAAAGCGCTTCGAATCCACGGCTCACGAAACACGACTCGCAGCACGGCAGCAATGGGACACGCAACGGGGCACCCACACCGTGGCTGTTGGAGTCAGCATTGAAGTTCCGGCTGACATGGCCGTCGAGCATACACACACTGGCACGAAGATATGGAGTCAAAAATTTCCTGTTGGAGGGGGAGTAATGTAGCGACGCGCTATCAGTACACAATGACGCGCACTACATAGAAACGCTGACAGTGCAAGAAGAATCACATTCCACAGCAACACGTCACACGCGTCATCAAGACTCGCCATACAAATCGTACATCGCGCAATCGAAGTTTCTAAAACATTTACTATATATACAAGTTCCAACTTAATACAGTCGGACCGCGGTCCCCAGGCATACCACCGCCTGGCGGAAGATCTTCCCTTTTCCTCCACAGTAGTATTAAAAATGTATGAATAAATAAAGTATGACAAACAAAATAATGAAGAGTGATTATGAACTCTTATGAACTCAAATCATTAGAAAGACAACGAATATGATTTGGAATTTTATGTGAGCCAATAAAGGGGTCCACCCTATGAAACATGTAGTGTAATTTAAGAATTACTAGTAGGCCAGTAAAGGTAAAAATTACATAGCATTGTTATCAGTAGAACATAATTTTATTTGGTAGAAAAGTATTGTGGTAATAACAGACATATTCATTTTTTGAAGATTTAAGTATGTCATTCGGTCGTTTCGTCATTTTAACTCAGAAAAAAGTATGCGGAAAGTCAGTATTTTAGGCAACAAGGTCAATTTTTATTTTACTATTGGAGCTTTTATTACTACCCCTTAGAATCCACAGAGCAAGTTCAATATCTCAAATGAATATAGATCCTACTTACAAATCATCTAAAATTCTGAGATCCTCTTCTGTCAGTTGAGCAGCACCATTTGTGCCATTCAAGAAATCTTCTCTTGCATCAGCATTTCCCATTTGCATCAAACAATCTAAGATTAGTAATACTTCGCGGATTTTGCTGGATTCTGCTGAGTATCGCACCCAAGCTTCCTGGAAAATAAAATCAAAAATATGTATAAAATAACACAACATCTTGGTCTGTAATTGTTTTGTTTGGTTAGGACTTCACCGCATTCACAAACAAAAGAAATAACAATAAAAATAAAACTAAATTATGCTTTAACTAAGTTGATATAGACCTTTAATTGCAAGAGATTCCAGTCCAAAAATCAATAATAACACTATGTTGGGCTAACTGAAACCAAAATCATTGTTTTTAGTGTTAACAATTTCATTTGTTGGAACAGCAAAAATATACTGGCCAGTACACCCTGCTATGTACCAACTTATAATTTGTATCTATGCTTAATTAAAAAATCATTAACATACTGCAATGTAGGAAGGTGAGACACTTCTAGGTGTGAATGGCTCCCACATTACTCCCTTCCTAGTCTATATCAAAGCTAGGAGTTACCTATTACCAATTAAAAAGTTCAGTGTGAGCAGTGAGGCTGGCGATTGCGTGCCTGTAGATGCTCTGCTGAATGAGTGGTGTGGTGAAGTAAGCCAGGAGTAGAAATTGAGGGTACATCAAGAAATGTGGTAGAAGGAAGGGTATGTTCTTATCAAGTGGTCACCATTGTGGGAACAGCAAAGATATACTGGCCAGTACACCCTGTTGTGTACCAACTTATAATTTGTACTTATGCTTAACTTGAAAAACATATACAAACCACAATGTAGGAATATGAGTGAGATGCTGCTATGTGTGAGTGAGTCCACAGTAGTGTGCACTCAATAGGGATTGCAATCCGGTCCGGCGGATCCGGTAATCCGGCGGATCCGGCGTGTTTTTGGACCTACCGGATCCGGTGGGTCGGCGCCGGATCCGGTGGCGGATCCGGTAAAGCAAAAAATATGTACGCGAAAAACTGTAGGTATGTAAAACTGTAGTACAATCAACACTATATGTTTTCTTAGATCGCTTTTTCAGGCACAGAAGTAGGTAATATTAACTCGCATTTTTCCATTGCAAAAATAAATGTTTCCTGTTTTTATTGTTTCTTAGGCTTATGAAAGTTGATTTTATAAGTACTGATTTAAAAGACTGTTTTGTTTATTAAAAAGTAGTTAAAAGTCAGTATAGATTATCAAAAAGAGTTTAATAGTATTATTATTTAAGTACTTAGTACTTAGAGCAATAAGTGAGAGTCAGGCTGATTACTTAGGTACTTTATTATTTAGCAACCGTGATAGCCCAGTCGGTAGAACACCCGGTTATCGTGCAAACGACTAGTGTTCAAATCCTGGGTCGGGCCTACACCAATTTGTCTTTTCTAAAGACATATGTGTGGTTAATTTATCATGGTTGTTAACGGTGAGGGAAAACATCGTGGGGAAACTCACATGGCTGACTTGTACTTAGTCATGTGACAGTGTTTTCATACAAAACGGCGATAGGCCTGCCCCCTATCACGTGAGTACACTGACCATGCAAAATGTGGGTACTCTGAACACCAGGTGACAAAATCACGTGATGTTCAGAAGTATTAGTTCCTCTGCCAACCCCTTCGGGGATATTCGGAGTGAACGTTTATAATATGTTATGTTATGTTTATTATTTAGAATAGTCTCATAATTTAATTTAGTACAAATAGTACCAAAAAATACAGTACCAAAAAATATAATTTAAAGTGAAATAAATAAATATGATTTAATTTTCCATAAATATGTATTTTATTTTTCTTTATATGTATTATTATCAAAACTAAAAATCACTAATACTAGGCCCTAAGTAACTTTAAAATCCGACCGGATCCGGCCGGATTGGAGCCAATCCGGTGAAATCCGGCCGGATTGAAAATTATACCGGATTGCAATCCCTAGCACTCAAACATGACTCCCACACATTTGCATAGCATTATAATTGTATGAATAATGCAGTGGCAACCATATATTAGTTTATTTATATTTTCTGATATTTCATTTTATTCTAAAATTCCCACATACTAAAAAAATAGGAGTGTACAAAATTTAATCCAAAGCTTGGGGGTGCTCTTAAAGTTATAATAATTATGTATAGAAAGATTTGCACAATTTTTAATGTTTTATACAACAACCCAACCAATTTTGAATAACAACCAAAACCAGGTTGTTATATTGACCAAGTCAATGTGAAATGTCGGTGTGGGCCGCCCCACACCATAGATGGAATATTTATTATTGTGAAGTATTTTTGCATTATTTATATAGTGTCTATACATTTTTGGAACAAATGTAGGTATATGATGTTCAGAAGTATTAGTTCAGTATGTCTGCCAGCTTTTTGGGGATAATGGCATTGCTGTTGTGTTTAGTTAAAAAGTATTACTTCAGTTAATTATTAATTTGTTTCCACCACCAAGTTACAGATGGCTATCATATATTGCTATATATATACAAACAGTGGCAGAAATCGGAGGGGTATTATGCCCCTTGGACAGCAACTTTTTTTATGCCTCTATCCCTTGTGCCTACCACCTCTCCTGCCTGCCCTTTAGTTACACTAGCAGTATATATAGGTACACTTATTCAAGGCACCTTAAATGTTGATTCTGATTAAATAAATAAATAAAATAAATAAAAATGCTTTATTTATTTATTTATTTATTTGAGAAACAAACGGTACACAATATTTCAAATAAGATAAAAATACAGAGAAGTTCTTGACCTATAAAGTTTCTACCAATTGTTATACAGACAATACAGAAAAACCAAAATTAAAATAACTAATGAAAACAAAACAATTATACATCAGTTGTAATATGGATAATTTATACAGATGAAATTAAGTAAGTTAAATGAATTATATTGTCATTTCCACCTGACCAAGCAAACACTACAAGATTACAAAATATGCATAGAGATTTTAGGAAATAATGTTAACAATATTTTATGATAATAAAATATACCTAAATAACATAATTACTTTTCAAGGTTAAAAATACATAAATTAATAATATATAAGATAATTATGAATAAAAGTACTTAAAATACATACTTTAATAATAAATATAACATAATAAGTAAATATATAAATATAATATAATAAATAAATATAAATTCAAATAATCATATTAAGAGAAAATTGTATGACTCAAACATTTAGGGTCAATCCGCTGATTCAACAAACTCCAACTGTTTACAAAAGTTCTTAAATTGAGTTAATGATAAATCGAAAATGTCAGCTTCGGAAAATTTTGTATTGTAAGAAATAATAGCACGGGAAATAAATGTGTTGGTGGCATAATTAGTCCTAAGAGATGGTGTGTGGAATGTGAATGAGTTTCTAGTGTTGTGGGACGGACATCTGAAGTTTAACCTTGATAACAAATAAGGTGAATCAATTAGATTATGGATGGTTTTAAATAACATTAATTGATCCCTAGTGTCTCTAGCACATTTTAAGGGTTTCAAGTTAGGAAGGTTGTTAAAGTATGGAAATCTATAGTTGAGGTGTTTAATAAACTTATTTTGAATTCTTTGAAGCATTTTGATATATACTTGATACATGGGGTTCCATACTGTTGAGCCATATTGGAGTATTGGTAGTACCAATGCATTATAAAGTGTTACAATAGTTGGAGGGCTTTTAAATTCTTTTGACTGACGAAGTACAAATCCTAGCAATTTATACGCTTTGGAGAATATACTAGAAATATGTTTATCAAATAGCAATTTAGAGTCAATTATGATGACTTTGGAAAAAAGTGCATAGGGGAATAAATCATATTTGGTTTTCCTACAAAAGGATATAATATGGCACTTGTCTAAATTAAGTTGTAAATTATTATTACTACAATAGGTAGCAAAGCGGTCAAGATCCGACTGCAAGGCAAGGCAATCACCGTAACACGTGATAGTTTTATATATTTTGGTATCGTCAGCGAATAGAAGAAAGAGTGAATGGAGAAATACTTTGTGAATGTCATTTATGAAGATATTAAAGAACAGGGGGCCTACATGAGAACCCTGAATTATACCTGATGTTATTGGCACAAATGAAGAAGTGAAACCCTTTACAGTTACGGCTTGCCATCATCCTCGTATATAGGACTTAATCCAACGTAGCAGGTCGCCGTGTATACCAAAGCTCTCGAGTTTAGCAATTAATATAGAGTGGCAGATTTTATCAAAAGCTTTTGAGAAGTCTGTATACACAGCATCTACACGGTGACCAGCATCCATAGCCTCAGACACATTCTCAATGAATTCGCAAACATTAGTCTCAGTTGAACGTTTAGTGACGAATCTATGCTGCTCACTTATGATATGAACACGAATATTTACGATGAACGATTATGATTACGACTTATGACATGAATATTTACGAAAACAAGAGTTTTAACAAGTTCTTATTTAAAATTATGTCCTGAGCTTGTTCTGCCATTAAGCGTGTAAATATTCAAGTCCTAATAGATTTCTTTTTAATAACCACATTTTACCTTTTTGGCTTGCTTTTTTGCTTCTTTCTCAGCAGTAATGGCAATACCAGACATTTGTTTTGACAAATCTCTCGCAAATTCCAATGTTTGGTTGACTTCATCATATTTAGCAACAGCAACTTTTTGGTCTGCATTGAGTTCTTTGCCAGCTTTTTGTAAGTCTCGGTAAGAAGTTAGTTTACCCTGAAAAATCCAAGCAATTCATAAAGTTTTGTTTTAGTTTATCTGATATTCAGTACATATAGATGATGATATAAAAGAGTTATAGTGTTTCGGATGTGGTTTGAGACCCTTCACCAACAACTTTCATTTTACCATCTTTTCCCCACTTGACTTTCAAAAGTGGTTTTTCAATTTCTTCACTTTTAGACATTTATAGCTGTAAGTATATGTATGTATGTATGTATGTTGCAAATAAAAATAAGGTAAAGTTTCACACTCAAGAAATACAATTTAAACATATTTAACTGATATAACAGGGGAAAAAGTTTGTAATACAAAAACAATGAACGGATTTGTTTACAACTATGTCATCTATCACCATGAAAGGTCTTTTATACTTTATCTTTTTATTTATACACACATAAAAAAACTGTAGCTGCAAGTAGGTATCAGAATCAATTACTTATAAACCTAATATTCCAAAGTTACAAGTGATTATTATAGGAAACAAATTAGAAAAAAATCATAATATGTCAAAATTTGGGGAATGAAATCCAATAAACCAAAACTTAATACACAATGAAAGCAATTACTGAATACTAAGAAACAGCTTTAAAGTAATTTTTACATTTTCATAAGAAATATTAATAACATTTGCTGAACCAATATATTGCGTTTTTTCACTAAATCAAAACATAAACAATCGTACATGTCTGTATAATTTATTAATTTACGATCATCTTAAGATACGTAAAAAACAACTTATACGATTTTTTAATAGGTTTCTCAGTAATAACAAAATGCAACAAGAGAACTACCGCATTCTGACAATATAAAGTTTTGGAGTACTACAGACAGAGCAGACCACATGTGTGAAAATGGCGTCAATATTCAGAATAAACCCGACAATATATCAGTATTTACAAAGACAGATGAGCAACACGAAATGAGAAATGAAATTTTACATTGAATAGACGCTAAATACACATAAATTAGCCGCAATAGCCTGCAGCCACCTAAAAAAAACCGAGCACTTATATTTTCTGGACATACCTTTCTTTTCTCCAAGTTCCGAATTTTATGCTCAACAATCGTCATAATTTGTCGTATTGGAGAATTATCCGTGGCCTCCGAAGAGGCTGGTTTTTCGGATTTTCCATTCGCGGCTGAAGGCATCCTTCACAGGCAACAACTTTTCCTTGATTTGGAATGGTGGATGGTGGAGGTGGTGTTGTTTGTAGAAATTCAGTTTTTTTCTAGCTCAGAGTAACTCTAAGTGGGTAACAAGCTAAATGTAAAGGGGCCAGTACACAATGGCCAGGGATGGGCCACGATCCGCAATGCACAATTGTAGGCCACGATCACTTGGTGTTCACACAATGGCCCATTGCTCATTACTGCCTGGCAATCCACTTGCGATGGACGTCGAAGTAATTATGGCTGCAGCTAATTATTTATTATTATGTATATAATTTATTTTATTTATGAAGCTATTTATGTTGTTTTTACGTCATGTGATTATAAATACATTTTGCAATAAAATATTCCAAAAAAGTATAAGTATCTATGAGCGGTCGGTGACATCATTAAACACCTCAGACCCAGAAAGGCCCCGGGGCCCGACGGGCTGACTAACAGGGTCCTTAAGATCCTACCACAACACATCATCACACTACTCACAATCATACTTAACACATCACTCATACACGGCATCTTTCCAGATTCATGGAAAGATGCCGATGTGATAGGTATATTCAAAGTCGGAAAGCTTCGCACCGATCCCACGAGCTATAGGCCTATCAGCCTATTAAGCTCGTTAGGTAAGATCTATGAGCGACTAATTCTCGCTAGGATCAGACATTACTTGCACACTAGCGGCATTCAGATACACGAACAATTCGGGTTCAGGGCACAACACTCATGCGTCCAACAAGCACATCGCTTTACCGAGCATGTGCTTGATGGATTCAATGACACTTACACCAAACAGACGGGCGCCGTCTTCTTCGACGTGGCGAACGCATTTTACAAAGTCTGGCATAACGGTCTGCTATACAAGCTATACCAGATCGGTATGCCAGACAAGCTCGTGGCTATAGTCCGCGACTACTTGTCGGATCGCCGATTCCGCTTCAGAGTGGAGGACGCCCACTCACAACACCACCCCATACACGCGGGAGTCCCACAGGGCTCCACGCTCTCACCCACACTCTTCAATATATACACTAACGACATCCCGCGTACACCGCTGGTGGAGTTAGCACTATTTGCAGACGACACACTACTCTATACGAGTCACCAAAATCATAATTTCATACGGCTTCGCCTTCAGCGAGCCGTAACACAACTCGGAGAGTGGTTTAGGAAGTGGCGGATCGAGGTTAATCCCTCCAAAAGCGCAGCCATGCTCTTTCGGAAGGGAGGCCCCTCACTTGACCCGCCGCCGCCTGTTCAACTCTTCGGCACACCTATTCCGTGGGTGAAAAAGACTAAATACCTCGGTATTGTCTTTGATTCCCGGCTTACATGGACCCACCACATCAGATACATACGAAACAAAGCCTCATTCGTCCTGAATAGGCTATCACCGATGCTTTGTGCTCGCAGTAAGTTACCACTGCGGCACAAAGTTACACTATACAAAACATGTATACGTTCGGTCCTCTCGTACGGTAGTGTTTCGTTCGCACACGCCAGAGAGGGCTTGATACACCGCCTCCAGGTGATACAGAATAGGTTCATGCGCAAGGCGGTAGGGGCGCCTTGGTATGTTAGGAACTATGATCTCCACAGAGACTTAGGACTCAATACAATCAGGGATCATTTCAAACAAATCTCACGTAGATACTTTGATAGGATCCCTGATCACCCCAACCCCTTACTCCGAGCCTCGCTCGAATACACGATTTCCCCGGACGCCGGGATTCGACGCCCACGTAGCGTGCTCTCGGATCCCGACGACGACATCACCCGCGAGCTCGAGGCCTCAGGGGCCACCGGCGCTCGCGGACTCATCAACAACCATTACCACTCCCGACACCGACCCCGCCGGTGAGGTCGTAGAACTCTACACTAAATTTAGAGCCACACCAGACTCAACTAGAGTCTATTTTATTTTTATACTCACCCTATCCGACTTAGCTTAGGTACACTCCTTTGCCGCGCCAGGGCGGCCTTCAGCCGCCCGGCACAACAACCAAGGTGACGCCGCATAGGCCGCAGGGCCAGCAGCACCGAACCGGTGGGGTTTTAGTCGGTAAAAGTCCGACATACCCCCGTCATCCGGATCCTATGAGGATTTCCCCACCGGTAAACAAAAAAAAAAAGTGACGAACTAAATAATGGCCCACTGTGGAAACACCACCGGCCACGCTACGCCACGATTCCTTTGAAGTGTACCCGAAAAACCAACAACTTCACCATTGCGCGCCACGATCGGCAATTCGGTATGCAAAGATTTTTTTTGGTATTTATTGAATATTCTTATTCGATACCAAACAAGAAAATAAAAGACTTATTTTAATATTTTACATCTAAAATGAGTCATTGCCAAGTTATGATTTTTTAAAGATTGTTCAACGTTTGTACTTAATGACATCATCGATCGAAAATATCACGTAGCGACATGCAAATAAAGCGAAATGTTAAATAAAACAAATAAAACATTTCACGAATTTGTTATCTCTAATGAAATTATTACGATATTACACTAAACAAACTTTTCATTTTCGATATTTTATTTATAAACTGCAAAAACGATTGTCTTTGAAATAACGCTGAAGGTCAAATACTGTTACAGTATTTTGTTAAAATAACGGTCATCTTAGCTTTGTTTGATTTCATTTCAAGAAAATATGTTTTAAATACATAATATCTCGAAATGGTTTCGTAATCAGCACCACTTTTGTAAAACTTTGCAATTTGCATACCGAATTGTCCGCCATCATGCACCATTGCTCCCTGTACACAGTGGCGATGGCGAGCAGTGGGCCATCGTCGGCCATTGTGTACTGGCCGCTTAACTCTTTTCTCCTGAGGAAGGCACTGCAACCATTTTATAACGTTTCGTTTCCTTTCGTGAGATGGCACTGGCTTCTTTTATAATTATATCAGCAAGAATCACAATTAGTACTATAACTAAAACAAGAGTTTGGAAAAGCGTATGATTCACCTATTAAAATATTTGAGAAAATCAGAATATTGTTGGGAGCAGGACTGCTATATGCACCACCGCCACCTAGGATTGTGTTATTATTATAAAATACAATCTCAATTCGGAGCCCTCGTTGGCAATATGTAAATGAGTATACCGGGTTTAGTAAAGTTGTAAAGATCAAAGCAGTGATTCAAAAAACACGTTAAACAATATTTTGGATTACATGTTGGATTTTTACTTTAAACCAAGCAAAAATAAAACGAACATGTTTCTCAGCTAGAACTCAGATAGCCAGTTAGGAAATATTTGCATAGGTATTAAACTGTCGTTAACTACTTTATGCTAAAATATAATAATCTTTTATAACTTTTGAAAACCCTTTTTTAGTGTCGTACAGATCGTGATTGATAATGGTATTTCAGGTAAGAGCGAGCGTAATACCGTCATCTGGCGAAAAGAAACGAAGCGTTTTAAAATGGGACACCCATCGCCTTCCTAATTGGTCAGTGTAGTAAAACCTTTCGGAGTAAAAGTAAAAGTTTTCGGAACCTATCAATTTATTTATTTCTTAGTTTCACTGAATGCAATAAAACATAAGACATGGTTCATAATTTAGTCTGTCATGCAAGGAAAGAAAAAGGCCAAAAAAGGAACAATAATTTAATATTTGAATATAGTTTTACAAATGTACTAAAATCACTTTAGTATCCAAATAAATCAAACCAAGAAAAACCAGTCATAGTTTAACAAAAAAAGGCGTCGATTTTATAGGTATTTTTAATTTGATTTTCAAACGTAATGAATAGGTTTTAAGCCCAGTCCGTTCTCTCTACCTGTAACTGTTCCTATACCTAAACTTAATTCACAAATCGAAAACAGTAAATTATATTTACCGTATAACATCGAAAAATTTACATTTCTTAGAATACATTGCAGAGTACAAGAACTTGAAAAAATATTAATTAGACAGTATGAGCTTTTAACAATTTAACTTTCCTTTAAATGGAGATAAATGTGCGAAAGTTTAATAATAATAGTTAAGATGACAGTTTCGGTCTTTGTCACTGTTTAATATTACGAGTTTTTTTTCATCAGTTTTCAACATCTTTCTTTTTATAGTTTTTAAATGTGTTATGTTGCCTTGTTGACAGTAACTAAATATCTTTTTTAGGATTTGAAAGTGCCAACCCTTAGCAATTTCCCATCTCACCCCTTTCTGTGCGTCCGTTGTGATCTCAACTACGGGGTGAGATGGGATATATTTTTGTGATTTCTGACTAAAATCACAGATAATATAATGGACAAGCAAAAAATATGTTAAAACAATAAAGGATAAGCAGCCGGCATTAGTTATTTTAAATAAAATCACGTTTTTACTGATTGAATATACTTAAAATCGATTGTAAATTCTGAATTTGTCTTAACTCTCTTCATTTTACGGCAGTGTAGTATCTTTATTATAAATAGTGTATAGCTTAAGTTAGTCTGTGAACAGAAAAAAACCGGTGTGATTGTAGGGGGTTATGTTATGTTGTTTTGTTCAGTGTTGCCAACGTAGGCGATTTTTCGCCATTTAGGCTACTCAGATTGGAAAACGGCGACCAAAAAATCGTAAAGGCGACTGGTCGCCGTTTAGGCTACTTGAAAAAGATTAAATTTACTTTTATTTATAATCGAATTACGACACAAATAAGCACAAAAAAATAATCTACATAAGAAGATATACGACAATCAAGATAAAAAGATGGCAAAACCCCTTGGCAAAACCCTTCACCCATATTGAACGTTTCATCTCTAAATACCTCTGAGATCATGTTGGCAATACTGTGAAAATATCACAGGTGGGGTTGCAAAAATTTAAATTCGAATCAACCGAATATTCGAATCAGTATGTTTATTAGAACTATTCGAATCAGGAATTTTTATCCGCTTAACCTTTAGGAGTAATAACAAAACAGGGCAAGAACAGAAATTGCTCGCAGCAGATCCAGCAGAATAATGTTTTAGAGTCTGGCTAATGAGTCTTTGGACACGCCAATTTAAAATCTTTTCTTTCTTTAACTTTAAAACACTGTTTTGATACTTTTATTTTCTTTAAATAACTTCAAACTCTAGTTTAAAAGACTTGTTGTTTAAGTGTTAAGTACTGATTTTATTGTATGTACAGGAAGTTATAATATAAATACATAAGTAAATAGTTAAAAAGGTGGTTTTTATTTTAGTTTCGGGTTTGGGCTACTTTAGGCTACTCAAGCATTGAAAATTGGGCGACATACGGTCTTGACTTGTTGGCAACACTGGTTTTGTTTAGAATACTCGTACCCTATATTGTCTGTGTTTAGAATTGAATAAAAACTTTAAGTGGTATTTGTTTTTCCTGGATCTATCAAAATAAATATACCTTTTCAAGTTTAGTTTGATAAATTAATCATGTCTTCAAAGAGCGTGGTAAGTTGTATATCGGTGTATTTTGTGTTTCTATCTTATAGTAAAAGGCGCGAATTCTAGGTTATATTTATAGAATAATCTATAAAATATTTTTAGTCTGTCAGCATTTTCGCCAATTAGGTACTTCTGGAAAATCACTAATCATCATCATAATTATTCAGATGACAGTTAAAATGATTTCAGTTTCATGATAAACATTTTCAGCTTACCCTTTACAAATTCTTGCTCATCAACCGCTTCATTTATCCGCGCCACTGTTGGGTTTTTTCAACCTATTTCTTAGAAAAGTAATAAAATATATGAAAATAATAATTTATGATCTGTTTAATTTATACATAAAAAATGATCTTTTTGTAAGTATATTCTTTATGCAAGTAGCCACAAATGAATAATAATGACAAAATAACACTTTTCCCGAAAATATTAAAAACCATCTAACTCTCTCTTATAATGTTTCAGCTGTTCCTCAACCATACAAGAAAGTTTCTGCAGTGTAAAAGAATACACACATCAGAAGTCTTAAAAGAATCACAGAACACTGAAAAAAGTAAGTTTTTCGATTGGTGAATGTGCAAGACATGGTCTGAAATGACATGTTCTCTCCATTTCAAGAGTGCAACTCTTACATTTTGTTTCTTTGAATGATGATTAATGAAATATATTTATCTATTATCTAATTAGCCATAGTTAAGTAGAAAGGACTGGGGCTATCCATATCTCAAAATCTACAAGAAGTAGATTTTGAGATATGGGCATTTGAAGTTTGAATTTTAGTGCTCTTTTCATACTTTGGGTTAGGCTGGGTTTATAAAATAAACAGTTTTCATGCACCTTTTAAAAGAAGAGTCTTCATTACTTCATAGATTCAATCCTCAGCAATACATTGGCATACTAAACTTAATTTAGGTAAAGGTAAGGGTTGAGTTATTTCTGCTTAACTATAGCATATTATACTTTATAATTTGGATATATTTTATTCCAAAAAATAAGTAAAAAATTGGGGAAATTTAACCTTTTATTGGGATGGATTATTTCATTGCAAATGTAAAGTCATTTTTAATATCTAGAATATTCTAAGTTGTCTCCAACAATAACATCCTGTTTTTTGCTCCAAACTACACAAGAATATCTGAATAAAGATGGACTACACTACGCAGTCTACAAAATTTGCTGCTGCACTAAATTAATTTCATTATGCAAAAAAGTGATAATACAAATTGTTATTTTATGTGAGAAGGAGGATCTCCTCCTTAACTTAAAAGTTAAGAATGGAACTTTTAAAGACTCACAATATTTTACTAGGAAGCTTTTCTTCCTCCTCCTAAAAATTCTCAGCTCAGATTTCAACATTGAATATATAGTTAAGATATTAAGTATTCTCATTTACTCTATAATTCTAAAACAAGAATACTATATATACATATTAACCATACACATTTTTAACAGTATAATATGTTTTACACACAATTGTAAACCTAAAATCTGAATTTTCCTAATTATTTGGAAATAGCTTATAGCTTGAAAAATTTGAGAACAATATATATAGTTATAAAACTTAGGGATTTTAATGTTCTAAGTTCCAATTAAAATTTGGTTGTTTTTTCTCATAACCAGTATATAGTGATTTTGAGAAAGAAACATATAATGTTTAGACCAGTTAAAGAAAATTTGTTATATTTGCTTTTTTTTATTCATCTTTTTCAGCCATAAATCAAGTAACTTTACTAGGCCGTGTGGGAGCAGACCCCCAGAAGAGAGGAACTGCAGAGCATCCTGTTGTAAACTTTCCATTAGCTACTCACTTTAGTTACCGATATGAAAGTGGTGATGTGCTTCAAAGAACAGATTGGCACCGAATTAGTATCTTCAAACCTGGCCTGCGAGACACAGTTTACAATTACTTGAAGAAAGGCCAGCGGATTTATGTCACTGGCAAAATTTCATATGGCGAGGTGAAACTTGATGATGGACAAGTAAGGACTGCATCTACTATTATTGCTGATGATGTCATATTTTTCCAACCAATTGCTGATTCTAAATCAGTGTGAAATCGACACACTAAACATTGAAGTATTGCAAGTGTCTTATATTTCAAACCAAAAATTGCAGCATCTTTGATGTCTTTTGATTGTTAAGTAATTGATTAGCGTAGATTTAAGAATTATGTTGGTAGAAGTAGATATTTTCCATTACTATGCCTTTGTTAGTGATTAAGGATAACTTTTTAATAAAAGCCACATAAACATTCTTCTCTTTATTAAAGAAATAATCCTGACACTTCAATCTTTAATTCATATTTATTTTTATCAACATATTTGGAAAAAATACAGTACTCTTACCACAGACAACTGTAAAAATACAAACTGATCTATCTCTTAGTAGTACTACATCATACTAGGTACTTGATGAATAAAGCTCACATTTTGTTATACATATACATACACTCTCTTTACAGTCTGGTTCTAATGCTACATTAATTATATTTACAACATGATATCCTTTATGTATTTATCTAAAATGAAGAGAGATCACAGAAAAATTGTAGCTGGAAATTGGGTTTCCTATTATATCCCCTAATATGTGTCTACCACTTTATATTTATCACATTAATGGACATTGATTATTGTCTTGATCTCCTTTTTAATTTGTAGTTATTTTCTTTAATGTGATATGACTACAATGGAACACACATTTTGATCATGTAGTTTAGTGTAGATAGTTTCGTAGTCATAAAGATTTATAATAATTTTTAGTGTACAAATACCTTAGAAAAATATATACAAATTATTTTAAGTGGTATCACGTGATTGTTTTGGAAACTTGTCGCCAAAATTTTAAATGGAAGACATTTTTATCGGTATTTAAGATCTTAATATCGAGGTTTTTTATTTGTCGCAACATATATAATTATTTACAATAGAGGGTTTTTCTATAATTATAACAAACAAAATATCTAAATTACTTTAAAAATGCAACTATGGGCATTGGTTCATGTACCAAATATACCATAGGTACTATATACTAATGAAGTTTTGACTTGGCAACAATGAATTCTGTAATTGTTGTCAAAACACTAGTGATTCATTGCACAAAACACTATAATAACAGTCTATAAATTTAACATAATAAACTTTCAAGTCCAAATTGAAACCATTATACAGATTGATTATAATATCAAGTACATAATATTAAATCACTTGGCACAAAGGCGACCTTAACACTAAGTATTGTCCATCACCATCTCCCTTTCCTACGTAGTAATCTTAATGATAAACCACCATATACTAAAAGAGCGGCTAGATTCATTCCTATGGATTCATTGTCTTTATTAAATGTCTACTTCCACTGTCTGTTAATCACTGTTCACTTTTTCACTTTTTACGTTAATTAAATAGTGTTCATACTCTGACCCTCTCTTCAAACCATTTTCGTGCATAGAAATACCGTAAGACTCCGATAGGTTTTCATATTCGGGTTCTCGCTTGAGCATGATGTTTTCACCGATGAGGGCACTTATTCGGTGTTTGTCATGTGAAGGTACTGAACTAAGGTTGGGGCGCGCTCGTTTCCGCCAGGGTTCTGTCGACGACATGCTCAGATCTGTAGGCATGTCTTCGTCGGTTGGCTCGTCTTCACAGCGGTCTTTTAAGTCGGGTTTGCTTGTTGGTTGGGGTGGCACTCTGGTTGGACTCATCTGTTGCCGCAGCAGTGAGATGTTTTTGATGTTCTTTAGTTCAGTTGGGTTTCTTAAAAATCTGTAATAAACAATTTCATTTATGTAATTTGTAATATTATGTATTAGTATTCTTGGTACAATCTAAGTAAACTTAATAAAACTAGTTCACTTGTTAGTTTTTTGTGGTTTAACAATCTTATCCATTATCTATTATAGTTCTGATAGGTCATCTAAGAATAGCTTAATATTTTCGAACGGCTAGAAGGCGACTTCTATTTCTTTTACAACACATGATCGTTCTCAAGTTTATAGGGTGACCATTGTTTTCCAAAAACTTGATTATTTATATATTATTTTTAAAATCGTATAAAATTTGATAAAACTGCGGATAAATGAATGACTTTTAAATTCATGAAAACATTTGTCTAAACGACATTCTGAATTTCTGCAAAGTTTACGAAAAAAACCATGTTATTGATATGCACATGGAACCTGTTTTAAATTCAACAATAAGCCGAATACACACTGATTCTGCCGGGCCGCCGACTTGTGTTGAAAGAATTATGTGTAACCTATGTATGAAAACTATACCGTTAATAAAAAGTTGCCGACATAAGTAGGCGGACCGGCGGGCTTAGTGTAAATTGCGCTATATTATTTAAAATTTTAATTTATTGTCGTTGGTGTATGAAATACATATAGTTAACTATTTTAAAAAGATGTTAAGAAAAAGAAGGCTGAAAATGTTTTATCTAGTGCTTATCTTTCAGCTTATGTAAAGCCATTGATTTTAATAATTATTTAACTAGGAACTGCTGCTTGGATACTATGCTTGTATTTGTAGTATTCTGTAAGATTGTTTAGATTAACTAATATGCAAAAACAAAGCAAATTAAAACTTACTGGTAACAATGACGTTCTCCTTGAACTTTTCTTAAAATATTGACGCGGTAGTAGTACCGTAACGCCCGAGACATCTTATCGTAGTTCATTGATAGATGATTTTTTTGAAGGCCCCATAACTTGGCGAGTCCTGCTGGGTCTACTATTTTGAAGACACCTGTCTCGCGGTTTTTCCACGCTATGTAACTTGTGTATCTTTGTGCGGGATCATTTAATAGTTGCTGGAGGAAGTCCCAGAGCAGTCGGCCATCTGAAAATTCATGTTTCTGTTACAATCTTTGCTTTTCTGTGTTTTAAAAATGTAAAATACTGTGCCTAAAGTTTTAAACGAAAATTTGAACGTCGCAAAGAATTTTATTGTTTAGAATGTAAAATAAAGCTTACTTGTATTTGATTCTGGCATATCATTCGGGAAGAATTCCCTTTTCTGAACATGATAGTGCTGCTGAGTTGAATGAGACATGGGTGCTGGGCTTGTAACTAGACCATCTTTAGGAGACTGCGGCGTCTGTGAAAATTTCGCCTCTTCATCTGAATCCGAATGATTACTTCCGGAACTTGCAGTTTGTGCGGCGGGAGGTGGGGCAGCATAGGTAGAAGCGTAGTTATTGCTATCACCTCTTTGAGGACTTCCTGAGCTGTCTACGGATGGTGCCGGGCTTAATGTTACCGAATTGGGTTGTGCGGCAGCAGCTGCAACCGCACTATGGAAGTGATGGAAGCCATCTACTGCCCACGTCGGTGTAGGCGGGTGCGAGTGGGGCGAAGGTGGATAAGGAGCAGCTCTCGCTGTAGGTGTCACTGGAGAAGAGGGCACCCGGCCGAGTATGGCTGCATCTCTAACTAACATTTGCAATACATTGTGAAGAACATCACCCGATCCTGGGCTGCGCTCATTTAAGTCCGTTTTTGTAAGAAGGCACAAAGCTTTGCCTGTAAATAAAGAAATAAAAATCAAATCAATGCCAAACCAAACAGCAAAGTAGAGATAATATAAAGTAATTTTATCTTACCATTCATTTGAAATAAATCCATATCAAAATTAGGAAGATCGAATTCTCTCTCACACCATTTCAAAAACAGTGTCACGTCTTCTCTGGACCATAGTCTAGGTTCCGTTGGTAATCCAGGAGGTAACTGGGCTTTGTTATCATTTAAAGGCGACAGAGGTGGTGGGCCCCATGGAAGAGGGTATCGCCATAAAAGCTCCGTTGGGCTGAACGGTAATGTATGCCGTTCCATAGTTGGCCCCGACGGCAGTTGGAGACTGACCACTTTCATTCCGTTAGTCTGCAAAACAAAACAATATTCTTGATTATTCTACTGTACGCTGTCCTTAACTATTTATATATCAAGAATTATTTATTTTGCTACATGGCAGGTTGTTTTCTTTCTGAGCCACCGTACTAGCACTGAATAGTCTAGGATTACATTATTTCTTATCGTTCAATATAAGTTTTTTTTATAGTTGAGTGTAAACTGTTATGTAATAAAACGGTTGCACATGTTCATTGTGAGGATTATTAAACTCGAGATAGCGATTCGTAATCATATACTACCTACATCTTATTTTAGTGTCGCCATTATCCTATTTATCATGATAATCTAGTCTTATCTTTTATCTTTTATTATTAAATAAGGCGAGCAAATTTCAATATCTAATGTATGATTGGTTAATTACTCACACCTCGTTATATCCGCAAATTAAGACTTAAAAGTATTAATACTAAAGTTTTTGTTTAATAAGTATATGGTAAAATTTTGGTGGATATCGTCGTAGTTCTAATTGTGATGAGTTGTTTCCCTTAATTATTAAAATGAAAAGTTGTAGCATAATAGATTTTTTTTTAAATTGATTTCGGATAAACTGCTAAGGTCTTAGGTAAGATATATCGGTTAACCATGCAGTTAACGGATTTCTTAAACAATTTTTAGGGTTTTTTTATGCAACATGTTTTGTAGTTAGTGGAGTGTTGCGGGAGTTGCGGAATTTTATCTCCTTTTAGAAACACAAAAAATAGTCGCTATTCGATATTTTATATTTTTAAAAATTTAAGATTAATTTTACACATTTTATTGACTAACCTTAGAAACACAATACAATTAGTACTCTTATTATTATTTAAAAAAAACCATGTAGATATGTATTATTGACAATCAAGAGTAAAAACTTCTTTTTATTTTAACTTAATGGTTACCCTACTGTGTTGCTAAAATATTATTTGAGAATCAAGATCATAGACTATATCTAAACTAAAAAGTAACTTGAAAAGTTGAAGTGTTTATTTGTATACATTCCAAAAGTTACTTCTAATTTGTCAGATGTGTGGAAAGAAATGAGCGAAAGTCTGTTTAGTTAGTTCTTGTTTCGATAAAGTTTCTTGTTTGTAAGTTGTTCAAAATAATGACATCCTGAGATCTAGGCAACATCCTTTTCTTTTTTATTGCTTATTATTGTTAATATTCACACTTAATAGTGTTATCGGGCGCGGTCGGAAATGCGTAAGGACCGATAGCGTGGCTCGCGATAAGCGCTCATACTCACCGGCTGTGCTGGTCCGGAACTGGCGGTGCCGGCAAAATTCCAAGAATGCGTAATGGTGAAAAAGTTAGCACATTTTAGTCACAACACAAGAGGCACAAAATCCAGAGTTTAGAACAACACGAGTAAACACTTGTTAGCAGCAGCGATCCCTCCAAACGTGTCGTCTTACGGTTCGCCGTAAATCAGCAGCGTATCTGAGGGAACTGCTTTGCAAGCGAGCGTCCTAGATGACTCTTCGGTGCGGACTGAATTCCGGCGTGGTGGTGATGGCGTTGGCGGGGCGCGGCGCGGGTGGCGCGGGGGTGTGGCGGCGGTGGCGGAGAGGTACGGGTGGACGGACTAGCGGCAGGCGGCGGCGGCCCCTCCCCCGTACCGCACTTCCCTCCGTTTCTCGCCTGTCGTTGTTTATGCTGTCGCTCTTCATCCGTTGGTCGTCACATTCCGAGATAAACTTCAGGAGCCAGTCCCATTTTTTAGCGGTTGATATTCGTGATCCGTTATTTACTCAGAGTTAAGTTGATATGCAAGAAATTAATTTATACTGGTTTTCCTTATAGATGTCCTAAAGGACTGAGAAAAAATGTCCGCCTCCTTCTTATTTCAATTAATTATTATTATTTATAAGTCTTATATATTTATATTATTATACATTATACGTATTTAATATTGCTGTATTTCATTTTTTTTTATAGTAATTCATAACATAACCAATATACATAATTATGAATTCCAAAACATTATCGTATAAGAACGGTAACTAGAACTAAAATTAGTGTGATCTGATGTGGTAAGCATGATTATACGTCTGTGTATGTGGCAAGTAGTGGCAACTGGCAAGTCGTACAGCCCACTACCGGTTCGAGACAGAAATATTTGGCTGCCAAGACGGAAGTGGCCTCGGAATCTTTACCTGTTGCTCCCTTCGCTCCCCTCACACTCTCAGATTTAGCTGTCTCACTCGTACACTTGCTTTTGTCCGTTTTTGTTTCTGTCGAACATCATAACGCGAGTTTGTGTGTAGTCACTTTTTGTTTATACAAAGTTTTTGATAACTTCTCTTAACTCGAAGAATTCATATTGCCAGTGTAATTTTGAAGCTATCCTGAGATCAGATAGTAATATAATGCAAATCAGTTTCTTTTACCACATTCTGTATATGAAACAAATGTGTGTACTTGATTTTTTTTTGCTTCGAAGATTACCATCCATGCATACAGAATTTCTGACTCCTTGCTCTATACTGTAAAACCTTAAATATTGTTATTTAGAAAATCTTCGATGTCTTTTAATTGTCCAATATGGCGGTGTATTTGGAATGTTTTAACGCGGTCAGAGTCCGGACCCGAACACATGCGGAAGTTCCCGAAATAACGCCCGTGTGTGTGCGCGCAACTAACTATTCTTGCCACTTTGCCAGTCGTCATTTTATCGTTAGCAATTTATCTAACAAATACGAAACTAGAAAGACAAGTACTTGGTTATGATACCGATACCGACTTAAATTCATTATATATGACTATTTATCTCTGATATTTCTTTGCGATGGGGTTAAGTATAATTCATCAGTGACTAAAAACTCTGTACTACTCTTTAGTTTTCGCTCGAATCTTTATTGTAAGGAAATAAACGACATCATATAGTTTAAGCCGGAAATGAATACACGCGGGAAGAGGAAATTAAAGTGCGGGCGGCCTGCGGGCGGCGGAAGTTTAGGGGGTTGGGAGGGACGTGCGAATCTGCTTGTACTTCCGCTAATGGCCGTGGTCCGGAAAAAGGATAGAAAGCGTCGGTCGGAATGTAATCAAAATGAAATATTCCTGCTATCCCTTCAAACAAACAATTTCAAATCAATAATAAACTAAAACCAAAAGAGAATTGTTATGTAAAGTAAAATATTTTCATTATTTTTTTGATTGTACTAAACCAAGATTGAAAGATATATGTTCATGAAGTCATAAACAATGTGAAGTAGAAGTGAAAAGCAATTTCGCACCGGAAGTTCAGATCGGACAAAGAGTCTGTCTGTAATATCGCGTGGATATAATGGCTTTTCCTGATTGTTGACCTCCAAGAAGAAAATCTGTTTGTAGCTAAGTAAAAAAAAAATTAGTGTACGATAAAATATTCAGTGACTTATAGTAATGTTGCAATTGTAATTGTAACGTCCCCACGTACTTCCGTGCGTCTTAGGCCGCGACCCCAATTCGTTCTGTGTTGTTCTTGAATTACATAACTGGGCCCCAGTAACTAGGCAATGGTGTCATGCCAAAAAGTTGCGCCACAGTATGCTTCGCTTGTCGATGGTAATTCCAAAATTCAATTTAAGACCATCGCGTTTGTTTTGTATTCTTGTTAATATCAAAATGTATGATTTTGGGTAAGCGCTCTGTAGGTGTGCCATATTTATGATTTTTCAAAGATTTATATCAATTATAAAAATTAATGTCCTCTTATAAAATGTCGGTGATCCTGCTATTTTTGCATGTTTACTGATAAATCATACTTGCGAAAAAACATGTGAGCAAATCAGATCTGTGAGCAAATTTCCGAGTAGCCATAGAGAAACATGTAGGTATTTAAATAATGCAAAAGAGTAGTTAATTAATATCGAGAGTTAATGTGTGTCAGAGTAGGTCAAAAACTATTACAATGAGTTAAATCATAGTATAATTTGTAGTTTTCTGTATGGATTACGAAGCCTCGCGTTTTATATAACTCGTGTTTTAGTCACATCGATTGGTAAGGTGAGCTCGAAAAATGCGCATATATTAATATACTTTTGATTTGCAATGGATGTATTTCTATTTGGATCTTTATTGCTTTAGCCTACAAGAGTTTAATGCATATCTATATATTTACTCATAATATGCTGGGTTCGACTT
Source organism: Bedellia somnulentella (assembly GCA_963576735.1). Lineage (NCBI taxonomy): Eukaryota > Metazoa > Arthropoda > Insecta > Lepidoptera > Bedelliidae > Bedellia > Bedellia somnulentella. The sequence goes on from OY755171.1 coordinate 8,464,469, forward strand.
TTTGCATATTTCTTGTATGTATCCTAAAGTTTACTTCAAGCTGTTTTTATTCAGTCTGATATGATTGTGAGTTGCATTTTTAAAGCAGGAAGCATAACAGCCCTTCTAAATAGAACACGATATTAGGAGGCAATCACTATTATTATTTTGCTCGGTAACCCTCCTCTGCAGTCCAGATGAACAAGTGTCAAATAACGCTCCCTCCTGTTGTAGTTACACGATTGGAATCGGAACCCCATTTTTATGTGAAATTTACTATATTATTCGCATTTGTATGTATTAAATTCCGGTCTACGTATATCTATACTAATATTATAAAGAGGAAAGGTTTGATTTTTTGTTTGTTTGTTTGAATTGAATAGGCTCCAAAACTACTGGACGGATTTGAAAAATTCTTTCACTGTTTTAATGCTACACTATTCTCGAGTGACATAGGCTATATTTCATTTTCAAAAAAATTAGGGATCCTTACGTAAACTTCAAAAATGTAACCCAAGGTGTTAAAGAAATACCAAAAAAAAATATTTACATCGCGTGCGCTGCGAAAACTATTGAAAATAGAATAAAATTATGTACTACAATTTTATAGAACACATCATAATCTAAAAAAAATGCCCCGACAGCATGTCTCTAACTATTATAGTTATCTCACAACAAGCGTCATTATATAAAATTATTTAAAATTAAATTAAAATCCTGCTTTAGAAAAGGCTATTTATTTGTACCTATCTAATCCTTATAAAAAACGTATATATTATTTCAGACTACTTCAATACCCTTATATTACTTTTTGAATTATTCAATTCGAACATTCCATTCGAAAGTTATCTCGAATTAAAAAAATAGATAAAACTCCGCTCGATTAGCTATGCATAGTAAGTTGTTGCAGGCGTCACGAAGGGGTACGGGAGGCTGCTTATCAAAGAGTTAAAGCAAAATTTAATTGTAGCGACTATTATCACTTGCCCAGCAGCCGGTCAATTAGCTCATATACCGATGATCCCAACTGATCTGCCAATTCCATTTAAACGGCTACATTTCCGGTTAAAACATCTTTTGCTTTAACAATTAATAAGTTCCAAGGCCAAACCTTCAAATTAGTAGGGATTGACCTGTACACGGTCAACTGTACGTTGGCCTGTCTCGGGTGGGAGCTCCTGAACATCAATTTATTTTGCTGCCCCAAAATACAACAACGTCAAATATTGTTTACAGGGAAGCTCTAACTCTATAAATAGAATGGCTTTTGATGTAATTACTCATTATGAAAAATAAAAAAATTAAAATAAAATATATAAATATAAATACAAAAAAATATAACATATATACATACATATACTCACGGCTTTAAATCCCTAGAAGGGGTAGCCAGAGCTAAGGAATCAGAAATTCCTCAGCCACTTTTGGAAGTCTGCTGTGTAGTGTCGGCTTAGAATAGCACTACCCCATTTCTTCCGGTGGGTGTACGTAAGAGGCGACTAACGGTATTGGGCCTTCCGAATTAGTAAAAAAATCGGAGGTAGGAAACGCAAACACTACTTAAACGTGTAAACGAAATAAAGGATGGAAGAATTTCGCACAACAGCCAACTGACACGGTAGCTCAGTTGGCAGAGCGTCCGGGGCGTTTACCCGAGGTCGCGGGTTCGATCCCCGCCTGTGTCGAAATTTTTCTTTCCTTTATTTATTAGTAATAATCCCCACATGAGGTTTTCATGAACAAAGAGATTTAAATTATGTGATAGTTAGGCGTTTTCAACATTTGCATTCTATCTGAAAAGGCAGACAAGTGGCCTTCCGAATTAGTAAAAAATTCGGAGGTAGGAAACGCAAACACTACTTAAACGTGTAAACGAAATAAAGGATGGAAGAATTTCGCACTGGCAGCCAACTGACACGGTAGCTCAGTTGGCAGAGCGTCCGGGGCGTTTACCCGAGGTCGCGGGTTCGATCCCCGCCTGTGTCGAAATTTTTCTTTCCTTTATTTATTCTTTATTTATTAGCTTTTAAGGGATTTTGGGCGATGCGGTTGGAGACCCATCACCAACAACCTTTATTTTACCATCTTTTCCCCACACAACTTCCAAAAGTGGCTGAGGAATTTCTAATTCCTTAGCTCTGGCTACCCCTTCTAGGGATTTATAGCCGTGAGTATATGTATGTATGTACTTTTGGAAGTTGTGTGGGGAAAAGATGGTGAAATAAAGGTTTTTGGTGATGGGTCACCAACCGCATCGCCCAAAAATCCCTCAAAAGCCCTAAAACCGTTAGTCGCCTCTTACGTACACCCACCGGAAGAAATGGGGTAGTGCTATTCTAAGCCGACACTACACAGCAAAAAAATATAACATAGTTTAAAACTTTTAAAAAATATGTTAAAATAATAATACATGTAATAAAATGAAAAACAAAATGTTAATGATAATTCATGCCCGAGCGAAGCCGGGACGGGCTGCTATTTTTAAATATATATAATACTCTCTAATACTTTTAGACCCACAAATATGTTCATAGTAGATATTATTACAGAAGTATTATAAGACTGGAAATTCTAACAGTTATCGTATTAGTAATCAGATGTTTGTGCTAAGGATTTCTTACACCCGAATCGTATACGGGATCCCGGGCCATGTGTTTGCGCTCCCACGCAAAGTAAACAAGTGTGAGCTCAACATGCATGCTGCTGTCAATGTGATAACTTAGAATTTTAAAGAATTTTATTAAAAAAGTATTATATGAGAGAATTTGTATGGAATTTCATGGGTTTAGCTGTTTAATATTCATCTGTTTCTTATTTTGAAAAATTTTTTTTTTTTGTTGGACCCTTGTGTGGAAGAGCATATTGACTTATGAAATATAATAGAGCTTAGTTATGCACTACGATTAACAGCGCCTACTATACTAAGGATCTCCGCCTTTTTACCATGTATCAATTTTGCCATAGTCTAAAAAACAAATAAAAGAGTATATGCGTCTAAGAAATTTAAAATGAATGAAAGTATAAGGTGTTTTTGCATTATTATAAATTTAGTCCGAATTTCTCTGTATTAACTATTAGAGTGCGAAATTTGCTAGCTACGTCCGCGTGAATTTAGTACAAAGTTTTTGTTTTACGTACCTTGAAAATAAAATCTGATTTTCTGTATAGAGACAATCTCATTCTCAAAAGTCATTGCCTATATAAATGAATTCATGCATAATGCGTGCGGGTAAGCCACTTGTTGGAATGCTTTATCTACACTACAGTGCATATAAATTGGGGGCTATTTTGTGATGGGGATAAAGTGTGCCCGGTTGGGGTGCCTCCTTATTATAAGCTTTTTATATTTTATTTAATGTTACGCACGCTATAGGTTTTACGTGAGTAGAAATGTGTTCTGTATTAGGCAAATAAGTGTAGATCCATATGAAATTTATGCTCACGCGTAAGTAATTATATGTTAATAGAAGTCTTTAGTTTGATAAATTATAATCCCACTATCTGGCTCAGAGTTTTTATCATTCGTTATAGTAGTTTAAAATAGAGTTTTAAATATCGCTATTCATGGAATGTAATAATAAAGGTCTAAACCTGTCAACTTTGAACCTATTTCGCAACCTGTCATTTCAAGTAATAATATCAATAGTTTTACGTGTCAGTGGATCAATGATCAGCATCATGAGTGGACAGATGTAGCTCATAACGAGCGGCTTGCACAAGTCGGAGGGCTCCGTTTGTCACTCCGGGCCCCCGGGGTCCATTGTGCCCTCAGACCCTCTTGTCGCACATCGCATCTGTCGCCTACATCGAGCAGGATTAGACGCATACATCGACATTAATTGATTTGCGCGATAACGAAGGGTTAGGGATTACTCTTAAATGTGGTGTGCACATGTTGCGTCGAGGAAAGAAACGACAAGCTTCCTCTTTGTCATTTTAAGCTTTTTAGGTCATAGTGCAATATGATCGTCGGTGATATTACTTATTAATAATTTTTCAATTCACTTTCGATTAGTTTCACTGAATTTGTTTATCTTCTTCATAACTAGTCATTTCACGCCATTTCGTTCAGTTTTATAGTCCAACAGTAAGGTCCATGTAGAATGTTTATGTTTAGTTTCTTATTATTATTATATACTATTATTTTATGCCTTAATCACCGTTTTATTATGTTTGCTGACTTCCTTACTTCATCTTCCGCAAAAAAACACTAATCACTATCACAAATATAAAGTTCAAGAGGTTATCTTTTATTAGGTAATGTCGAAACTCAATGTCATGGCTGCTATAACCTGATGCGGTGAACTAATGCAATTACTGCAGTTACGCGTGTTTCTGCTCTTGAAGGGATCAATGAGACGATTGCGAGGGACGGCTTTGTAGGGCTTCTGCTCATGTTGGCTCGGATCGATTCAATGATGCAATTTTGTGTTAGTATTAGTAATTTCAATAGAAATGGAAGTGTTTTTAAGTACCTATCGAAGTTTGAATATATTAATCCTTTAAAAATATATTAAGGGAAACGGTAAATTTAACAAAAATATACTCTTGCTTGATGACAGTATAATTATAGGTTTGCGCAAAGATATATAAAAAAATAGCATTTATTAATAATATAATAACCTATTAGTAAGTCACAATAGGTCAGTGATCACTTCGTCTTAGTAATTGTCTGTATGTAGTGCCTATACGCACGCATTAAAAAGTCGTTTTTGTTCAGGTTCAACCTATAATTAGTTACAGTTCCGAGCTTCTATTTTGATACTATAAGCGGATCGTTCGACCACTAACATGCAGTATGCGTTTAAGATATAACAAATGATTGTTACAAGTGTACAATTTGCGTAATGATCAATAAAGTAGTTCTGTAGGGTATGGTCCTACCAACCACTTGAGAAGACACCTTGCATTGACGAGCGTGAGAAGGCAAGTGAGTTTTAACCCTTTATTAAGGTGTTCTTAACGTCTTAGCCACAGGTGCAGAGTTACACATAGCGAGAGCACCACGCCTCTTTAATCTACGACCCTTTGCGATCTTCACATTCTTTGTGTCATTTAAAAAATGAGAATGTAATTACGTAATCTTTATAAAATATTTAAAATGATTTCGAATATAATGAATGAATTTAATCCAAAAAAAATATAAAGTTACACTTTGTAAATACATTTGCAATCGTAAATTAGCTCATGCAATTTTAATTTTTGTGTAGATATTATAATGTTACAGATTATAGAAAAAACTTAAAAACAACTGTTATAGCCCAACGAATAAGAACTTACCTTCGTCTTGCAGACAGGCATGGACACAAATCCTAATATATCTAAAGACATAGATGTGGTTAACTTATCATTGTTGTTAAAGGTGAGGGAAAACATCGTGAGGAAACCCACATGGCTGAGTTTTACTTACTCATGTGACAGTGCATTCGTACAAAACGGCGATAGGCTTGCTTATCACGGAAGCACAGTGTCCAAATCATACTTATATCTAGGCCGCCTTCCTAGGTAGCCTTCCTTTTTGTGGTAACATGGTTATAATTGGCTCTAAGCATTACGCCTATCCGGCATTTAAATAATGTTGCTAAATCTAACATGATATTCCCTTCTTCAGTTTCCCATTATATTTCTTTCTCATCAACATTATAGTTATTTGTTGCAACAAAACAATTAGGCAATACATCAAGCTGTAATATTGTTTTGAGAACTATTCAACCTTGATATTGTTTCTCTTCAACGCTAAATATGTTTTGGGAAATTATTTCGATGTCAGATGCATGTGTTGTGCTCTCAAATTGTTATTAGATATATTATCATCTAAATCATTTGGTTGACTTAACTTAAAGTTGACTGACTTGACTTTATGTGGTTAATTAGGCCATTTTCGGTCCCCTTGTCACTTCAAGACTAGATGAATAATGGAAAAAAATAAAAATCACAGTTCTCAGGAACCCAATGAGTTGCAGAAACACGGAATGTTGGAAATGACATTCAAGTTAAAAAAAACTTTATTTGGTGACTTACTCACCAACTTATTACCAAATTTCCAAGACACTTCTAGGAGCCCTAGAAACTGGACGCATAGTATAAACAATTAGCTGCTTTCTGACTTACGTTTACAAAAATATACTCACGGCTATAAACCCCTAAAAGGGGTAGCCAGAGCTTCTGAATCCGAAAATTCTTCAGCCATTTTTGGATGTTACATACATACATACATATACTTACGGCTATAAATCCCTAGAAGGGGTAGCCAGAGCTAAGGAATTGGACTTTCCTCAGCCACTTTTGGAAGTTGCGTGGGGAAAAGATGGTAAAATAAAGGTTGTTGGCGATGAGTCTCCAACCGCATCGCCCAAAAATCCCTTAAAAGCCCCAATACCGTTAGTCCCCACTTACGTACACCCACCGGAAGAAATGGGGTAGTGCTATTCTAAGCCGACACTACACAGCTGGAAAGTTTTGTGAGGAAAAGATAGTAAAATAAGTGTTTTTGGTGATGGGTCGCCAGCATCGTCCAATAATCACTTAAAAGCCCCGAACCCTTACTCGCCTTTTTCGATCACAAATGGGATGAAATGGGGTAGTGCTATTCTAAGTCGACACTACACAGCTGTTTTTGTCTAGTTTTTTTATTATACTGTTTTTTTCTTATATTGCTTGCGCCAACGCCAATCTATAGCTAACTCTTATTATGTATAACGGATTATTATGCATTGATGTTCACGCCATAAGTTCCTATAATGATATTCGACCCTACTGTGTTTATTTCAAACGCAAGCTATCTATCTTTTTCGACTGTTTCGTTAGTATTCTTACTAGTATCTGCAAATGAGAACACAAATCTATATAATCACCTGTGAGAAAGTGTCTATATGATACGTCTTTGTCAGTATGTTGTTTGTACGGGGCACTCTCATTAGGAAATTGCGCGAGTTCATAGGTTTGAAAACATGTCAGTCTATTCATGTCGAAACACTAAGCTTTGGTGTCGTGTATTGTGGTGACAGACACCAGTGAGAAGACTTTTTGTTTAATGTACCGGTTTCAGAGGTTAGATTCCTTTTCCTCACTGGAACTCTGTATGCCTATTGCTCAGAAACAATTCCTTTTCGCCGCTTTTGTGTAAACGCGTTTCGGTTTATGCGTAATGTTCTGCTGTTGAATGGATGACTTTCGTATCACCATTACTGAAATTACATTTGGCCTTATTTATCGTGGAAAACATGAGATTTTTCATTGTGCCTACCACATATATACTAGTCTGTACTGTATTTTATGCTTTTAAACTATACTTTAGAGCAGACCACTGTAAGTTATTAAGAATTAAACAAGTTATGAGAGATAAATAATTGTGTGTGATGATGCCAGTGCAGGACAACTCGGAGGACAAATTTAGGCACGCAAAACGGCCGGCTTGCGAACGTCCGATATACGAAGATTTAGTACGTCCATTTCCCGACATGAGTTTATTTTTGACTCAACTCTTAATAGTCACGAGTCGTGAGTTGCGATAATTATGTAACGTGCCTTTTGTCGCCATGCCAGTGTTGACATTTGTAAGATGGCGTCCGTCAAGCAGGAAGTAAAGTAGGAAGACGTTCTAGCGTCCTCCAAGGTCGGCGCGCTTAGCTCCTTCCACATATATCATTACGTAGCGTTCGTGACGACTGCTGATACAAACATTGCCAGCCATTGTTAGCGCAATCGAATGAGGTTTTATGTTGCTGTACAATGCGTATGCAACGTAGCTACTCTCAAGTTTTGTTCCCTCGAAAATATGTAGGTTTGCGGTAAATTGTGGTAACTTCATTTGGAAAATATACTCTGATTCAGCGTTTTTTTTGGATTTCGCATTTTTGTTTACATTTAGGAACTATGTTTAAGATATTGATAACCAGATCATGTTTTCTCTAATTTTTATCTCAACTTGCTGTATAGTATCGGCTTAGTATAGCACTACCCCATTTCTTCTGGTGGGTGTACGTAAGAGGCGACTAACGGTCTTGGGGCTTTTTAAGGGATTTTTGGGCGATGCGGTTGGAGAGTCATCGCCAACAACCTTTATTTTACCATCTTTTCCCCACGCAACTTCCAAAAGTGGCTGAGGAAATTCCAATTCCTTAGCTCTGGCTACCCCTTCTAGGGATTTATAGCCGTGAGTATATGTATGTATGTTTTAACTTAACTTATTATTGACACATCGTTTATTAACTGGCACATAAGTACCAATGAATTAATTGTTAGAGGTTAATAAATCATCAAATGTTAAAATGGAAGTATGATATGCAAATATTGGTTTTTTTGTTGATGAACAGATCTGATTTTATTTTTTGCTTGCATTTAAAAAGGAATATTTAACTTGTTATTACACAGAGAACAACCTTACAAGTTTTTCGCAGATTTTTTTGTTGGGTTTTGGACGGGAACAATAATAAGAAAATGTTAACTATATTAAAATTACCGATGCTATATTACGTCTTACTACAACATTCATACTATTAAGCAACAAATATACATTTCATCTTGGAATTTCTGGTAATTTTAATTTGGCAGCAGGTAATCTCTCCCATGAATTACACAAAGAAAGTGAATTCGGCTCGGCTACAATATTAACTTTGCTACAAAGAGCAACATTATATTTCCAAGTATTGGGCACTTCTTCACTTCCGAACAATGGTTTCAATAGGAAGCGAAGTGGTAAACAGTGGTTCCTTTACAGCCTCGAATCCGACATGAGCTGGGCTGAGATGGTTTCGCCGTATGTTCACTATGCGCCCCATACTATCTTTGACAACAATGAGCTGTCGCCTAGGGCTGTATCATACCATATTCATGCTTCCATAGAGGATTTAGTATACGTCTGTATTTATCCCAAAGTTTTACCTCATTGACATAGTATTTTTTGTTATTAGTTTATTAATGAGCGTTCAATAAGGTCCCGTGTTCATTTAAGACACCATTCTTTAAGATCTAAGTCATTTTGAAGCATATAATACAAATATCCCCCGTATACCAAACAATATTTATTAGTATGACATTTTTTCACACGCCTCTATCAACTTAGAATTCTGTTTCATTAGTAATTATTGTTTGGGTTCATTAAGTATCTGCGTAAAGTATTTTTATGCTGCCTATGATGTGTCCTGTCCTGTCTACGATTTACAAGGTTATCGTGTCGTCAATCTACTTTTATTGATTAAATATTTGTATTGTGGTACCAAATCTGCTCATCATATGAAGACTTACTTTTATTTCACGAAGCGACGCGATGTCTGTATTCAAACACGATTTAGCGTATGTGTGCGTGCGTAGAAGTACTGACTTCTATTCGGTCGTTGTTATCTACATAAATGTAAAACAATATTTTCGCTGTATCAACTGAGCAAATAAATCCTTCGCCTCTATTAAGAACACAATTTACTGCACACTTTTTCAATCGATTTCTTCGAAATATATCATTTGGCAAAGTAGCAACCCTATATTAAGTAGCCAATGGAAGGTTCAATCGCATACCAAAAAAAGCTATTATCTGAACGGCATATTCAAAATAATATCCTATTTCAAAGGAAATAAGGCGCCGCTCTGCAGCGCAGGCGCATACTTCATGGAACGTCTTAGCGCCTCGCCCGTTCCCTCATTTAGATGTTTATTTATTTATCGACGCGCTAACAAATGCATTTTTATATTTTTTCCTTTTTCTTCTTTGAAATTAAACAACTGGTCGGCTATTAGATTCAACATTTATTGACAAATGTTGTTTATGTCCCTATTTAATTCAATAGTAAATTCAATGGATTACTGAATTGTTTTTTTTGAAAATTTTTGTTTCTAATATTGCATTAACATTATTACAATAATAAAAAATATAACTATTATATAATACTTGCCGTTTAAATGCCAGCCTTTGGCATTAGATTAGATCCCTTCCCGTGTTTTGTATACTGAATATTGTGAATCTTCGATGCAAAGTATGAGTACTGATTTATACTGAAACGCAAACGTTTGATTAATGGGTTAAATAAAATAGGTATTTTATAGTTACTTAAATGTGTGTATAATAAAGTATTCGATAGTTTTACAGTTCAAATATTTATCAGAAACCTACATGTAAAATTTGGTATAAAGAAGTATCGCAGGTAGACAGCGCAACCCTCCGAAACGAAGATGATTTATCTGATACCGTACAATGTAAACCAAGTGCCATTAACGCATATCTTTTGTCGACGCTTTGTCTGTCCGATACACCTCATCCCAAAGGATTCTCGATCGTTATAATTCCGTCGAACATTTCCATAAAATCTATCCCTGATCTTATCGTCGAAAACAGGTCGGAATCTATTTTTTTTTCTTAAGAACTTCATTTATTATATTTTAAGGGCAAGCTTAGAAAAAAGAAGGTGTATAAAGCGCCGCTCTCTGTTCCTTCTAGGAAGCGGTGCGGGTTTGTTTATTTGACACTCGTCCGTAAGGTTGCTATATGGCTATGGTGGACAAGGCTTCAACGGCTACCTTCCACAATGGGGTGTGAATTCTGATGATCAACCTAACCACATGTGCTTTGTTACGCGTTAGGTTGATCATGCATTATGCCTCCTTTAAATACCAAATTTAATTATGTAACCTGAATTTAATTATCATAGCATGTTTGTTTTACCAATATATACGTGTGGATAGAGCCTCATTCTAGTTAGAGCCTTTTGGGTTTCCGTTTTTTATCAGGATAAGCTGTTTTTTAAAGCTCATGTTTTTATGGATGGAGATCAGTATCCTTTCGCGGGAAGAGCTATTCAACTAAAGATTATTTCTGGTTCTCCGAGTTTGATTCAAAGGGTTATGAAAAGATTCACAAAGCCTTAAAATCAGTATTAATGAAGAACCTTTGTACGATACCATGATAATAAGCTAGCTTGGTAATATGGGCTGTCTTAACCGTTGCACAATTTCCCATGCAGTCTCAAAAGTAAATACCTTCCTTTGATAGGATACACAATGGTAGGGCAAGAGTCAGGTAAAGCGCCTCACGCGGCGGGGGATCATAACACAAGTTTTATATTTCCGCTTCTTTGTCAAGTCTTCGATGCCAATTAATAATTTCTCTGGATGACCGGAGCCATTGTGGCGTCCTGTGCTTCGCTCTATACAAGCCAGGAAGATTGATGAACTCCCGCCAATTGTCGCATTTTTGCGTTTATGGACTTCTTTTTGCGTTCCTGTGAATTGCTTTACAAGTATTTCATTGTGATTTTGAGATACTCCCACTATGATCATTGAGTTCTTTTATGGCAGACAGTATATTTTGAATGTGTGCGTTTTTTTGGCTTGCACTGCATTATTTAATTGGACTCATTCTGTTTCAAGCTTTTGTGAGTTGAACGATAATTATTTAAATTTGGGTAGTGAAAATTTCAATCCGTTTTAATTACCACCTTAATTTTAAAGTCACAAGAGATTTAAAAAATCAATATGATTTTACTTATAGCTTAATACTTTTTCAAGCATTTAAGTTATGAACTTGTTAATAATTCATCTTTCTGAAATCGGATATATAAGAAATGGGTCCAATGGTGCAAGCATTATGTTTATGTATGAAAGAATGAAAGGGTGGTCAATTCAATATTTTTATAAGCCTGTAACATAAACTGTTAGAAATGTCTTACAAATAATGATATTAACATCACAACAAAAATCAATTGAGATGATGATTCTCGGTGTCATTTGGATTCTTAAATTTTGTCTCGAGCGTCGCTTTTTGCTGAGAAGTCTAAGTATTTCCTGCTCGCGAAATTTATTCAAATGTATGCATGCTTTTTGTGGACCAGTTTGTGACCGGCTTTGGCTTTAGCTCGTTTAATTTGTGTTCGCATATCAACGTTTTTTATAGTTTGATGCGTCTTTATGTCTGTTGCAGATAAATGTATAAGAATAATAGTTATTATAATTTCCATCAATGCCAGTCTTTCGTTGGGAGATATTTGACTAAAAAGTTCTCTTATTAGATTTTTTCTATTATCTCATACGACCATCGATGAAAGCAATCTGTCAATCTTTAATATATTACAAATCAAAGATATTACAACTTTTTAACTAATCCGCTCAAATTGCTACTGCGTACTCCACTAGTGCTGCGACACGTAAAGCCACCTAGTGCACCGCAACTAGGTAATTTGTGACGGTTAACATGTTTTTCCGGCAGTTAGTCGTACGGTGCAGTGTCGACGTGTTGAGATCCGGGTCAGGGCGGCACGTAACGGGCTGTCTGCTAACGGAGCAGGCTAGGTCGCCGAGCGGGATGAGCACACGCGGAAGTTTGCGGACGCTTATTAAAACCCCGCTGCGATTCCACTTGTTCGTACACCGTCGTGAGCCACTCATCATTTCTGGGATATCTCCGGCATCAAATCCCGTTGATCGACGCACTGATTGTGTTGAACGCCACTTTGATGCTTTTGGCAAACTGAGATGTTTCATCGTATCCGTCGATCTATTTAAAGAAACGTTTACTGAGTTTTGTTGAGGTGTTAATTTTTAAAAGTCTTTAAGAATTATATCCCCATATCTCATATTCAACACTTTCTTCGTACTCTTCTCCGATGTCCTCAATGCAGCTTTGATTGCTTAGTGCGAATATCGCAATTTTATAAAATGCGTCACACGACCCCGAATGACGTTGAGAAGGCGGGGCGGTCGCGGTCGTCGTTTAAAGAAAGCAAGTTCAGTGCCATGGTCGTACAACAACCTGCCAAGCTAGGTTACCTTCGTCTCATTATATTGTGATCTCACTTATATCATTAACGCCGCTAGCTAATCGATTTTAAATATTGACTTCTTAGTTCTTATCTCTTAATATTAAAACATTGGTTCTGGTTTAAGTAACATAAAATTTTACGGTTTTAGAAGTATCTCTTTTATTGTTTTTTTGTAATCGTATTATCGTTTAAGTCTATCTCATTTGAATGATACAGTAAATACGTTCTAGACTGGCTACCCGGAAGATGGTTCGAGTTACACCCGCCTGTTTTCTTCACAGTTCGTTTACATCTGTCAGTAGCCATTTTACTATTGCGCAAATTTAAAACGCTTTTAGATTACAAGTTTAATGGCTTTTATAACCGCTTCAACTTTAAAATCTATCAAGAAATAGAAGTTTTCAGTTGAATTGTGTTTATATTTACTCTTCAAATTTAAAAAAAAGACAAGGATTCGTAGTGCAGTGTCAGCTTTAAAAAGTACAAATAGACAGTAGTCCATTAGGTGATTAGTTACAAGTAAACCTAATATCCGATTTTTAAACGATTGAATTTAGTGACGAAATAATTATGGATAGAAATGCAACCATGATGTCATTTTTATTCTTGTACGGTTTGTGCGTAATTTTCACTATAGCTTTTAAGAAGCGAACTGTAGCCAGTTAAACCCGGTTATTCTCTTAAACTCAATTAGCGCGGAGTATGTGTTACGCGAATTAGTGAGACCGGAAGCGTCGACATATTTGATTGGCTCAGCGAGCCATCGTGGAGTATTGCGCGCAGGAAACGTCTCGCGCGCCGAAGACTATTCCAGTTTTTCACCAGCTCGATAATATCGTTATATTGGTAATCATACGAAGGACAGACGATAGACCGCGAGAGTAATTCAGCAGTTATTTTCGTATGATGCTTTCCGGTTTACCGAAACTATTTATGTTTCATCCAACGGATGTGAAGTCGGCGCTACGACATCGCCTACCTATTTTGGTCTTTCGTTGGTTGGACAAGTATATTCGAAATAGTTGAGCTTTAAATATTTATTATAGTAAAACTTCCATTCGTTTCTCAAAACCGCGGTCTTGTCAATAAAATATTCTAATTCACAAGACAAAGTCTGTTATTTGCTTATATCTTTTATTAGACTGATGGAGCCATCATCGGTTTACACTACTACGAGTTTGTCTGCACTATAAATATGAGTAATTGTATTGGTGAATTTTATGTTGCACTACCTCGTTTTTTCTGTGGGTGTACGTAAGAGAGTACGACAAGAAGGCTAGGCTTTTAATGGATTTTTGGGCGATGCGGTTGGAGACCCATCACCAACAACCTTTATTTTACCATCTTTTCCCCCTTAACTTCCAAAAGTGATTGAGTAATTTCTAATTCCTTAGCTCTGGCTACGCCTTCTAGGGATTTATAGCCTTGAGTATATGTATGTTGCCGTCGTGTTTTGAGGTCACTCCCAAAAAATTAGAGCAACTTACTCAAGTGACGCACTTATTTCAGTAGTCTTATAACTACCAGTAAATTTATCTTGTTGAGAAATTAATTAAAGGATATAAAAATTGCTGCATGAGTTTATATATATAGAACAAATTTGGTAGTTTAGCAATAATGCCTTGTAGTGGCGATGGGCCAAAATGGATATTATTAACTTTAGGAAGCAAAAGGTCGATCAGTGATTCAGAAAATTGCCAAGTATGACATCCTTGCGCGAGAATAAACTGGTGTACGAAGCGTTAAGTTATGCCATAAATGAGTTTATTTCATCAAAGCGCGCTGCCCTCAGAAGCATAAAAGCTTCCAAGATCAATGATGAATATATACTCTATCCAAACTTTAAATCAATTTATCTCTAACACCCACTTCATCAAGACAACCAATGCCTATTTAATTATCTACAACAATCATCACAGCATACATTATGTCCACATCGGGGGGTTGAGTCTATCCTTAGTGTGATAAAATAATACACGGACACACGGACATACAAGGGATACTAACTCGACAATAATATTTCATAATATAAATAACATCCAATATTATTAAGAAACAAACATTCATATATAATATATAAATGATTGCCCTCAGTGTGATTCAAACACCTCCGGACAAGAGCTAATCATCTACCAAGAAGCGACGTCATCGTCAAGATAATTAACTAGAATCCAGAAAATCCCAATCGATCCCAACAATCCAGTTTAATACCTCATATGAAGAGGGTGCGCTAACGCACGGAGCTCGGAGGCAGCGTAGGAATGTGGTCGAGAGGGTCGCGGGGCGCGGGGCGGGGGCGGTTTCTGAGGTTGCGAGGGACAAAGCCTGGAACTGGTTTTGCTTCCTGTACGTGTCGGATGTCCTACGGCTTCCTGCCACACCACCTCAACTACTTGCAAGGAAAATTAGGGCTATGTATCGTTTTCTTGGTGATTTCTTAGATTTTATGTGCATTTCTAAAGAGCATGTATGAGAAGATTGATGGAGGCAAACGAAGCTAGAGAGGTTTGTCAGGATCGTACAAAGTGGCGATCGATAGTCTCTGCCTACCCCAATGGGAACTAATGGCGTGAGTATATCTTATGTTATTTCTATACATTTGTAAGTGACAGACATTACATGAGGGAATAATGAAATCAAGTTTAGAAAATATCGACTGATGTAGGGTCTGATCTGATCATTAAGAGTATATAAGAGCTGAATCCAGATCCTTTGCAATTATGTTTCTGTTTAATGGCTGTCGTTCAAATTTGAAATTAAAGATGTAAAAAAGCCGTCTTACTAAACCAAGGCCCTAGTTTTCAATTGAGTTATGTCTGCTACTACAGCAAAATCGCTTTGTAGGTCATTTTAATGAAAAATCCTACGCAAAAAAAAACAATAACAATAACGAAATTCGATAAAGACAACCCTTGCTCTATGAAGCAGCAGATAAGCAAACAGTCGTAGAACACGCTTGATGGAGGACAACTTCTTAGATTGTTTTTATTGTGGCCTGGTCATTGCTATGCAATGAATTTCAATCGATGAATATGTGGTGTGTCAATTTGATACTTGATATTGATTTACGCTCAACAACAAGCTAAACTTTTATTAGGTGCGAGAATATTGCGTTCATATTATTTACAAAACTAGATGAGATATTCAAATAATTACAAATATTGAACGCAACTCGTAATTGTACACATTTCACTCTCTTTATTGCGAAGATCACTGGATGATGTGTAAATTGTGTTATAATAGTTATCTACTGTGTATTACATAGATATATTGCGTTTATTACGTAACAATACGCCTTGATAAGATTGTTGAGAATATTTTAAAACATCAATTGCTGATCTATTTGGGATGACATAGTTTCTTAAGTTTACAGAACTTAAATTTTTCTAATAAGTACCCATTTCAATTACAAAAATTTTCATCTCTGTTTGATATATTAATGGCGTGATTTGAAATTATATTTTGTAAAATGATATAATAAAAATCTTGTTAGGCCAATAATAAATAACTTTACCACAGTTTATGAACTGAACTGAACCACGGACTCCTACCTACCTCAAGCATTTTACTATTGAACAAAACAAACTAAACCTAAAAGAAAAAGGATTATGAAAACCGTATGATATATGAATAGATACTTCGTGCAAATCTCAATCGCAGAGATCGAAGACGTAATTATTAAATTAAACGATCAGTTAGTTAGCAATGCTGCGGCAATTATAATGAGTATCCGCCATCACGCTGGCATCCCGTCGATCGCCATTGTGAATGTCACAGAAAAAGTGTACACAACAGAAAATGAATAGCCTCGAAGACGGATGCAAAATGTTCACACGATTATATCCATTGCATTTCATTAATTTGATTGACCGCTCGTAATAATCTACGCTTCCTCATGGGATGCAAACTGGTTCGTCTTGTTTGTCCCGGATTCAACACTTCGATGAGGCTTAAATGCTATATTCGCATTTATAATTCTGAAAACAACAATTACGGGTTTGGTTGCAAAACTAAGATATATCGAGGATATATAGAGCTTAAGAAACCCCAACCTTAAATGAAGTCATGGTACCCACACATGAATATGCTAAAACAACATGCATATATTATTCGTGCAACATAAATGTGAAAATTCTCCCAATTCAAGGGGGTTATTATAGAATGAACTCACTGCACTGCAGTTTTGCATTATCAGATGTGCAAGTCGATTATCATACTGATAGAAGAGACATAGAAGAGTGAAAAAGGGTAATGCGATTAATGGAGCTTTGAATATTCTCATATCTAGTCAGCCGGTGTCCGAAAAGGCCCGAATGGCAGTGCATGATGCTGTTCTGGTTCCTACGCTTATGCATGGTAGTGAATGTTGGGTGTGGCAGAAGAAGCATGAGAGCAGAGTGAATGCAGTAGAGATGAGGTCCCTCAGAAAAGTTTGTAATGTAAGGTTATGTGATCGTGTGAGAAATGACGTCATTCGTGAAAGGTGCGGCGTGAAAGATGATATTGTAAAAAAGATAGAAAAGGAATGTTGAGATGGTTTGGACACATAGAGAGGATGAATGACAGTAAATTGGTGAAAGAGATCTATAGAGCCAATGTGGAAGGTAATTTAAGTAGAGGACGACCACGGAGGACACACCTGGACCAAATAGAGTGTGTTCTTAAAAAGGCCGGCATCCGAAGTATGAAGAATCAAAGAGTATGTATGAAAAGATTGATGGATGTAAACGAAGCTAGAGAGGTTTGCCAGGATCCTACAAAGTCGCGATCAATAGTCTCTGCCTATCCCAATGTGAAATAATGGCGTGGGTATATGTATGTATGTAATCAGCTTCGTCGTCTCCGAGTTCGACTCGACACGTAAAATACCGAGTCCAAAATTAAATTATTGTTATTATGTCATAGCGTAGTTCATATATTTAACTCTTTATAAATCGTTTTGAAGAACAAAATGAGAAGATATAACTATCAAAATCTTAGGCTATTTTTAGATGTATCACACAATCTTTGACCAATAACAGATTATTGGTCTGGGCTCAGAACACAATAAATACAATCTGCGAATTAAATCAAACAAACGAAGCGGCAAACAATCGGATGTAAATTAAAACCAAACATATCATTTCAGTTGTAAATGCCGAAGGGTCGGGCAAATATTTTAAACCTGTGACGTTAAGATTGGTCTAATGTTTTATTCAGTGTCTTTAAGTTTCGCATCTGTAAAATATTCAATTGGCCTGTGGTGTGGTCGGTATAATCTAAAAATAAAACAATTAAGTCAGTATGTGTAGCATGTTTTCATACTTTGATACCGCCAATACTCAATTTGTTTTTATTGTGTTTTGGGATAGGTCTGCTCCTTATCACGTGAGTTCACTGTCTAAGCAAATCGTTGGTACCTACTCTGAACACCAGGTGACCAGCATCAAGATATTCAGAATTATTAGTACTATAAACTCTTGTCACATCTTTAAGAATTTTCAGCATGCACGCTCAGCAGAGGTGGAATTTCTTTTGATGAAATACCACGACATATTATGTTCATAATCGTAACAAGCTCATCAGAACACTTTCTCAGTTTCTCTCGCAATCCAGTCAATTACCGTCATCTGGAGATGACAAAGTCGTACATACAGCCAGCGTAATTAGTAGCATCGCTATCAATAAATTGGACACGCGTGATGCATAAAGAAACCCAGGGGCGTCGACTGAGCGGCACGCGATCGCACTCATACCACTGTCACTTCTGAAAGGGAAACAATCTCATTTCACTGAGAGAATTCATTTGTTTGTCTCTCGATACTTATATTCTATTGCCATACATGTTTTTGCCTTGCCTCAACTATTCCACCGATGCCTT
Source organism: Bedellia somnulentella (assembly GCA_963576735.1). Classification (NCBI taxonomy): domain Eukaryota; kingdom Metazoa; phylum Arthropoda; class Insecta; order Lepidoptera; family Bedelliidae; genus Bedellia; species Bedellia somnulentella. Next base: position 8,483,054 of record OY755171.1, read on the forward strand.
TGTCGTGCTGCTCATGTAAATGACTTGTAGTTCTAAGAACATATTACGTTACATTAGATGGGTATTTAAATTATAAAAACGTGGGCAGGCTCATCTCGTTAATTTAATTTAGATTAATTGAAACTTTGTACTGTCGGCTTCGAATAGCGCTAACGTATTTATTTTACCTCGGGACCTCGGGTGTGGTAAGAGTTTTTAAGTGATTGTTTGGCGATTTGGATGGAGACCTGTCACCAAGGTATTTATATATGGTTGAGATATATTTCAACCATCTTCTCCTCACTACACTTTGAAAAGACGCTCAGGAATTATTCATTCCGAAGCTCTGGCTACCCCTTACTGGGATTTATAGCCGTGATTATAGGTAGGTAGGTGATTGAAACTGTACGATTTACATTTCTGTATGAACTAAGAAACTCAGTAAAACTTTACCATAAAGTGTATTATATTAAAATGTAACTGAACGTTATATAACATATAATTAAAATATTACAAAACACTCAATATTAGACCTAAGAACAAATTTTAATTTAACGTAAATACTTTGCCGGTCAAGAGTCGAACCCGGAAGTATAGACTTAATAAGTCGGTTTCGCTTTGAGAGATACTCACGGTATGTACTCTAAGATATTTTGTATAATTATGCAAAGTGTACGTACGCTGAATAGAGTATGGTATGTTATGTTTAGTTTTGAAACGGAAAAGAACACTGAATTGACATATTGAAGAATAAGATTTTCTACATAACACAACTTACGTGGAGCATAACATAGCAAGGGCAAACTTTACGCTCTTGTATGTCGAGCTGGTTATTATCTGAGATTTTAAGTCATCTTTATTGCCGAATTATGACAAAAACATGAGTACAAAAAATCATTTTATAGCGGGGGAGGTGAACTCTTAGTTATTCTCTCTCACTCATTTGTCTTTCAGTGGTCATAAAATAATAAATAGTTAAAAAATATATATGGAACTGGATTGGATAATTCAGTACTTTTTCATGCAAGGTCCTTATTGACACCTAAGTTTGAGTTGTTTGTCTTTCTTGTTGAAGATTGGATATCTTAAATACAAGTTCGTATATTGTCATTTTACCCAACCGAAGATAATAACATTATATTAGTTACTTAAAAATATTTAGTCATTATTAGAAAATGAGTAACTCACATAAAATTGTTTTGGTATAACTTCATGTGACAATTTACAAAAATAAGTTAGCAATGAATAGCTTAATGACCAGTTAATCGGTGTCCAAAAAGGCCCGTATGGCTGTGCATGATGCTGTTCTTGTTCCTACGCTTATGTATGGAAGCGAATGTTGGGTGTGGCAGAAGAAGCATGAGAGCAGAGTGAACGCAGTAGAGATGAGGTCCCTCAGAAAAAAATGTAATGTTAGATTATGTGATCGAGTGAGAAATAGTGTTATTCGTGGAAAGTGTGGTGTGAAAGATGATATTGTAAGAAAGATAGAAAAAGGAATGTTGAGATGGTTTGGGCACATGGAGAGGATGGATGATAGAAAATTGGTAAAAGGGATCTATAGAGCTGGTGTGGATGGTAATGTTAGTAGAGGACGACCACGGAGAACACACTTGGACGAAATTGAGAGTGTGTTCAAAAAGGCAGGCGTCCGAAGTATAAAGAATAAAAGAGCATGTATGAAAAGATTCATGTATGTAAACGGAGCTAGAGAGGTTTGTCAGGATCGTACGAAGTGGCGATCGATAGTCTCTGCCTACCCCAATGGGAACTAATGGCGTGAGTATATGTATCTATATATGTAAGTTACCTTACAATATTTTTTTCATCTATGTATGTAAGTTACCTTACAATAAATTTTTCAATATACTTCAATAGTAGTTTAATGAATAAAGATTACAAGGTGGCCCATGGTATATTTAAGTAATCTATGTCTATGCTGAGGATATCTCTGTTCTTTTAAAATTCTAACGGTGCCAGCTTAAGAGTCCTCATTTTGTTTTAGTTTTTTATATACTTACTTCAAGCATGGATGCACTTAAAAATACCTTCCTTTTTTTTTCTTATTATACTTACCAAGAAAGGTAAAAAAAAAATACAGACCTTTACAAAGAACTTCGGCCTCAGACACCTATTATTTATATATCGTACTATATATATGGTTATGCTATACACACATAACCGTTACCGCGTAAACTACGACCTCCCAACAGTACTTAAGAGTTTCCGTTCCGATTTCCGATGTTCTTATCTGCCTACCTTAATATAACTCTCGCCAACCGGACACAATGTGGAACGATGTGCACTTAGTTTTTGTTTAGTTGTTATCAGCTAGATACTGCTATCACGTGCCTCGTCCCGGAAATTCGTCGACATATCGGTGTGACGTCATTCGCACACACACAGACTCGTTAGCACACACGAGGAAATAACGCGGGCTAATTAGGCTCTTGGCAAACAGATTTCTTGCATACATTTTGACTCATTACTCACAACTCTTCAATACTTAGTTGCTATTGCTGAGAGTCGCGTTTGCGTTTAGTTCTTCTTAGTTAAACTCGCAACCATGGTAGTAAATTTGCCGTAGTAAGACAATTCTATGATTTTTAATCCCTAACTAACCTCTTTATGAGGTCATGATACTGTGTCACGTCACCTCATGTTTATATTCTTTATTAGCGACTGTGTGTCAGTTTCAGGTAGGCCCAGATAGCTTTACCTCAGGGCTATAAGATTAAAAAAAGATACCAACTAATTAATATGCCTATTATTTGATCTTAGCTGAAAAGGTCTGCCCAACTATCCGACTAGGGTTTCAGGCTAAAAGGTGACTGATAAACACGGATTGATTGTATTATAAGAATGATAACTCATGCAAACAAAGCTAACTAGAACCGCAAGTTTGGTATCAGTGGTTTAGTAAGCACAGTAGTTGGTCTATTTAATCTCGGGTCTTTGATTATAGCGATTACTTTAATAATTATAATCTTACATTATTTACAAGGAATGATTAAGAATTTAAACAATTATGTATCTTAGTTTTCTTCGAAAACAGGACAACATCTACGTATCTCAAAATAATTTAAGTATTATGATCCAATACTGTAAAGCAACGTACAAAATAGTCGTGAGTATAGTATGTATATTTTTACCTTCGCAACTTCGAAATGCTGCTACAATAATAGAGCGAATTGCAAATATATTTCGACAAGAACGACTATGATAATTAACATTTATTATTTTTTTTTGTTCGACAGTTTTTGTCAACTACTGTTTGACTTAATACAAAATATGGGGAATCATTAGAGATGGTTTCTTTACTTGTCTAAACAAAGAAAAATCATATTGTTTTATAAACAAATACTGCTCAATATAAATGTAAACTAATACGGATATTATATTTTTGTATGGAATATATTGTTTTTTAATCTCGATTTCGTTTTGGATGAACGGCTGGTTTTGTAAAGAGATACCTCTTTTAAATCGACTTTGCTGTTGAATTGAAACACATCGCGCTATTTTGCATGATAAAGATTCGTTATCAATTACTTAATCTTAACATAACTTTTGGCAAAATTCTTAATGCGTGTCTGCCGTGGAGAGTTAGCATAGATTAATACCATTATCTCTTTCCGTAAGTGTCGTAAGAAGCAATTAAGGGCCCTTTGCACACCACGTTTGAAGTAATAGAGATGCTTTACCTAGCAAGCCAGACTGAGCCCATAGATATTGTAGCAATAAAGCGTGGTGTCCGAGATGCGCGACTTATAAAAGCGCACCGAACGCTGGCTTGTTTAATAAACGTTCGTTGTGGTGTGAAAAGGCGTTAAGGGTACGGGGCTTGGTATTTGGGTGATGCAGCACCGCAACAACCAATACTAGCCACGCTTTAATGAATCACCATATCCTGGCCAACTTCCATTATTAGCTGACGAGTTTTTTATCCCAAACTTCTGGCTACCTCTTTTAAGGGGGATTTTTGCGAGTGTATGTAGATAGATGTAGCGTTGAATAAAATCTTTGAGAATGTCCTTGACTTTACCTTTTGTTATTTTTTTTAAGGGATCTAAGAAGTCAAATTATAGTTACACTAAAATATATATTAAAAAGTCTTATTTCTATACATCATATGTTGCAGACCTTAGAAAAATACTAAATAATTATAAAAAAACCCATTATACTTCAGTAACGATTCGACTTTACCGAACAAAAAACATCGGACGTCACGTACAAATATTCTGATAAAATATCATAATTAATGAATATCCGTGACACGTGTGCTGTAACGCGGATATACTTCACGTTTTTGCCATATTTATTCGATTTATATTCGCCATTAAAACATATAATCTGATAACGAGGCGAGACAGATCAGTGCATTGATACTGAAATTACTTTTACATAATACTTTATCAGTTAACGAGTTGTGCTAAGTCGAATACCACAATATTCACTTTTACACGTTCAGTTGACACTGCAACAAGTGATAAAACAAACAAGCATGCATTGTAACGTGATTATCGAATTCGCTACAATATATGCGACAGAACTTTGAACCCGGCGAACGCAGACGATGTTTCGAGCGAACCGTCTGCTCTCAAATTTCAGCGATCGTAGCAGAATTGATGCGAACGAAAGCGGAAGAGTTGCTAACTACAATTTCAATTGAAGCAATTGGATACTCGGCAGGCAAACTCAGAAAGACAGTATGTATTGGTGTGCAGGCACATGACAACTGGCGCTTATGTAGAACGTTGCGTAAGACTTCAATTTTATTAACACTACTTGTCACTGTTCGCCGCCAGCTGAGCAGATGGTTTGCAATCATTTAAATGATCTCGTACCCAATTTGACTGAATACTTCGCAATTATTTGCAACAAGTACTAATGATGAAATCTATGTATTTTTTGCTCAAAAAAAAATTGCTTATTTTTCCGGTTGTCAAAGGGTGATCATTGATCAATTAATCATGTGTTTGATCATTTTGAAACAATCGTGATGGTATCACGTTAATACAATACGCTAACTGGTTTGACGTTTTTAACTTTTAGGTTTATAAAAAAAAATCACGATATAAAGTCTTCGTTCCTTGCTTCATTATTAAAATAATATAATATATCTGGTTTTTAAAATATATACATAGAAAGTTATAGTACCAAACCCTCAGGTGTCACACCTTAATTAAATAACTACCCAACAAAGCCTAGTAGTAAGATCTTCTATCCAGAGATAATCGTTGCAAAAGTGTATTCTGGTGATATCATCCTAGTGATTGAGCAGCACAATACAATGAATGTGTTAGCTGGTGGTAGAGATGAAAGCGGAAGGGTGGCCAATGCGTCAATTGGCGCAATTGGAAGTAATTTGTGGACGCTAGCTGCCCGTGCCCCGCGCTTGGCTCTGGATAACATCATAGTGCTACTAACTCTGTAGCAAAAAAAGAATGCAGGTTTATTATAATTTATACATATACTACAAGCTTTAAGTCCCAAAAATGCCGATTGAAATACGACGGCCACTTTTAGTTACTTTAGGAGGGAAAATATAATGAAATAAAGGATGATACTTGGCGTGTGTCCAGTCGCGTCGCCCAACTATCACTTAAAAATCCCCAAACCGTTAGTCCTCCTGCACGGCACCCGCTGGAAGAAATGGGATATTGCTATTCTAAATGTCAGCTTAGATAGATATGTACTCAAACTTTAAGTTTAAACTGGCATTATGAGAGCATTTTTTTTTAAATACTTTAAAAAGTTAGTTGCTATAGGTTAGGTATTTCTCTGCTATTCTTTAGGAGAGCCTGAAAAATAAGCGATGTGGTTCCGCTTGCTCATTTGTTTTTAAATATTATGTATATTAACTTCTGAACTATATAATGTGTTATATTAAACGCTGCTTTCCCCTTAAGCAAAATGCTATTTTTTTAAAAATTACTAATTTGGATGTATGTTTTGTAGTGTCTTCAGAGACTTGTTATAATTGAAATTTATTTTCATGCGCAAAACAAAGGGCCAGGCTTTGTCGCTATCTATTTACTTAGTCGTAATAAAGCATACGTTTTATTATCAACCGAAATATTCTGTTTGGAAATAATGCGTGAACGGCAATGACTTCGTCCAAAAACAATTATTTGTTTCAAAAAGGTTTGTCCTTGGCTTATTCGAATCTTGGTTATTCTAGGCAGCATTTACGCCTTGTTTTTAACAAAGTAATTCACTTTTGGCCTACATCACCGTGTCTCATCTTACTTAATTTATTACTTTACCTTCACTATCTTCACCCCAATTATCTTTTGGGTGGCTAAGGAGCTGCTAATTACGAGCCTCTGGCCATTCCTGTTTGTTGACCCGTGCTACCCCTGAGTATATAAAGAAATTACTCAGTGACTTCTGGATTTCGACTTTGGAGAAGATGGTTGGTGATGGGGCGCCACATCACAAACAATCACTTAAAAGCCGGCGAGCAAAAATTGGTTAGTGAATTCTAATCCGATACTACACAGCTATACATATATGTCCTTATAATTTTATGGATTAAAGCATTGCACACAGAGGTCCCGCCGTAGGTAAAAAGTCTAAAGTATTGACAATGAGATACACCCACTTTATGTTCATCATCATTCTCACAAATCACCAAATAATGATATAATATAATTATTTTACCCGTCATTCTGTTCTTTCATCTTTAAATTGTCATCGGAAGTGAACACATTAATCGTACGTAGCAGTTTGATTTATTTAGCAGCGAAAATTTGTGTAAACGTTTTTGATTATATTTCAATATCTATTGCAGATAGTGACACAAAAAATATAGTTATTAAAGATGAAGGTGTGTTATTAATATTTTATGCATTTTGACACAGTTTTATTATTTATTCTATAACTTATTTGTATGCTCGCAAAATGTACGTTCGAAATCTAAATTAGGCGTGAATGTTTGGATTTAACTGAAGTTTTAACAATGCATCCACTCGCAGCTACTGATGATTTATATACCAAATTAGAGTATAGACTATATTGTTTTATAAACAGTTGTCGCTTGCTGCGGATATTTGCGGCTGCCAATTTTATAAGGGTTCTACGACATTATCTAAACCGGTTGCAAAAAAACAAAAATATCACTATCATGTATTTTTTTCGTTCGTTACAGGTTCTAATTACAGAATTAGTTTTATAAGGAAAAATAATTTCGGATTTCGGACCAGTTTTAATGAAATGGCTACAAAAAAAGCTCGCTTAATTGTCGATTCTAATCACGACCCCTAGGAAGTTACCTAAAAAGAAAATCTTCCTTATATCAGTCTGATATCAATTTGTTGGATGCTTAATTTTTACAGTGGGGTGGTAAAAGGTATTATAAAAATGGACTAAAATAATTACATAATTATATTAAATGTTTTTTTATAGTATTTTGTATGTAAATAAATGTGTAAATATTGTATTTTATTTTAGCAAACAACGATATTTAAGTGTTTCAAAGTCTTTTAAACACTCTAGGTAGCATAAACACAATATTATAATCAATCAGCTACTTATTACCGAATCTCTTAGAACGCGGGACCTGTGTGCATTGGTTAAAAGTTGCAGTTTTTAACGAGCAAAGACTATCTATCAATAGTCTATCGAGCAACTTTTTCATGACTTTCAGCTTATACTAGGAGATATTTTTCTCGTTTTAGTTAAATGTGGTTGAAAAGCGTGTTTTTCAGTTTTTTTGAACTATAGCCGCGTAGTGCCGGCTTAGAATGTCGCTACCCCTTTCTACCCACGGGTGTCGTAAGAGGCGACTAAGGGTATTGGGGCTTTTTTATTGGATTTTTGGGCGATGCGGTTGGAAACCCATCACCAAAAACCTTTATTTTTACCATCTTTTCCCCAATCAACTTCCAAAAGTGGCTGAGGAATTTATAATTCCTTAGTTCTGGCTACCCCTTCTAGGGAAATATAGCCGTGAGTATATGTATGTATGTATATGTTGAACTATATTTTTAAATATAAGATAATCGTAGGTGTTGAGGGTGTTCCAAATAGTCTGATTTACATAAATGCTCATTCTATTAATATATTGTGCACTACATTATTTTCGGACAGAGTTTTTTGTGAGCTCTTAAATTTTCTCTGCTTAGACTTTAACTCAAATTATTATAATATTTATCTAATTTTAACAAACATTGTAACGGCCGTCCATTATTTTATTAAAACACTAATGAACCGCACGGGTAAGGTTATTTTTAATTGTAGTGAATAAATAAGAATTTTGTTACGATATAGCTTTTAATGCACTCCTAAATAGTGCAGCTTTATGATGGTAAAATACTAAACCGATCCTGAAAATTCATCGATTCAATTTCTAACATTAGCCCTCACAAACAATCAAAGTTACAATCTTTATCCCTTTACAATAGGTATCAGTATAATCAAAGACATGCAACCAAACAAATTCACATGGACGGTGTACACAATGCCTAGAATGCGTTGTTAAGGTTCGCATTATATGTCTGTGCACTTGAAACGGACGTATTTTTTGCAGTGCGTCTGCTTGTTAGCTACAATCATTGGACACTTACCGCATTATTGATGTTGTAACCTATTATGTTAGTTTGTACACAGACACGAAACAGCGACTGTTTGCCTTATTATTCGCTTCGTCATACAGTATCAGTTCTTACGAGAATAAGTAGGTTTTGTCGCATGTACAATTGGTCGCTGGAAACAGTATTCATAACTTTTGGGTTCTGGGAAATTGTCAGGCTTTTTGATAAGTGTTTTAGTAGCTCCATGAGCTTTCCCGTAAATAGAGGAAAAATATCGGATTTAATTGTATTTACGTGTAAATCTTTATAAGTGATAATATGGATCAAATTATTTGTTACTAAGTTTTTAAGAGTTTTCTAAATGCACCCCTAATTTAATTATCTCACCCACATACCATACTATTCCTTACAGGTACTGTAATTTTAAAAATAATGGCTGTTTACTTCCCATACACAAAACAAAGTAACAAGAAATGTTACTTAGATCGAACTACGACACGCGATCTTGCTGTTTATTCTGTACGTGGTATGTTATGATGTGTCAATTAGATAGCCAGCAAATTAAGACGCCAATATAGTGCACGTTTAGTGTCATCAATGCATTTTGCCTTTTCATATTTTTATATACCTTAATTTATATAAAGAGGATGGATGAAACTAAATTGTTAAAATAGATATATTATAAACAGCCATTGTGTTGTGGATGGTAATGCCATCAGAAGACGAGTACGGAGATTTCGGTCAAATAGAAAATGTGCTAAAAGCGTTTAAAGTGTAGAGAATAAAAGGGCATGTAAGAAAAGATTGATGAATGTAAATGAAGCTCGAAAGTTTAGCCAGGATCGTAAAAAATGGCCACCAATAGTCTCTGCCTAATAAATTAGAACTAATTGCTTGAGTATATGTATTTCATGTAACTACCTAAATACTTCTGTCTAGCCTCTTTGGAATTCGTCCATAAATATATTTATGCAGCAGACTTGTAAGTTAGCAGTGATTCACACTCGGAGAATTACAAATGTAAATCGTTGTATGTATATGTATGCGTAGGTAGAAACGGGCGGGCGCTGCGCATGCGCAATGCAGGGCGACGCGGAAGTGAGGCACTTCCGGGTTGTACGCCATCTTGTAGATAGTCGCCGGCGCAGCAAGACTTGAGCAAATATTTACCGTTTCCTATATTTATTTGTTCCTATATTAATATAAAATCTTAAGGTTTTACAGTATATTATGATGACGGGATCATTATTCTGTATTACCAAACATTATGTTCCCAATTATTTCCAGTTTGCTGTTACTACGCTGTAATTTGATATTTCAACGTCTAATTAAATAATGTCATATGTTTGCATAAAGAACAAGATTGGTCACAGTGGCCCGTGGCCTTCTTTTAGCCATACAAATAGCAAAGTAGGCCAAGTTTTACTCACTATTGTGTGAAATCAAATCGTTTTTCATGTGTTGGTAGCTATTTTACAGAAATACGTACTTTCAATTGAGCCACTAAATTAATTATATATTGGTAGGTAGAGGCTATGAATCGCCAACTTTATAAATAGGGACTGAAAATCATTTTGCGTTTTTCACACTTTTCAATTCATTTATAGATACCGTTGTCTTTGTCTAAAAGTGTCTTAATTGGATTTTTTCTTCGTTTACCATCTCTACATTTTGTTTTACAATCTATTCGCCACTAAACTTCCAAAGTAGCGCAGGAGATTATAATTCTATGGGTTTGGCTATCCCTTTTTGGGATTTTTAGCCCTAAGTATAGGTACCTATTTATTGGTGGGATATACTACTTACGATACGATACATCACTTTCCCTATTAAATTTTCGTCAGACAAAAGAAGAAAAACGTACTGTCTCTCAAAGTCAATACTGCGAAATTGCGTATGTATTACTCAATTAAAATGGATGTTGTCCCTTCTTGTCTCATGCAAAAATATTTATTGTTAATTAGATTTGTTGTCAAAAACACAATTCATTGAGTGATTTAATGAGTGAACTAACTATACGTGTAATAAATTCCTAACACCGCAGTTTTAAATTTAATAAAGTAATTTCGTAGATAATTTCAAGATGTATATGAGATGAGTCCATAATTCTAAGGAACTATAAAGTCATGATCCTTGTTGTGACACGACGGAGGAAAAACATTAGGATAGTTAAGTTTGCGACAGCTTTTGTGTGAAGCATGTTTACAATCCAGAAGGATGCGGTATAAAGCTGTTTTTTATACAATAGAATCCTATTTTGCTTCCAGTTTATTCATTCGTTTCGTATTTTATATTTATATCTGAGCGGGCAAATTGTAAATCATAACATTAAACTACAAATATTATAAGAAAAGAGACACAAAATCTGCAACTAGTGGACGGACTTTACCAGATTGTATCTTTAATACCAAAATGTTGAACTTTTTTATATTGATGCAAAAAAAACTAGCTAATCTGACAAACTGAAATACTCGTTTTTCTGAACATCAAACATTTTTTCAGTCAGTGTTTGTGAGTTTCCACTTAAGCATGGCCAGTGTAACCCGTGTAAGCATAAGCTGAGACAAGTATATTTCCTCATAACAGTGTCCCTTATCATTAAAAATCCTGACTGTCGCACACCAAACACAGATATGGCTATTATAGAAACGCTCAAAAGTATCAGAATGTAACATTTGAACCCAAGCAACATGAACTTACACCTTGCTTCAATATAATAAGGTATATTAATATATACCAGTTTCAGCTACAAGTACTCCTGAAAATGATTACAAAATGCAGCCTATTATCTGAGTTATTCGTTGTTTAATCAATACCTGTTATTACGTTGTCGTGGATTCCTTCTCTTTCTAATTGCGGAACCTCTTGGCGGAACAAAAAGAGATAACCTAGTTTCGGGACCGGTCGCGCGAGATCGGGCGCGCGCCGTTGCATAGCATGCGCTCGCGATTACATTATCATGAGGTTATGCACTGCATCAGCTAACGGAGTACACTAAACCATGTGAAAATTCTCGCCCTCCTTTGGTTTTTCTCGATTTTTTTCTATGATTTCATCTTTTGTGTTGTGTGATATCGTTTTTGAGAGATATGTTACTGGTTGTTGGTAAACATATTTAAAAATACTAAACGTACTTATTAGATATGAAAATAATAATTTGTGCATTTTATTAAGTATTGAAAATTTAAAAAGATATGTGATTTTGTGATGAATTAATTATGAAATATAAATCAACCAAATCATGTTGATACAGATCTGAATTTTAACTAGACCAGGAATCCAACCAAACAAAACTCACCCTCTCTCGTCTCAATTATGTAACAACAGGACCGTCAATACACCACATCAATACATTCAAAGTGCTCAGTGTTTGTTCTCTGGCAGCAGTCCGCTACGTAATCCTGGCCACAGTACTTCCTGAAGGTGGCGCAAGACTGGCGAATGTCGGCCGAGCATTTCGCGCCACTTTCGTAACGTGGATTGCGTGGCCGCCCGGGTCTCCACTCCGACCGCAGTTAGCCACCATAGGAAGTAAAAGCATTGATAAGAAAGTAGGTCCATCTAGAATTACATTGCAACGCACCTACACTCGTAGGTGCACAATTTAGCAATACCATTCCGGTTTAGACTTCGGAGACTAGGTGTTTTTCTTTATATGTCTGACATGATTGTTGTTTGAATCACCTATGGTATTTTACCATCAGTACAGCCATTCCTTTTTGACCTTGTAAAATTCACATACAAAAATCCATTCCGAAATGATGACTATAATATAGGTCAAGATCGTCAATTATCGATGAGCACTGATAAAAGGCCCATTGTTTCACGCATCCCGCGGGAATAAGGGGTGCAGTATTTTTCATATGACCCGGTGAGCAGGAACCAATTACGATGCGTAAGTCAATTGCGTGATATAATCGCAGTACCAGTTTCTGACCCAATACATTGTATGATGTAATGTAAGACCCCGCAAAATATATATTGAATTGGTGTGTCCGTGTGATGATCAAGTATTGTTCTTTTGTTAAAGCCAATGGTTTGTACAGTTGGTTTCAATATAAATATCTATAAAATCGTACCATGGATAAAAATTTAAATACACATCGGCACTATAAAAATATTCCATCATGAGTCGTTGTTAAAACATAAAAATATCAATATTTTAATTGTCAGAAGTTTTAAACTAAGGATACTGATATTTTTCAGTAGATTTATAATCTAAATATTTATTTAAAAGATATCCCACCCGCCATACTTTAAAAACTTAAAATACTATCTAGTTACTGTACTCTGTACGATTAAAAACCTCAAGCCGAGTAACAGTCATCATCACAGCCCTCTACAGTTATCATTATCACATTTTTCTAGAGAATCTGATGGTGTTTGTAGGTCTGTGAGACATTCTGTGTCAATAACGCAATGAAGGAAGCGCTGCACAAATGCACAGTTAGCTGATGAGTTTGCGACACCAGTTAGTTTACTGTTCCGTCATCGCGCGCACTTACGAAACGGCTGCCTATTGCATATTCTAAATTAATGTAACCTATTATCTAACTATTCAATGTAATGGAACTGCTAATAGTGTGCTGTTAGCTACTATTATCGTATTAATATTGGATTGATTTATCAACTCATAACAATTACAATCTGCTTGATTAAATTTGGTTTTTGGTAAATGTAAACGGGTAATTTAGGTTATGGTAGAGTTTGAAGCTATGATTGAAATTTGTTCGGTGTAAGTAGGAATCAAATTTTAATGTAAAGAAACATGCCTTTTTAACACGCTTATATTCGCTTCACCTGTATATATGTATGTATGTAACCAGTTGGTTAAGAGGTAAGGAGTTCCTTTGGACTCGATTTTGACCCACTTCATACCGACACATTTAATTCAAACTTTGTACGTTTATCAAGAATCAGCGACATTATAACTTATTTTATAGATTCATCTCATTATCCTGATATGGGTCGCCAGGACTAAAAAGTAGAAACAGAATATAGTTCCAAAAAAACTAAAAAACACACCTTTCAGACACTTGTATTTAAAAAGTTAAAAATAATTCCATTTAAAAAAAATTATTCAGAATATATAATCCCATTCCATCGTCGATATGAATTTTTAAGATAGTGGTGGTTCAGTTTTATAAACACGAGTGAGCTGGGCACATAGGTTATTGGGGCTATGTGTGATCCCTGGTTAGGGTGATACTTTAATATTATGAATTATGATTCATCGATCAGTTTCTCAATTGTCTTAGACTTTTTTATATTTTTATTTTATTACTAAATAATAGTCTTCGAGTTAGCCTCTCATAGTAAAAGTTAGTACCATTTACTTTGGGGTTAACCTGATATGGGCTATTACCGTTTAAGAATTTAATCGCAAACGTGTGTTTGTGAATATTTCATTTGGTTCGCAAAACGAGAACAATAGTGCACTAGTCCTAGTAGGTTATGTGCACATGTGGCGAGTTTAGTAGCAATGGAATCCGCGTTATCGCTGCCCACTCTACATTGTTTATGTTTTCTGCGCCATTTCTTTACAGCACTTCCGCTTCCTGTTTTAACATTTCGCAAGCCGGAAATAACCTAAATAACTTATGGGAGTTTTGAGTCCACTGTCGTTGCAGTGTATTTATGTAAATTGAATCGGGTAAAGACGTGTTTTTTATATAAATCCATGTAATATTTTACTTATTTATGTGGTTTATTAAAATACCAGATTTATTTCTAGTTCTTAAAATGTTTGTACGGCTGTTAATTTTAAGGATATTTATATATTTCGGTTAGGGCTTACAATAATACTAAACTAGTCTTCTTTTGGCTGGAAAACCATCACCATTTTTTTTTATTTTACCACTTTTTCCCAATTGACCTCGAAACGTGGCTGGGGAATTGAGAATTGAACTACCCCTCTCCCCTCGTAATGTACAAAAAGAGGAAGTAAGATAATATAAACTTAAGATGCAGATAAAATTAATCGCAAAAAAATTAATTTCACCTCAGGCATTCAAAACAAATCATGTGATGGGTAAGCCATTGATTTAATCATACTGAAATTGTAAATATTTCTTTTCTTCGTTTCAAAAAAATAATATCTTCGCAAGTAATATATAAAGATATAAACATTATAAACGTAAACTCTTGATACACTTGCTTTTGGATGATTATTGAGTAGCAACTTAAATAATACACTATATAACTTGAGAATTGGCACGTTGAAAATGTTAGTCAAAATATTAGTCTTACTACGGCCTCGCTGTAATTCACCAAATGCACAGAATCTAGAGTACGAGTATAAGGTGCGATAAGGAAATTCGTTTTAAGAATTGAAAAAAAGGTGGCAGCATAAACTACAATAGTGCTGGAAATGATTGAAACTTTGTACAAAAAGTTAAGAGACTGAAAAATCGAAGGTGACTATAAGTGCCATGGTATGTTGGCTTGGAATAAGAATAGTTTATCCCATTGTTTGAGTATTGTAGGTGGCATTTTTACTAAGTGTGTGTCTAAAATCAAAGGCCGTTTATAGGATTATTTTATCTATATCTGTTTTGATAATATAATATGTCCTATTATGATAAAAATGACACAAGGATAAATAATAAAATTATAAGAAATTATTATCTCTAAATCTATAATAATCTTTAAACTTGCTTATACCTATTCCTTTGACTACGCAAAATGTTTCATTAAATTAAATACTTTGTATTGGTAACTTAATATACTCCTTATCATAATCAAGTAAGTGACAATATACTGAACAAGACGAACGATTGAGAATCCATATAAGGTCACAGATAATGCTGATTAAAATTGATTGATTCTTAGAAATTATCGCGGAAAACTTATATCGAATCTTCCTTCCTGCTGCAGTATGTGGTTTTAAATTAAAAAAGAATACTTTGAGCCAAATGAGTTTTTAAGTGAAATAAAATTACATTCCTTGAGGTTTTTGGATGTTTTAGGGTTCCATACCTGAAAAGACGGCACCCTAATAGGATCACTTTGTTCCGTCTGTCCGTCCGTCCCTCTGTCAAGACCTTTTCTCAGGAACGCGTGGAACTATCAAACTGAACTTAACTTTCTGTACCTATATAATACTCAGATCTGCCGTCCCTGGAAGCTGTAAAAAAATCAAACTCTTAAGCCAACGCAATCAAAAGGTACAGCCATTTAGGGCGCAAATTTTTTAAACTCGCACGGGAATCAAAACCTGCAGGGTTTTTATGTAGGTATAATGGCTTCCCGTGAACTTAGAATATTGAAATTATGTACGGAACCCTCGGTGCACGAACCAACTCGCACTTAACCGTTTTTATTTCATATTAAGCCCGTAGCGATGCATTTACATCGTATCTGATTATGAAGGAAGTTAAAAGTTTATAAATGTTTTTCTATGATTTGATAGGTCAGCAACACACATTCTGTGCTGTAGCGAACAAAAATATTCTATGATTTTGACTATCTACTATTTGTTATTGTGGTTAATAAATAATTAAGGATAGAGTAATCCCACCAAAAACATTAAATGTAAAAAAATGCCAAGTCTCTCGATGCAGTCTTTCCATCGTAAAAAGTTTTGAGATCTCATAGAAGCCAAGTCCTATTCAAAATATTTCGTAGTTATAAATCAACATTTAGTAATTGTATCAATAGTTTTCTTTACATTATAATTATAGTGACTTGGCAATGAGCACAAGAAGAAACAAATAAAACGGCGTATTTGGAGGAGTTGAAAGTTACACACACCGCATGCGTAAACATTAATATCACAAAATTAATTTTCTTTTGGTTTATCCGTGTCGTCCCAACCGAATTTCGGCAACGGCAGTCAGTCTTAGTGCACTCTCGATTCATTTACTTTCATAAAGCGATGGCCCGTAAGGTATTCTTAATTATTGTATTGGAGCATGTAGTCGGTAGTGACCATCATGATTCAAACATAACAAATAATCTGATCACTGGTCTCGTCAGTAACATTTGCATATAATTCCAGGCAGCAAGCAGCTTTTAATTTGTGCTCATTGCCAAGTCACTATAATTATAATGTAAAGAAAACTATTGATACAATTACTAAATGTTGATTTATAACTACGAAATATTTTGAATAGGACTTGGCTTCTATGAGATCTCAAAACTTTTTACGATGAAAAGACTGCATCGAGAGACTTGGCATTTTTTTACATTTAATGTTTTTGGTGGGATCTCATTTATTTTTTGTAAGTGTATTTCTTTCTTTTACTTTTAGGTGACCTCACAATTTCTTGGACGTCAGCTACTGCTTTGCTTAGAACCCATTCTCTATCTCTATCTCTTTTGTTTCTTCTCTGAGGCTTCGTTACTTCTAAGGTAGACAAGTCTGGGCGATATATACTTCGGAGTCGATTATATTCAGCTATTGCTGTCTTCTGAGCTTTGATACTACTAAAATTCACATTTATTTAATGTAATCCACCCAAACTAGTCACTCTTGAAAGGGCCACGTATGCTTGTTTGACGACTGAAAACTCCCATACATGCTGTATGACAACGAATGAAATAAACACGACCCATCTCCAGGAATAGAGATGACTCTGTGTGGACAAAGGTCGCCATTTATGTACAATATTTCACGTTCCATTACACTATATTTACAATTACTTCTATAACAATAGGGCTTAAACTTATATATATATGCAAACTAAATAGAACTAAACTAACTAAATAAATACATATCTACTAACTTACAAACTATAACTAAACTAAACTAAATAACACGTAAAGTTCTCCGAATATCAATTATCACTACAATATTTTTTAGTTTCGAAATAGGTTTTCATAGACAGATGGCGCTATCAAATGAAAATTATCGAATTATTTTGAAGTACTACTTACACTGCGCTTTGTAACGAAACCATAGCGCGATTCAGACAGGTACAACGCCATCTATCGAGCGCGCATACAATATTTATCGCAATACAATGGAGTTTTAGCTTTAATTTAATGAACTTTATGTATTAATTTGTATTAATGATAGTCTATGTATTACATTTATATTATTCTTTTCTATTCTATGTATGTATTCATCCAATTGAATAGGTACTTGAACAACGAACAAAGTTAACAATGCAGTCAAAATCCATACATAATGTTCTTGCCAAACCGCAAATATAAAATTGTTTTCAATGGCATATAATTTTTTAATGTTTTTATAATTTTTCCTTTATATGTGGCTAATGACCTATCTTGGTGCAAAATTTGAAGTTTCTAAGTCTGCTAGAAGTACCTTAGATTTTTGATGATCTGTCAGTGAGTCAGTGAGTGACAAAATGGTGTAACTTTGATCGACCGTAACTCCTAAACGATTAATTCATTTGGCGTGTAATTTCGAACTTAAGCTTGTTCTAATGCCTACTATTATTCACCGAAAACCTAAACTCCTAACTTTGTCCACGTCGAAGATATAGGGGGGGCGAAACAGCCGCGAACCGCTTCGAGAAAAGGTGGTACGGCCGTGCCCGTTTTGCTCGAGACTTGGCAGGGGCACTGCCGTGCCCCCAGAAATCATCTCTATTGCATTTAATCTGCGCTCGTGCATCATCATCATGAGTTCCCTATGACTAAATACTTCAAACATACTTCTGTATTCCGACTACTAATGATACAATACAAATGATGGCTTGTCTTAATTACAATACAATGACTTCCGGATCCAAATCAGAGATTTCTAAGCCCCATTAGGAAGTTCAGGAAAAAGATGGAAACGCAAAAGAAAAATTTTCAAAAAACTCTCATACAATCACTATATTCATGTCATAAGATGCTATTGGAATAGGCAGAGACTATCTAGCTAGGCTTACCTCTCGGGTATCATTTGAAATCAGCAATATTTTCATACATGCCCTTTAATTGCGTGCCTGCTTGGTAAAATGCTTAACAATCAACTAGAACATTTCCACCAATAACCGACTTTCTTCACATATAATTAGCAACCTAAAATAGTCAATAAGTAGCCACAAACCGCGTAGTATAATTATGTATCAGATAGCGACGCTGCAGCTGGGTGCTAGTATGTTAAATATAAACATACGTACGAGGAAGGAAACATGTTATTTTAGTGTGCCGGCGCGGTGACCGGTTTTGCAAGTGATATTCCGATCTTGTCAGGAGCTTCGGACTTCCCGGACAATTACATGTGGAGTTTTTGTTGTACGCACGTTTTGTGATCAACTTTGTGTTTAAAATATAAGTGGTGTATCCGTAACACCTACGTATACCTATAGGCTATAGGAAAATACTCACGACTTTGGAACCCAGAGCTTCGAAATTGGCGTTACCAGAACTATTGCAGAAAAAACTCTTTGGTATGGCAAAAGCATTCAGCTTGCGTCGTTTTTTAAGCGGACGTTACACTGCATATACAATATATTTGGACTTTTATAGAGATCGAGTCTTGAAAAGTTTTGCACTGTATCAGGCATATTTTAATTTCTTGCGCTGTATACCCAATTCTAAAATTGTATTCCATAATTAAGAAACAAAACAGGTTACTACTTAATGCATCTCAGATGTGTAGGTACATCAATGTCGTCTGTCAGGGTTTTTACCTAAAGTATAACTCAGACATATAGGTTATATTACGATTTTTTTTCTTTTTACCATGTATACGAAAAACTTTGCTGAATAAACATAAACAATATACACATATTTAAGTTAAACTTACAGTGGCCTTTGTTATAGTTCGACGCGATTCAGTAGCAGTGTTATAACATTGAACCTTCTTGACCAACTATGCTTAGTCCAGTCGTGTCGCATAGGTTACACAGAGATATAAATATATAAAATAATAAGAGTATATCAAAGTTTTGCTGCAATAGTGCAATAGATTAAAATAATATTAAGACACTAACGAATAGGGACGAAATAAAATATACCTTAAAGAATGCAAACTTATACACCGTTCCCTTTCTATTCCATTTTTTTCAGGTATATCTACTCATACAGCCAAACAAGGATTCGAGACATTTACTTTTACTTTGAGACTCTTGAACTTGAGCACTTCGGTTAAAATTCAAGGCTTCAGCTTCATAAAAGTGATATCGATGTTTCGATTTTGATATATATCCCAAAAAGAGGTTTTAGCCAGAGTTTTGGAACTAGAAACTCCTCAGCCACATTTGGAAGTTACATAGGGAACAAGATGGTAGAACTAAAGTATCGATGGTAATGGGGTCTCCAACCGCATTGCGCAAAAACCACTTAAAAAGCCCCATATCCTTACGACACCCGTGGGTAGAAAGGGGTAGTGATATTCTAAGCCGGCACTACACGGCAAAATCTATGTTTCAATAATCGAAATCGAGTAATTTGAGATTCCATTTTATTTAATCATACATAGCATGTAAACGAATGAGTATAACCTTTTCGAATACAGCATACCGAGCCCTATAAATTATACATAAAGTGGGTCTCACTGCACTAATGCACTTGTTAAGTTGTTCTGTTCGTAAAGGTCAAGAATTGTTGGACAATGTTGATGTGACAAAGGGTTGTGAATATCTTCACATTTATACATAATTAAGTAGGTATTTCTTGTATTCGGTTAATAAATTCCAAAAAGGGGAAGCCAGAGCTTCAGAGCTGGAAACTCCTCAGCCAAATTTCGAAGTTGATAGGAGACAAGATGGTAGAAATACAGTATCGTTGGTGATGGGTTTCCAACCGCATCGACCAAAAACCACTTAAAAAGCCCCATACATGACAGTGACATTCTAAGCCGGCACTACACGGCACTAATACTTATACATAATTAAGTACTTCTTGTATTCGGTTAACAAAAACTTTTATCATGTTTAATACATAACACCGGGTAAATGTAATATCTTCTTATATTTATGGTAGACATATCTACTTTTGTCGAATCATTGCCAGATATATTTGTTTGCTACCTCAACTTATTTCAATGTTACGTTCTCGATCATAATTATGTGCGATAGAGCTGATATCATGTAATCATTGAAATTTGCGAAAATTCTTATCTTTATAATCCGCTAATGGATCTTTATGGATTATTGTCCCGTGCGGGGCTTTACATACTTTGTGATTAGATTTTTATTGAAATATCAAATTTTTATAGTTACTTACAACCCATTAATATATTTACCGTCATTTCCGCTGGAGTTTCCATGACTAAGTTCCGGATGTTGCCATTGATGAGACGTATCCCCTTTACATAAATACAGCAGCGATTATACCTAATCACTATCATCCTGATGGCCCAAGGACATTTCTTAATCAAAATTGACAACAAAAGACATTCGTGACGACGTAATTTTTGCACAAACCCTGCACCTGTGGTTTCCTTAATTTGGCTAAGAATATGTAAAACTGTGAAATTGGCCACAGCTTGGAAATGACAACACGCACGAGTATCGTGACTACTCCCAATTGGTTGAGATTGAGCATTTCCGTCGCGCTACTTCCGGCCGCCGCCGCCGCCGCCGAGTGCACAGGCCCAAGAAGATTCCACCAGTGTCGGGGAGCTTGCGGTCAACGGACTTACCCGCCTTTACATACTCACTAAACAACCGATTTACATTGCTTCCAGCGGTTTTAGACCATTTAAAGCAAGTATTACAAGTTCTACGACTTGTTAATATGCTAAGGTGGTCATCAAACGGGCGTTTGTTTAATCCTTTTTGAACAGTGATTCATATTTTTATTGCATAAAATAGTTCTTATACTGTCTGAATGATTCAACTTCGTTAAATTATCAAATCTTTATTCTTTTTCAAAATTTGCTTAGTTTTAATTTAAGATATGAACTACTGACATTTTGATATCATTCTTTATAGTTTCTTTATAATATTTCTCAAGGAATTGATCGTTAATAATAATACCTCATAACGTGTGTGTCGTGTGAGGTGCAATTGGACTAATTTGCATTTCTTGTATTAGTAAACTTACAAATTACATATACTTAACTATAATTTTTGTTGAAGATTTACTTAATAATTATTTTATTAAATTACATCATCATCAATAACACTAACCCCTGCATTTACATTTACATATTACATTAATAATTAACAACGCTAGAATAGTATCCGTCGATCTCATCTATATAAGATTATAAACATATCGAAAACACGATTGCACTACGTACAACATATCTAGCCGTTGTAATACTTAAAGACTGGTATTAATCTAGAGACTGTCCGTCAGCGTTGCCTAATTTAGTAATTAGAACGATGACCATAAGTTAGCTCAGCTGCCTGCAGTTGCTTGCGTTGATTGGTGTTATATAACAGAAAAAAGGTGTGTTAGTCGCGCTGGAAATGAGTTGGAAGTAAATTGTCTACGGATATGTTGGTAGGTTGCAACAGAGCATCAACAAGGTAACTGTGCAGACCACTTAGCATTCCGGTTAATGTAGAGTAACCAACTGTTAAGCTTTGCAATGACGATTCAAAAACTGTCCCCTCCGCGCTACCATTGCTGAGACATAGAGACGTTAAGTATCAAGCGCAAATGCTGGAAAATATTGATGCAATTTTAATAATTTGGCTTTAAAGAAATTATAGCTTGTTTTCCAATCACGAATTAAATATGCTACGTTTACAATTATTGGGTGTATGCTGTCTTAAAAAAATGTTTGCAATTTGCAAAAAGTCTGTGTTTGCAATTATTTTGTTATGTTTTTGTAAACCTTTAAAATGTTTTATTAGTTGCTCAAGTAGTTATAGTGGACAAAGGGTAGAATTTAGAATATATATGATTAACTTAGAAATAGGCTTTGGGCCTTTTTGTTAAGAAAAAGTTATGATAAGCAAACAAACAATTGTGATAAACAGCGGAATCGATTGATATCTTAAAAAAATAGTGAACTATGGATAACATTATTATTACCAATAAATAGGTACTATAAGTCAACCGTACGGGTTATGGTATTTACATAGGGGCTATGCCGCGTAGTGTCAGCTTAGTATTATTAGAAAAGAAAACTTTTTATTGCACATCAAAAATGGAGAAACTTTTACAAATACACATATTACTAAAAGTGATCTCTTCCAGACAACCTTTGAATGGAGAGGTCAATAAGACATAACCAAAATGCTATATTCAACATACACTTTTTAATATATTATGTCTATAGATAGAATATATTGAAAATTGAGGTCAATATATTATATCTACAGATAGAATAATAGCGTTCCCCATCCATATTATGAGTATGGCACAAAATCATAAAGTGATATAATCGGGCTAATGAAAATATAGGTGGCATAAATCACCAATATTATTTATTTTACCACTATGTCATAGTATAACTGGCCCCGTAGCATAAGGCGTGATTCTGAAACCGAAACGTATAATCATACAAAATCTGTCAGTATCTCACTAGCGTTCCTTATTTGCTCTCTCTCACACCCATGCCACCATTGCTGATTGCTTCGGATTATCTCACTGCTGACTCATAATGAATTGGTCACCCTACCGAGAGGAAATACGTACAAGAACATTGCGATGCGCACGCGCAGAGTAGACCGGAAGCGGCGCTCCGTTCCCACGAATACCGTCCGTTAGTTCACCTTTCTTGCTGGCCGCACTTGCTTCGTGGAAACCCGTGTTATTGGTCGGTGGACAGTCACAATGGCCACCTTGGGCACGACGAGTCTAAACATCAAGTGTGGGAGTTCCGGTCTATGGGTACAGTATCAATATGATCTGCCCCGTGTAGCTCCTAAGAATTGCATTACCCCAGGGCTGTGTGAGGCTGGGGTCATGGTGAGATAACTAAGGGATTTATATAAGCTGCTAAGTTGTTATTAAGCGAAGTGTTTAGCGACTAATCCAAAGAATTCCTTTCTCATCATGTCAATCACTTCTCATGCATAAATTGATGATTTAATTAACCTATACATTATAAATAACCATTACAATTCTAACATAGACGCAACGAACACAACTAGTTTCTAGTATACCAAAATATGTAATAGCTGATATGTAGTCAGTCGGTTTTGTCTTGTGAACCATATTTATGATAATGCAAGGCAAAACTACGGGATGACTTTTGTCATAGTAAGTACAGAAATTTTAAAAATTGGTTCTGCAATTTTAGCATGATCCTAGATTGCAAGTAATAAATTAATGTTTGCTCTTTGCTAACCTAAGAAATATGCAAAACATTAGACGAATACGAGGATACTATGTCAGACCTGATTAGCACATTCATACGAAGCTAGTGTTTGTACGCAGGACACGTCTTAGCTATGTCTTTTGTGTTCGTTGCGTCTATGTTTAGTCTCTCGTTAAATTACCTATTGAATTTAAAACCTCTAACATAACATAGGACTAATTAACAAGTAATTTAAATGGTCTGCAAAAATCTAGTTACACAAATGGTTTTGTATTATTTTATCGTTGCAAGGTTTTGTTTGGGTTTCGTTATATTGTTCTATAGTGTTGGATTAGAACCACTACACATGAATAGTATGAAGAGTGGTCTGTTTGGTCAAACAAAAAATCTGTTAAAGTCGGCACACTTGTACAAGTCCAGCGATTGGGGGCAGTAGTCTAAACACTGTTCAGATTAGGCTAGATTTATTCGATAGGGACTAAAATGAACTGTGCTGAAGCGATGTATGTGTTGTATGTCACTAGTTAATGTGTTATAGAGGACATTATTTGTGACAATTAACAAACACGGCTTACGAATCTCCGTTATATGCCGGAAGTAGATGACAGACTGAAAACTTTTAAAACAGTTAGATATATCGTTTATTTCAAACAAGCAATGGCGGTAACATAGATATCTTCGAATAAATACCGTCATAATGATAAGGGGTTTTAATTGTGGCGGTTTGATTGCATTGAATAATTATGCACTGGTGGATTCAATGGCACTAAGCCATTTAATACCGTTAGAAGCTTCAACGCCAAAGTATCGGCTCGTTCTTATAAGTAGAAGAGGACAGTTGTATTTTCAGTTTTTGTTGTTGTATCTTTCTAACGATAAACCCATTTTGCCTTTTATTTAAGTACACTGATCTCTCCAATTTTCATATGTAACTACATACACATGACAATTTTACATTGACCAATTCACTTTATATACAAATTGTGATCCTACTGAGGAGCTCCCGCCTTCCATGGAAGGGAAGAGCCTGTATCTGTACGCCATGTTAGCGGGATGGCAGACTTCACCGCCATTTGATTGAAGCATGGAAATTATCTCTTTATCGTATAAATATCGTTTTCAAACCATGAGTTGACTAAGCCTTTGTTCTTACCAAATTGTTTAAATATCAAATTGTTACGTTGTGAGTGTAGCCCCCTAAGATTCGAAGCTGGGTCCTCTAGTAACGAACCATCGAATATTTGCAATTTCTATCTAGTTTTAGGTGAATTGTGCTACTGAGATAACGAAGGAGCAAAAAAAATACCAAATTAATGAACTCTAACTAAAAGTCGGACATATTAAGATCGAGGCACATTAACTGTATAATAAATATAAACAAGTAGTAGCACAAGGTAGAAGACGGTTTGTAAGTATTCGTTAGACACCGGATCTTCGGACAGCGGTTCTGCCGGAAGCGCGCAAGACTTCCGCTCCCTCGGGAGTGACCGCCATGCGTGGCTGCGCCGGCGCACCAACATCACTTTTGTCTTTCACGCTGTTCCGATTTTGTGACTTCGTCGTTTCGTTATCATGTCACGTTTGTTCAAACTTACTTATACTCACGACTATAAGTCACAGATTGGAAACCGAGAGTTTTATTTCTCAGATCAGACTCATTTGGAAGTTGAGTGGGGAAAGAAATTTAAAATATATGATTCGCGACATCGCCCAAGATTCACACATAAAACTATAATCGTAATTTCATATTTAAGTTACAAATGATAGAAATGACCTGCCTGTAATAAAATAATAGCAAAATATTTTATAATAATATTTTTTTTATCAACATAATTTTAAATAACTTTAAAAATAGTTCAAAATTATATAAAAGACATTGATGACTTACTACAATAGAAACCTATTGAATCCATAAAGAGTTATGATTAAACAAAAGAAAATATAACAAGTAGGAAATATAAATACACTCATAAAAGTAATGAGAAAATAATAGTTAAATTAAAAGATATATCAAAAGAATACATAACAATTAGAACATCTAAGTACACAGAAAAAAATAATAAGAAATTAGTAGTTGTATGGTGGTAAATAAAAGAAAAAACTACATAAAGGATATTTGCACATTCATGCTCACAAAGGCTCTTCACATACTTGAAAAGCATCAGCTGAAACCTTGTATCTTTTAAATTCTAATATTTAAATATTCTTATAAAATATAATTTCATTAATAAATAATATTTATAATGGGATTATCACATTGCATCAACGTCCACGGATACACAAATAAATGTATCATTTTCAAAATGTCTGTTGAAGGTTCCTTGCTACTACTATGGATTTCTTAGTTAAGTCTGGTGAACGTTTCTATTAAATATAGTGATAAGGTCATGTGGCAGAAGACATTAATATCCTTTACTTCCTCAACTTTCAAAAGTGGCTCTGGAACTATAACTCTGGAGCCAACCCAATTAGAGGAAACCCACTTAGGTTTCACAAAACATCAGAAATTCTGTCTGACAGAAAGTCTGAAAAAACACGAGTTATGAATATCTGATAGATTCGGGAGTAGGTGATTTGTTTTAATTCCCAATAAAATCCATTGATTTTGATAAATATTCTCGATACACAACTTAGCAACTTCATTTTGGGATAAAAACCATTAGTGGAGAAGAGCCTATTATTGCAATGCAATCCATAATCAGTTTTGCAATATATCAGATATCACCTTCTTCTGTACGTGACAGATAAGTATTTGAATCTGAACCGTACAAACTAACCCATTATAGAAATATAAACGTGATTTTAGTATTAATGTTTATCTAACCATATCTTTACATCTAAATCAGGTGGCGATTAGTGCTTTCCAGCTGTCACCTTGTTGTACACCTGTCCTTTGCTATGCATCTACTTTATTAAATTGTACTGCGTACGATTCTTCTTATCATTATTTATATAAATTATGTTTGCTAGATGAACTATTTATAAATCCTCTAGAACTACAACTTAGAAGAAAAAAGCAACAACTCTTCATCCACTTTAAGTAAAAAAAGTGGGTCACCATTAAATATAGAGTTAGTTAAGACGGCTTGCAAAATTGCATCCTCTAGGCATTATTTTAAAGGCTCCAAATCTTATACCGTGCTTCATAATGTAACACACCTCCAAAATGACGAGATTGGTTTTGTTGCTTCATTATGTTTAAAAGGGTAAATACTACTTGCAACCTTTACTACAAAAGGATGGTTTGATGTCATTGTCCAAAACACTATCATATATTATAGAGTTTTCTTACCACCTGGAAGATTATTCGAGATAATCAAACAAGTAAACAACTAAGATAAGCAAAGTACCATAGCAAGTGTGTTTCTTATATTCATTTACAACCGCCACCATGATTCATGTGTATTTACCACATATTGTTGTGGCCATGGATTAAACATAGTGGAATAATATTTTTCTATATAAAGATCTAAATCATTAAAAAATATTAAATGGCCGTCTTATGTGTCCAAAACGAATTGATATAAAGCTATAAAAAACTAGTTTGAGACAAGTGTGATGTGATCCTTGACTTTGAAGTTGAACAAGGTGCCTTTGCCTCACAACCGTCATTCTCAACTTTGTGAATGATAATATCATGCATCATCATGTCATCTTAGCGGAAAAGCTACTGACGTGAATGAAACCAAATTAATTTAGAACATCATTTCTTTGTCAGTTCCCCAACTGAAAATAGTTTTCGTTTCATTGAATCGCTTCCTGGTTGTGTGATGTTTGTCACATAAATTGCTTAGTTTCAAAGAGTTGTTCATCTCTAAATTAAGAGTATAATTAGAAGCAGGTCTATCTACAAATTTTATCCACAAAAGGTGGCGTCACTAGATTTTGTATCTATATCGAGCGATGATGTGTTAATTCTGTTTTCAGAGATGCATTGCATGCAACCGTGGTGAACCGTGGTGAGATATCGCATGTGGCGTAATAGTACGGATGACATAATGTGTGTCTATTGTTACCAACATTTTCGTTAGATAAATCATTTATTATTAAGTATGCACACATAGGGTGATATGATTACCAAATATTGTTGAGCCTCATCTAAAAAGTCATACTTTTAAATATCGCTTGAAATGATGTCTGAAGAATCAGGCTTCCGAATTACAAATGTTTCCAGGAATTCTTACCAATATGTATGTTAGGGGGCAAATGTTAATAAATGCAAAGTCTTATGACTTTTTTTATCTTTCATATCTTAACCTATTTAATTAATATACACGGCGTACGAAAATTCACAACACTAGATTCGCATTCGGATTTATGCTAAAGTTTATCGGCGCTGCCAAAACTGTTACAGGAAAAAAACTATTATTTTTTAACATCACAAATAACAAATTACACTTTGTTAATAAATAAAGAATGAATAAAGGAAAGAAAAATTTCGACACAGGCGGGGATCGAACCCGCGACCTCGGGTAAACGCCCCGACGCACACTTTGTTACCTAAGAGCTCGGAACGTCTATTGAATTAAGGACCTGAAATATATGTTTTCTAAGTCAAACTTATTTCAATTTTCGTTATTTTCTGGAAACATTGACATAGAGCCCTGATTACGCCAATTATTTATATCTGTCGTATGATTGTTAAATTGTAAAGAGTTGGAGTTAAATATTGAATGTTAGACTATAAATCCCAAAAAGGGTTAATCAGCGCTTCAGTAAAACCACTTTTGGAAGTTGAGTAAGGAAAGAATTGTAATAAATAGGTTGCTGGTGAGGCGTCGCCGCTCCAACCACATCGCCCTATAATAACTAAAAGCCCCAATACACAAAACCACCTCTTACGACACCCGCGAAAAGAAATGCATTATTGTTATTCTAAGCCAACACTATACATCAATAACCATACAATGTCAAGATTAAATCAGACTTAAGATGAGGAAATGCGAGGATGCCTCGATTGGAGTCCCGACTGGTTATTAAGTGACTTGTTGCCAGTTAAATGATTTGCACTAAATGTTCCGTTAATCGGCCGTCGCCGTCACCAGTCTGAACCAGTACTCCTCATAACATGAGTGCCACAATTGAGGAGACACAATTAAGAAGTGATCTAGATATCATTGAGATGTAGATTTTTGTTTGTTTGGTGCATGAATAGTTTGTTGCTATAGTACTCAGGACAGATCGGGAGTCTGGACTTTTTTGTATTAAATTACATAAGAACTTATATTATTAGGGTATTAATGGTTGAAAAATAACATTTGCGTTTAACGTAGTATTTCAATAACAATATCTCATAATACGCATTAACAAAACATTTGCGTGATTTATTTAATATGTCAAGAAAATATATTTCTGTTATGAAAAATAAGTAAAACTAATTTATAAATTATAAGTCACAACACTATAAATTTAATTAAATACCCACCTTACAGTTATATAGCATCGAATTTTATTTGAATAGTACATACATAAACTCTAGGCTATAGATACATACCAAAAAATATTAAATAAATAAAGTTTATAGCCAGAGCCTTAGAAATAGAAATACCTAAGCCAATTTTGAAACTTGACTGAGAAAAATGTAGTAAAATAAATAGATAAATAAAATACTTGTACTTTTACTAAATAATGTAATTTCTAAAACATGTTTTAATGTTGATGTGCAAATGAGTTCTTCATTCTATCATTGTTTTTTCAAACAATATGGGAAACAAGCCAGCAATTGTTGCTAACTAGAAGAGAGACGTCCGGTGCTGGCAATCAGGACAGTATCTCTATGGCTTCCGGTAGATTGATGCTGATTGATATTGATTCGTATCATTATACCACCCACTCCAATTGGCCTAGACCTCGCTTTTATAACATACCCTTTTTATATTATAAATCGATAAAGGACATCAAACTTAACAACTTTGCCTATGGAATGCCTATCTAAAATATTGTAATTTTCAAAATATAATAATTATTAAAAATTGTCGTACCTAGTTCAAACTGAGAATGTATACAATGAGATTCCTTGCTTCAGTGAAAATAAAAAATAAAAAAAAAACATTTGATCTATGGTGTAAACAAAAACATAACCTCTTTCGGTATTTTCCAGTTCAATCGCTCGCTTACCGGTTTATTTTCATGATATTATTTTTCAACGATGATCAATACAACTGGAAAATACAGAAAGAAGTTATATTTTTGTTTACAGAGCGAAAAGCATATATCAAATGTTTTTTTTTTATTTTTTATTTTCACTGAAGCAAGGAATCTCATTGTATACATTCTCAGTTTGAACTAGGTACGACAATTTATAATTATTATTATATTTTGAAAATTACAATATTTTAGATAGGCATTCCATAGGCAAAGTTGTTAAGTTTGATGCCCTTTATCGATTTATAATATAAAAAGGGTATGTTAAAAAAGCGAGGTCTAGGCCAATTGGCCTAGACCTCGTTTTTATAACATACCCTTTTTATACTATAAATCGATAAAGAACATCGTACTTCAAAACTTTGCCCATGGAATGCCTATCTAAAATATTGTAATTTTCAAAAAAAAATGATAATTAAAAATTGTCGTACCTAGTTCAAACTGAGAATGTATAGAACTAGATTCTTTGCTTCAGTGAAAATAAGAAATAAAAAAAAACATTTGATCTATGGTGTAAACAAAAACTTAACCTCTTTCGATATTTTCCAGTTCAATCGCTCGCTTACCGGTTTATTTTCATGATATTATTTTTCAACGACGATCAATACAACTGGAAAATACCGAAAGAAGTTATATTTTTGTTTACAGAGCGAAAAGCATAGATCAAATGTTTTTTTTTGTTTCTTATTTTCACTGAAGCAAAGATTCTCATTCTATACATTCTCAGTTTGAACTAGGTACGACAATTTTTAATTATTATATTTTTTTGAAAATTACCATATTTTAGATAGGCATTCCATGGGCAAAGTTGTTTAGTTTGATGTCCTTTATCGATTTATAATATTAAAAGGGTATGTTAAAAAAGCGAGGTCTAGGCCAATTACGAGCCAACTTGGACTTTCTATGAGTTCCTAGTGTATTATATTTTACGTTTGGATATGAATAAAAATAACTAATAACCTACAAATGTGACTATACTTACGGTTCTAATCACAAAAGGGTAGGTGTAGAGCTTTAGTAATTAATAGTTCCACGGCCACTATGTGGAAATGTTGAAATAATGGTGGTCGATTGTTAGTGATGGAAAAGCCAGGACTCTTAGTCGCCTTGCATTATATCTACGGAGTAATGCTTTTCTAAGCCGATATTAGAGATGTTTAGTTTATATTAGCTGGGCTTAAAGGGCGCAGGTTCGATCCCTTTGACGGACGGGAAGCATTTTTTATGCTGGACATGGCAGACTTTTTATAAGTCTTTGATAAACCTTATAAGTTTATTGTATTTATAAAATATTTGTTTTTTTTATTGTATTTTGTTAATTATGCCAATATAGCCCTTACTTCTTGTCAATTGGCCTAGACCTCGCTTTTATAACATACCCTTTTTATATTATAAATCGATAAAGGACATCAAACTAAACAACTTTGCCCATGGAATGCCTATCTAAAATAATGTAATTTTCAAAAAAATATAATAATTAAAAATTGTCGTACCTAGTTCAAACTGAGAATGTATAGAATGAGAATCTTTGCTTCAGTGAAAATCTATACTTATAATAAATCTGTAGAGAGGTCAATTCTGTACATGGAATATATTTTCAAAATAACTATCAGGGGGTGATTAGTGATCGATACTGATGCCAAAAATGCAATCAGTAAAATTTTTGTCTGTCTGTCTGTCTGTCTGTCTGTCTGTCGGTTTGTATGTTCCTTATGGAAACAAAAACTACTCGACGGATTTTAACGAAACTTGGTACAATTATTCTTCATACTCCTGGGCAGGTTTTTGTATACTTTCCAGCAGAATAGTAAAGGGGAATTTTGGGAAATTTTGGGAAAACGGGAGAAGTTACTCCATTTTTTAAGCTTCCCTCGCGTGTGCAGCCTTAATGGTCAAAGTTACATAGAAATCACGTATGACGGAAATATTGTACATAAAATTATCTAAAAAATATTCCGCAACAGTATATGTCTATCTTTTATGGTTGACTCACAACAACACGTGTAACTCCTGATAGCTTAGCAGTTCGGCACATTCTGATTATATTTGTTTTCTCTTACGTTTATAATACTCTCAATCACCCTTATTTCAAAAGTTAACATTATTACCTACTCAATAAAAAAGAATCATAGAAATCGGTATAGAAACACCAAAATTAATAGTCCCAACATAATAGTCGCACGCGATCAAAACCAAATCCTTAGTAATTTACATATTACGTACTAGATGGCGCCAGTAGTTGCATCAATTAAAACCTAAAAATTAGCTTAATTTCGGAGATATTGATCTGAACCGATCATAAAAGCGCTTTCAAAATCACAAAGTAACACTATATTCAGACATGAGTGCTGTAAGTTGTAATAAAGGCGCTAATTTCATAACGCTTGAGCAGTGATTGAAGAAACCTCCAATATTTTTAAAACTACGCTACCCGTGCGAAGCGGGGCCGATCCACTAGTAAGAAATAAAAAAAAACATTTGATCTATGCTTTTCGCTCTGTAAACAAAAATATAACTTCTTTCGGTATTTTCCAGTTGTATTGGTCGGCGTTGAAAAATAATATCATGAAAATAAACCGGTAAGCGAGCGATTGAACTGGAAAATACCGAAAGAGGTTATGTTTTTGTTTACACCATAGATCAAATGTTTTTTTTTATTTCTTATTTTCACTGAAGCAAAGAATCTAGTTCTATACATTCTCAGTTTGAACTAGGTACGACAATTTTTAATTATCATTTTTTTTTTTAAATAACAATATTTAAGATAGGCATTCCATGGGCAAAGTTGTTTAGTTTGATGTCCTTTATCGATTTATAATATAAAAAGGGTATGTTATAAAAGCGAGGTCTAGGCCAATTGGCAATTATAACATACCCTTTTTATATTATAAATCGATAAAGAACATCATACTTAAAAACTTTGCCCATGGAATGCCTATCTAAAATATTTTAATTTTCAAAAAATAATAATAATTAAAAATTGTCGTACCTAGTTCAAACTGAGAATGTATACAATGAGATTCCTTGCTTCAGTGAAAATAAAAAATAAAAAAAAACATTTGATCTATGGTGTAAACAAAAACATAACCTCTTTCGGTATTTTCCAGTTCAATCGCTCGCTTACCGGTTTATTTTCATGATATTATTTTTCAACGACGATCAATACAACTGGAAAATACAGAAAGAAGTTATATTTTTGTTTACAGAGCGAAAAGCATGTATCAAATGTTTTTTTTTTATTTTTTATTTTCACTGAAGCAAGGAATCTCATTGTATACATTCTCAGTTTGAACTAGGTACGACAATTTTTAATTATTATTATTTTTTGAAAATTAAAATATTTTAGATAGGCATTCCATGGGCAAAGTTGTTAAGTTTGATGTCCTTTATCGATTTATAATATAAAAAGGGTATGTTATAAAAGCGAGGTCTAGGCCAATTGTGTAATATCATGTCATTTTGTACATAGAAGAGGTATAATAATTATACCTCTATGGCTGCATAGATTAGGATTAGAATAGCGCTAACGTATTTCTTTCCGTACATACATACTATACTATACTCACGGCTATAAATCACAAAAAAGGGTAGCCAGAGCTTTAGAGGTAGAAACATCTCAGCCAAATTTGGAAGTTGATAGAAATAAAGTATCTTATATATTCTTTCCGTGGCTTCGTAAAAATCGGCTTTTTAAGTTAATATGAGTCTAAGTAGCTGGAGTCCCATCTCCAAAGACCTTTATTTTAGAATATTTTCCTTTACTCAAGTCCCAAAAGAGGCTGAAAATTTTCTATGTATGTAACCGTAGTAAACCTTTCACCAACTGGAGAAAAGGTTCAAAAGCAATCAATTGATCAACACATCTTTGAAGAACTTATAATACAAAATATCTAGCTTGTGATGTTGAATACATTATCGTTTTGGTTTGATCCTGCACGCCCAAAATAAAATATCATATTTCCTGTCAAGCAAGCGCGCTTCACAATTTGAAGTGTCTTTTTTCATCCCATTATTTTCAAGCACACCGTTTTTTATTAGAATTACTGTGCACATGTTTCTGTCACAAGAGTTTGATGATATTTTTTAAACAGTGTCGGTGCGATTCTTTTGGCTTCGCGTTTCACAATACGCATGTTGTGTTAGTTTGTAAAGCGACAAATTGTTAGAAGCTTTGTGTATTGATTTGCCGCTCGTGAAGTTGAAAGGCCTGTTCATTGCGTATTTGCTGCTTTGGTGTAATACAGGTGTTGAGGCGCTTCTCACGGGGCGGCCTGGTTCCGTGTGGCTTGCATAACGGCCTGCGCAGCTATCGACGTAATACGCTGTAACACTGCGCATTATGCATGTAGGGCGCATGCGGTCGGTTCCTCTGTATCCTGCTGCGTAGACGACAAAGATATTGTCTTCGCTGAACCTTTTGCGATGTTGGGAAATTCTTACTGGAATTCAGGGTCATCGTTGTTTATAAATTCATCTAAGTAGGTTTAGTGGTATGAAGATAAATGATGTACCTATAGAGTCCACGTAGATGGAAAGATGGTATAAAGATCAATAATATACAGATTCCATGAAGATGCTATTAGCAGTAGAGAACAAACACAGTAGACTCATTTAGATCAATAGAAATATGCTTAAAAATACGCCGTCGGAAATGTGAATAAAAGAACATGTATGAAAAGTTTGTAAATGAAGATCGAGAGATTTGCTAGGATTGTACAAAGTACCGATCAATAGCTTCCGCCAACCCAACAAACTAATGTCGTGATTGTATGTGTACAGAGGTGAACAATATTACTAGATTAAGATTTTAGTAGAAATTAGTGTTAGAATGGTAACGGAAGGACGTAACCGATTAATTAAAAAGTTACAAAAGTTCTCGTAAACTTCAGAAGGAAAATTAATTAGTTAAATAGTAGCCCTAACAAAACTGAATGTTGAGCCCTTTTACTGGTGGCTTAGCGTAACAATAGCCACTTCTGTTTGTAAATTGCGTATTTTGTTAATTGTACGAGCCACAATCGTGTGACATGCATGACAAATTGTCGAACCAAAATAGTGACGTTGATGGTGTTGCTATGAATACGACCGTGTCGGATGGACAAGTATCTTACAAGTTCGCGTGTGAAACCTACGTCAGTAGTTGTTACTCATGTGTTGTAATGTTATTGTCAAAAAGGATTCTTTGGACTATTTTTAGCATAATACATGAAGTTGTATTATGTGAAAAAGATGCTAGCCTAATAGTTTTAAAGGCTCCTGTAAAACATGTCCTTCAAATGTTGTGCCACCGAAATAGTCTGAGTAAGGGTGTTTCTTTTGTGTAAGAACAGGCATGATTTATCAATATATTCGAAATAATATCATACTAATACACAAAAATATGAAGTACCTACTCTAATTATGAATAGTCACAATTTAAAAAAAATATCCCGCTCATGGAAATCAACTCATTTAAAACCATTCTATTCTTATTTAATATGAAAGGAAAGTAGATATGATATCAATTTCTTCCTAAATCCTTAAAAGTCGCGATGCAAAAAATTGCCGTTTAAATGGCGCTTGTCAGATTTTCGGGACAAGAATGGCGGGCACGCACGAGACATTTTAGATTTGTCTTAGATAAATAAAAAAAGTTGCGGCCAACAAAAGGAGGAACTCCGAAGAATGGGATCACTGTCTGTGGTAGCAACCGGCGCCAGCTGTCTGCTGGTGTCAAGTAACCAGGAGATAAAGATGAGATGTACGAACATTCAAATCTGCTTGACGATTAAAACCTGAGATACGTTTACACTAAATTGATTTTACACAATCAGCATCTTAGTAATGTGATACGCCATTAGGTATGTAAGACTCGATTATTATCCTGCATTTAGCATACTTTGTCTGCGTGTCATTATGTTCTCAGTAGCTCGATTCTACATGCAATGAGTTTTATTAAATTATTCTATATCATTTGTTCCTTTTTTGTTCTTCAAACTTGCGTCATATAACCTATCTACCCATAAGACTATAGTCCTATTGAGTTGCCAGATAATGTAATGTAAATAATTGCTTAGCTACTATTCTCAATTGAGAAGTGGTTAAATAATGGATTGTTGGTCACAGAAAAAAGGAAGATGAAAATTTATTTAAATTTCTCACTTCCCCATATTCTAACGATTTTGATAAAAAACCTTTGTGTTATCTAAATCTCAACACACAGCGTAAACTTACGACATAATAAAAATAGTTAGAGAGCAGTCTTCCCTGTCGTAGTAATGACCGAGCGAGCCCACAGTTACGCTTGAATGGGTAGACGCTCCTGAGCTCCCGACGTGAGGTGTCACGTTGCTGACTTCCTGAATACGAACGACGGTCTCGGCACTCCCCATCACACCTCTAATTAATGAAGGGGTTCATCAGATTTCTTTTTAAACTGGTTGACTCTAGTTGTTACAATCACGCCTTGACCCTTGTCTCGTTAATTAAAATTTACATTATGTTGCAAAACATTAATGTTAGTTTTGCTTTTGCACCTATTCAACTTTACACTTACGACATAAAAGTGTTTTTTTCCCTGCATCTGGTAAAAGTCGATTTTTATCTTTGTAATGTTCTGATATAGGATTTCAAAAACCAAAGTTAAATATGTTGTTGAAAAATAAGGAGATAATTTTGTTAATGGTAAGGAAAACACCATATACTGGGGTCCGTATCTTGCATCTTACAGACAATGTAATTTCCCTTTTTTTAAGGATAAATCAAGGTGAAATAGGCTTTTTAAGCCTGCCTATCATAATATATTTACCAGTACTTGTTTTGTTTTCACTAAAGCTGTTTCATTGCAAAAAGCCTTTACAAATATAATAAAATGTGTCGTCTCTTTTTACTCTATTGTGTAACACGCAGTATTTATATTTTGGGTTGCAATTCCAAATTTCCTCATAAAAAGCCTGTAAAAAGTTTTAATTCGTGCGTCGACTTTACAATCAATTCTCCTTCATGTTGAATCCTTAGGCCCCACCGAGTGTTCCAGAGGTGATCACGTTACCCATTGTAGTAGCTGCATGCTCTGTTGAAGCCGCTTACAAAGTGGTTCAGCTTACTCGACTACATTTCTTCAAGGCAAAATAATCCCTATTTCCTTATAGATACAACGGACGTCGGAACCGGGACCCAATGAATAGATTTGATGCTTCCAGCAATAGATTAGTCTCGGGTTACGATGTCAACTTGAGAGTAAAAAAGAAAACAAATAAATAATAGACATGGCATTCTATATTTTCAGACTATTCCGTGTTTGTTTTGCATTGAAATATCATCTTAAATTGTGTAAGACTGGTTAGCCGTCCTAGTTTTGAGTTAACAACGTCGGAAGCCGGGTGCGGAACTTCCGTGAATGCTTTCACGAGGAGGGACGGGAGGAACCGGTAGTCGGAGGAGAGGAATATCCGCTAACGTTCTCCCTTCCGGTCTTCCACTTCCTGTCTGTGCCCTAACAAATCACCTTTCATTTGTGCTTTAATATAAAATAATACGGAAATAAAACGTAATCTGACGAGAAGCTTACGTCTACAAGAACAGAAGCGTGTTCCTGTTTGACAATTTAAATATATCTCCAAAGCGGTCGCCGCATTTAAATTATTAATAACGTCATCGCCATTGCGGGTGAGCATAGTTGCTATTAATACTTATTGTATTCGGTGTACAGAGTTCCGTAACATAAATAATGATTACGCGTGATGTCTGGATGAGGCGGTCTGCGGCGAGTAATAAGTGCTAATAGACGATCGAACATGTACGGCGCGAACCAGTGTTCGTGGTACGTTCCGTACCAAAAACGAACGTGTGTAGCGTGGTTCGCCGCACATAATTATTATTAATATTGGTGCGCGCTGGTTCGAAGCGCTTGCGGTGCACTGTGCGATGGTGCGCGCCGTACATGTTCGATCGTCTGTAGGCTAGAGCGCACCGCACAGTTCGTGGTGCGCGCCGTACATGTTCGATCGTCTATTTAAGTGTCCAACATATTTCTCTCTGGTTACGGAACCAACGCAAGTGGGGGCTTAACATTATGTCACACTATTCATTCCTGGCCACGCTTATGAAGAAACACATTGCTGCTTTATATTCGTCCAACGTAATATAGCTAACGGCTTTAAGGATAAGGAATTTTTACACTCGACTTTTTTAATCCATCTAGAATTTTAATTATTCTGTCAAAATTATTATTATACTAATTGGCGATATGAATTTTTTTTGGGCAACCTATTTAATTTAGTAATTAGTTCTTAAAATTAAACTATTTAAGAATGTTATGTCATAGGACATCGAACCATGTGGCACCAATAAGTTCCTACTCGGAATTCGGACCATTTATCACCTATTTTGAACGTATGTTGAAATAGAGAGAATTGATGAGATGTAAAACATGTTGGTTGTTAGTTTATGGTACACATGATTTTGTGCCCATCATTTACTTTTATAAGTTGGCAGTTTTTAGGACTTACTCTAACTTCTCAGTAATAACTCCTTAATTGTTGGGCCAAACGTAAAAATCTGTAATTTTGTTACAAAACATTTCATAAACGCCGAGTTAGGGCCTAGTTAGCGTCATAGCGTAACTACTTCGAACCTATCGATATCGTATCCAGGTATATAAATGAAATCATGTATAAATTATAAGTTTATATATAAGCATTATCCCTTAGTTCCTGTGGTGCACTTCAG
Source organism: Bedellia somnulentella (assembly GCA_963576735.1). NCBI lineage: Eukaryota > Metazoa > Arthropoda > Insecta > Lepidoptera > Bedelliidae > Bedellia > Bedellia somnulentella. The sequence goes on from OY755171.1 coordinate 8,521,541, forward strand.
ACCGCATGTGCCTGGAACGTGACTTTGTCCAGGACGCATTGCTCCAGCAGTTGTTATCAATGAAGTCACTGTTAGCCCCTACTCTATATTCACACACTTGTTTAAAATCAACCCTTCGCTTCAATGGAGAGAGAGTGGAGTTCAATTGTTTAAATTTGATTCTTTGAATAATTATATTTCTATATTTCACATATTGAATCTTTTCCGGTTCTCAAATTTCACGATTACTTAGGTTCCTATTGCCTATACGGTGGGTGGGTTTTGGAAACAAAGTTTAATCCGATATGGGTTTTTCTCTGAATTGTCAAAAGGTATATCCATCTATATATCCAATACACGTGATAATATAATTAAAATCTGCGGGGATACAGAAGCTCTACTGATTGAGTTTTCTTTTTGTAACAGACAGGCTTTATGTTTCATTCATAATAAATGTTTAGAAACTCCGTTCCTACCAAAACTTTTCCAGTACTAGTTAAATAACATAATTTGTTGGTTTCTAAAAACCGATAATTGCTACTCAATGTCTTGTATTCAAAAAGACTGCTCCCATATTGATATTTATCTCAAACGTTAAAAGGTTCAGCAGGTTGTGATTGAAACCAGATGTCGTCGCCGCCATTGAACGACAAAATAAATTAAAATCCAAGTAAAAAACTAGGAGCGCCTCATTTAAGTGAGGAGGAAAGTTTGAAGGCTGAGTGAGCGCGAGTCATTTGCTCCCGAATCCAATCCGTGCTCTCCCATAGGCATATTGGGATGTAATTTCTGTGCGCGCAACACCAACTCATTTGGTGCGTAACCGTTAACGGCCATGTTTTTTATGAAGCTGCACGAAGACACTTAGCGTGGGAAAGATATCGGAGATCAGGTGGCTCTACATATGGTGCACAGTGCACTGCTTTAACATTTCAAAAATAATACGAGTTTTAAAAATACATAAGTATGTGGATATCGAGCGCCTCTGTTTCTTTCTTCGCGGGAGATATGTGATATCTGGGTTTGTGTGTTTGATGGTGGTCCGTGCTTACGAGTATGCTCGTTTATTTATCTTAGCTGTGCAGCTATGATGCAGCAAGTTTACGATAAGCCCGTGTACGAGATACCTATTCGAGTTTTAATAACATTTTAATGGTTATAACAGACGCATCTTTTTTAGTGTGTTGATGATCTGTTTTTAATTTTATATTTTTGTTACGTGGCAGATAATTATTGCGGTTTTATTGCTCTCGGAATTTTATTAATTACTTCTGTATACTAATTTTGCTCTACGATACTTAGTTTTCGATTTCATTCCGACTGAATTTGTATTGGTGCCGATGCCGTCTTAAACTGAATACCATATCTTTTGTGTCCAAAAATTCAAGATTTATTTACAAGTGATTCTCATGAAATAAATCTCGGTAAGTTAGCGCCGCCCTCTTTTGGCTTCTGTCCGTCACATGAGCCCGTGGGACGGCCGAATGTAGTCTGCATAATAGCCAGGAATTCGCAACGTGGGTGTCCCCCATACACCCATTATGCGTATCTTAAGCCACTTTTTTCTCCTCGTGCACCGAGCCAAAAAATACGCTCCTTTCTGCATAGCCTTATCAACTGTGAACGCTATTCACACATTCAATTTTATATTCATGCCGCATAATATTGACAAAATGTACTGTGTACTGTTGTGCTCATACGAATAATCATTACTGTGGTATTACTATATAGTGTGTGTGTGTGTGTGTGTGTGTGTGTGTGTGTGTGTGTGTAGCGTGGTGTAATTGTATAGAGTATATTTTATTATTTGTTAATCGCGTGTAATTTGTATGATTATCTAGGTACTTTTTATTACGACTGTTTTTTTTTTGGATTTGTATACGGTGTTAGACGGTTAAACTTGTACATAGGTAGTTATTATTATTACCCTCATTAATGTATATATTAAGTTACCGTAATATAGAAAAACATGATGTTGTGTTGAAACTCTTCGGCAAACCACTTTCACGATAAACCAAATCTTTATTTATTAACTATTTAGAAATTAATATATTAAGGTCTAAAGTTCAGAACTTCGCTTTAGTTAGGTTTTTCAGCTATGGAAGGTGAAACTTCAGGGATGCCATCCAAATCTCTAAAATGCTATTTGTTCTTTTCTTAGTACAAGCCATGTTTTTAATTGGTTCAATTTGTTCGCTTTCAATCGTTAACTTTCATATCAGTATCATACTATATTTTTTGAATGTATACTAGTACCTAGAGACATAAATACATACATGTTACTCACGGCCATAAATCCCAAAAAGGGGTAGCCAGAGCTTTAGAGCTAGAAATTCCTCAGCCACATTTCGAAGTTGATAGGGGACAAGATGTTGACAAATAAGTATTATAAAGAGGAAATATTTGTCTGTTTAAATAGGCCCCGAAACACCTTAACAGATTCTAAGAAATATTTCATCAATGGAGACCTATTATTTACGGCCATATATCATCATCACCCATATTTTTATAGAGGAGAACATTGATTGAATATCTGGTATTTATTGTAGCGAGTGTTAAATAAATCCAAAAAATATTGGTACTTGGTATTAATCTTCGTGAGACCGGAACCGGCCACTAGTTGTTCATAATTTGTTAATAACGCCATTATTGTTCTACAGCTATGCGTAGTACTGAATATGTGGCACGAAGGCACTATATGTTTTTCTTAGTATAAACTTCCTATAATACATTGAACGTGAAACGGCTGTGCATACAATTTAGAAATCTAAAGACATTGATCAAATTTGTATGGAGTAAACCCACGATGGTCACGGATGACTTATACCTCATTTACAAGGTATTAGATACTACTTTAACAGATACAAAGGGCCTAAGTGATGGGACACCGGTAATATTCCAAGGTCAAGTTTTAAAAAGTATGGGTTTAGAGTCTGGGAAAATAAGAATATTTTGATTTTGGTGACCCAACATACATACGTACCCACGGCTGTAACTCCCCAGACGGGGTAGCGAGACCTTCAGAATAAGAAATTCCTAAGCCACTTTTGGAAGTTGAGCTAAATTTTAGTGATACAAATGTTATGAATACTTAAATTAATTCATGTAAATGCATACTTACAAAATACAAAAGGCTCTTACTTGAATGGAGGAAAAGGCGTTTCATTTCGTAAACCGTTACTCTATTCCTCATTTACCTACTTATTTTCTCTTTCATTGTGGAATTGTCAGTTTCGCTACAGAGACCACTAATCTTAAAGTTTGCGCCTTATAGTTTACTCGTAAAGAACTTAGATTACATCACCTCTGTAAATATATACTCAGTCAATACATAAGAATGAAACATAAATCTAGTGTAATACGGAAATGTAGACAAATTGTAAAATCTCGTACAAACCGCCCACGGCTACGTTTGCGTCAGTGTCGAATCCGACACCCATTTACCACTTCCTATGTTGGCTTATGATGAGTGTAGAGAACGGTGTGCCGGACCAATAATGCTGTCAGTATAAAACAACTATTATATCCGGACATTGATTATTATAAATTACCGTGACAATCCGATTGGGCGAATGAGGTAATAGCAAATAGGAAATACGCTATGAGGAAAGCCAGAGATTTCACAGATTTTTACTTCATACGATCGTCATCGCTTCGTTTCGGTAATGGATGAGTAAGCTGTGACATTTGATTCAAGAATTTTATTTGTTTATAAGAGAGGTTTTTTTTCTACTATCTTTCAATTTGATGTTACGAGATGATAGAGTTTTCAGATATTACAAAATTCCAGACTAGAAGGAGTGATGCAATATTTTATGAGCTGAGCTAGATTCTTAAATAACAAAAAACTTTACTCTTTGTTGTGATAATGATGTATGAGGGTTTTTCCTGGTGTCCACATATAATGGTCAAACACTTTAGGTTTACTTTAAAATTTTGTTATGACTGAAATTAACTTTTGGTCACAGTGCTGAGATTAATCAGCACTTTGCTTAGGTTTTGGGTTGCTTCAGTACCAGCAGAAATATCAAGGTCAAATTAAAGGAACCGTGAAGTTCATACTCTAACCCTTGATGTGGATGGTGAGGCCATTCTCATCCAGAATCTTAGGTACGTAATCCAAAGGTGCGGTGGCAATAAAAGATCTCACTACGCATTATTAACGGCTCTTGGATAAAATTCGTTTTCTGATCCAGAAATCTGTACATTGAATAACTCAATGAATCTGTATGTTTTCTTACAAAAACGTTACACTGCACTATATCTGTCTTTGGATCCATCAAATACAATGGCAAAAAACACTGCGAAAGCCTCGTGCTGACCAAGGAACTATTGACCCACTGACTTGCACGTTTTTACTTTAGAATGTAGTTTGAATAGACTTATAGGAAAGGAAAATAATTTTATGAAGCACAACACAATTAACCTACGTATTTAAATATCGTTACTGTATTCCAGGCTTCAGGCATGGCATCGGTTGTAACTTATGTTTGATATTGACGATAATTAACATAAAAAGAATAAATATACAGATGTTATCTGTGACTTTATGTAATGTGATATAAATATTGTTGTCCCTATCAATAAATAACAACACATCCAATTGCGAATACTCCAGTCTCAGGAACTGGGCTGTATTAGGATGAGTGAGTAATTGTCCGAGATTTCCTGCCTTTAATTAGGTTTTAGCGAAACAGCGCGGAAATTTTCGACGAAAGATGACGATTGGCGAAACGAGCTGTGTTTACTTCCAGGTTCAACGGTCATCCGCTTGGCATCATAGCGCCATCTTACGTACGCCGTTCGTACTAATTTGTTTTATTACCTCATGCTCATTTAGTTGTTAATTCTTCCGGTAAATGGTGCTAAGCCAACCCTCACTAGGCCAGCGGGGTGGATTATGCCATGTCGACCAACTTGATGGAGGTTTATGCCTCTTAGTGGGGACTTGTAATACAATGGGTTGTTGTGTGATGGGTGTTAATGTGGTTGGTAATGGAAGATGAAGGAGTTTTGTGTTTTATTGAAAATACTAAGTATCACCTAAGATGTATGCGTAAAGTTAGAATTAATTTGTGTTTTGTACCTACGTGCTGTGTAGTGTCGGCTTAGAATAGCACTACCCCATTTCTTCCGGTGGGTGTACGTAAGAGGCGACTAACGGTATTGGGGCTTTAAGGGATTTTTGGGCGATGCGGTTGGAGACCCATCAATCACCAACAACCTTTATTTTATCATCTTTTCCCCACGCAACTTCCAAAAGTGGCTGAGGAATTTCTAATTTCCTAGCTCCGGCTACCCCTTCAACGGATTTATAGCGTAGTAAATGTATGTATGTTTTGTAGCTACTCAGAAGTACACTCCAATTTTTAACCAGCTCTGGCAGGCTAAATATGAATATTATACTTAACTAGTGTTATACCCCGACTTACACAACACGGGTAAGTAGTAAGCGTTTTAATTTAATATGAAGTCTCTGGCCCTCTTAGATAAATTAACTATCTACAATAAAGAATTTTTTTATAACACGCGTGTTATGAAAACTATCTTTCAAATGTTGCGGAATGATTATTTATTTTTATTCATAACAAACAATACTAAATTAGTATTAAAACTGAAAAAGCATTGTACACAAAATAATTTACTTTCATTCTCACTAGTTTACTTTTAGTTTTTCATCAAAATCATCTTCATCATCAGGTCCGACTCTGCCTCTATTCCACAAAAAATATTGCCCGGTGCCAGTAAATATTATATTTAAGTTTAGTTTTTAATTAACCCATTGCATTATTTGTCCTATTGCAAGTCATTCAGAATATATTTTTTAACTCAGAACGAGCTGGACTTGGAATACAGGCGCGGGAAGGTTTTGGCTACTATATTTTTACTTACTGATATTACGACTCTTCACAATTAGTTTTATTAATACTCACAAAATTATTCACATTTAGTTTTTTATGACAATATGCGTGTTTTTCTGTTTTACCGCATCGAGTAGTACATATAGTTGTTTAAATAGCTGAAAATGTACAACTTGTTACTTGGCTTCTTCAAACGAATGTGAGCTTTAAATTAAAGATTTAATTACCATTTCAAGAGTTTCAGACATTGCTGAGTTGTGTGTGGTATGACATCGTAATAATATCTCAAATACGAAATAGTATCTATTATTATTATAGTAAAAGTGTTATATTATTATAGTAATTCCACTATAACGTCATACTTAAATCTTTTGCAACGCAATTTAATGCGCTTCTCTAACGCAACTACTCCTGAAAAGATTTACGTCGATATTTCGTCAATTGAATCAAAGAGTTTATCGTCATCTAAATTCTTCCAATATATTAAGCGTGCGTTCGTCATCTTAAAAGTAATAAGTAATTTGAACACAACGCAAATGTGTTTGGATGTCGTTCAATAGGTATTATCTTACTTAAATATTCGATATAATGATTATTTCAATGTTAGTTCGCTATTTTTAAATGAATGATGGAAACAAAAAGAATATGTTAATTTATTACCAGCAAAGGAGGAAAACAACTTAAATTATAGTTCGTATACTTACAAAACATTAGTTATGCAGTGATCTGTATAAATTATAAACTAATGTTGTAAATTAGTAACTACGTGTAATTTACCAGCTAATCTAGCTAATTATGCAGCCTGCATTCATCCTATGGGATGCGTTAAAGGCTTTTAAAGTCTCTAAGGGGCAAGCAAGACACACAGAAAAGACGTAATACGGCGTGAGACGGCGCCCTTTCGATAAATTTTCATACAAAATGTATTGAAGCGTGTCGTATCCGCGCCCCGTCCTCGCCGCGTCCTTTCTGTTCGCGTTGAATCGCGACTGACGCTTCTAGTCATTTTGTATTGAAAGTGATCGAAAGGGCGCGAGTGGCGCGACGCGTCCTCGTCTTCATTCGTCTTTTCTGTGTGTCTTGCCCTTAATTGGCATTGTTCGACACGTCTCAAAGAATACGGTAGCAACTGAACTTATGGTGTGCTAAGGACACTAAACGTTCACTTGCTAATAAAATAATTATTTTTATGCATATAGAACTAGAAATGAGCTATTAGCAATATACACTCCTTGCCTTTATAATATAAAAGTTTTCGAAATTTTATACTAGTTACTTCTTTCCCGAAATTTTCGTAACAAGAGGTACAAATAATTTAATGTTTTTTGACATGAATTCCTCATGTGGGGATTATTACTCATAAATAAAAAAATTCTTTCCTTTAATAACATCTTTTATTTAGAAGAGGTACAATGTTTTGGCTCACATACATCACCAACCAACGTTTACTTTTCGCTTGTTATTCCGTCAAAATTAGCTGATCATTGGATCCTCTCGCTTTAGGGATTATTAACGTGATTATATGTTTTTGCTAATTAAATTAAAGTTAATGCGTTATTCATATGTTCTGTTTTTTTATTATAAATAAAAAAATAACATAATATGCGGGAATATTATACACAGATAATTATTCCGAAACAGAGAGCCCAAGTCTGACTTGAATTATACTAACTAAACGATATATTTAATATGATGTAATACACATACCTATAAATAACCCCCAAGACTAATAAGCAATCATTATGCTATCTCAAAAATGTTGCTCTCAGCGGGGATCGAACCCGCAACCGTGAAGCTAGTGACCTATTCACTTGGCCACGGCTGTCGTCGAAATTCCTAAGAAGAACGGATTAATCTGTGATTCCAGAGTTCTTGCTAGCTCTTAAAAAATATAGTTGCGTCCAAAGTACACGAGTCGTGTTCATGTCTTAATATTGCCAGCCTGGTTTTTGCAAACATGCAATGACACACATACATATTTTTACGGTTTTTGAATCACAAATCATGATACCTCGGTCTCTCAGCTTATTTCAAGAGATAAAATACTAAGTGGATGGAACCGACAATATGAATTTGTGGCAAAAAAACCATTTCGATAAGGCAAAATATTATTTCGTAGTCCGGCAGGGACTTAATGTTGTTAGTTGTAGAAATTGCGATATAATGACATACAGAAATAAAGGACCAGAGCCAGACGATATAATATCGGTGACACAAATCTTTAGGTTTTCCAATCAGTATCACCCGTCTGTGTGGAAGACCTCAAGAAATGGGCATCGGAAAACTGCACTGAAAATAAAATTTGCTTACACATATAGTACAGCTATTGGATAACCAAAACAGGGCATTGATTTGCAAAGCATGAAAAGCAATAACATACATAAACATAAACGTTCACGCCGTTTATCCCCGAAGGGGTTGGCAGAGGTACCAATACTCCTGAACTCACATGGCAAGCGCCATCTAGTTTCCAGGGAAGAGAATCACGTTTTGCTTAGACAGTGTACTCACGTGATAGGGGGCAGGCCTATCGCCGTAACTTAAAAGCAATAACTCAACTAAAAATCCTGGTTTCTTCTCCATCAAATTGTAACCCACCATGTTTTGAATCAATCGTGTATTGATAACCCTATAAGACTTTCTTCAGGTATCTCGTCGGTCGTTAATATTTTTTATTTAAACTGATAAAAACTCAACAACTCTAAAATTTATATTTGAAGGTTACTTTTGCATTTACAAAAATGCTTTTACGTGTACGTGTGTACGTGTACTTTACACTCAGTTAGCAAACCTTTGATCATTCCCTGATTTTACAACCCTAGGTAGGAGTAGGTTAGAGCTTTATTTTTAATTTTAAATATTGAACTAATTTTTAAACATACTCTTTCCAATAAAAACGGATTTATCTTATTTGGATGTTTTTGTTCATGGAAACCTCATGCGGAGATTATTACTAATAAATAAAGGATAAAGAAAGGAAAGGAATTGACACTGTAGCTCAATTGCCAGAACGACGGGGGCGTATACCCGAGGTCGCGGGTTTGATCCCCGCCGATATGTCGTAATTTTTCTTTCCTTTATTTATTACATTTACTAGCTTTTTGCCCCGCGACTTCGTCCGCGTGGACTTCATTTTTTGCATCCAGTTTACATAATACCAAAATACCGAAACACTATCTCAACTTCTGTTTTTTATATTTATAATCCCGCGGGCATTGTAAATGACATAAAGGACATTGAGGCTTTTTAAGTGATTGTTGGGCGATGCAGTTTGTGACCCATCACTAACAACCTTTATTAACCTATCTTTTATCAATATATTTCCAAAATTGGATGAAGAATCTCCGAAGCTATGGCTACCCTTTTATGGAATTTATGGTTGTTAGCATATATTCATGAATGATTGATAGATGGATTTCATAAATTCAATCGCACCAAGTAATGTAAATGTAAAAAAACTCTATATTAACTTTCATTTGCTATATCAACCCGTCAGGGGTTGAGTTCCAAAAATTCCTTTTTAATTGTTCATAAGAATCATGAAACAAATATACCAAGTTTTTATGTTCAGAAATGAGAATATCTTTAGTAAGTACAGCCCGGGTAGCATGAGTTGTCATCTGAGAAGTGAGAGCCATGTCAGAAAGCATCTCAGTTAGCCAACCTATGTCATTTTTGCGAGCATGAGCGTCAATATGACAGACGGATGAGATCTGAGAGCCCTGTCACCGAATCGATAGAGCATTGTTGCCATCATTGGTCTGTGAATATTTTTTCTCTATTTTATTCGATCTTTTTGAACCAAAATAGTAGCTAAATCTGTCATATTTCACTTATTTTACGTCAAATATTGACATTTTGTAACCAAACAACGTAAACAAACATAAATATTTAATTTAATTTCTCAAAACAAGTTTCCAAATTTTCAATTTAAATCAAAAGTTTTAAGATTACAAGTTTAGTTTGCAGGGAATGTCCGACTAAACTTCCTTACAATGATAGGGGAATCATAAAATATTTAGTAAGTAATTAAGTTTTATTATTCTATATAACTATTATTTAACTAGAAAGTGAGCAGCATACTTTTAATGATTTGTATTGTCTTTTGTTTGCAGATATAGCACAGTTATATAAGTGTTTGACGAGAAAATTGAAGAAATGCTGTGCAGCCTATGGCACATATTGCCTATAACATCTTAGTTCCATCCCGCCAGTCCATTCCCAGATTCCCATTCGCCAGTTCCATCCCGCAGATGGGCATTATTTAACTTAACAACCTTCACTACATTTCAATTTCAACAATACCCTATATTCCCAAAAGCTAGTGAAGCTCTGATGTATGGAAATAGTCTTGTTGAATGCTCCTGTTTATTCAGAATTTGAGTGCATCCATACTTAAAGAGCATTCTTATGACTGCAATGTGTATAAACAAGCTGTAGTGTTTCTAAAGGAAAAAGTGATGTTAATAGAATAAAAATGTGAAATACAGATGAGTTTGTGAACAGAAACTATGATGTTGAGCGGTTGTGTAAAAGTGTTTCTTCAATAAATAAAGTTAACTCCACAAAATGTGTTTTACTAGTTAATAAAGCCCATTCATAGGCAGATTTTACTTTTACACTTGAGATGAGATTTCAGTTGTAAAATGTGCATGCATATATTCTACTATACATTATTTCCCATTGCAGTATGCAGAGAATATTAATTGCCTCATCAATAAACTTACTCATACTTACAACCATTATTCCCACCTATATATCTCTTTTGTTACTTAATTTGTATCCATCTGCTCTATTTGCCCAAAATAAAATAAAATAACATTGCTTTTTCTATGTATTCAACTTATCCCCAGGCGTTGTATGATTCAATACCAAACATGCCATGATTATCATTTTATTCTAAATGGTCTGCAGAGTTCTGCTATGAGTTGGGTATTGGAAAATGTGGATTTACTTGCAATGAAGGGGATTAAAACAAGTGGTTTTCATTAATAGTTAGGCAATTTTATTGATTATTAATTAAAAACTGTTACATATTGCTGATTTTTTTAATTTCATTAGACTCCTTCCAAGTCACTAAATTTGTATTAAATCAATATGTTTTACTGAAAATAAGAGAACAACATGAGCATTATATTCATATTTAGTCATTTCAATATGCTAGTAAGGTGACTACCAAATTTATTTTATAATGTTGCTCAAAGTACCTGCACCTGCATTTAAACAACTTTTGTAGCATTAAGTGTGTCGGTAGATAAAGAGGTAACAAAATTATGCCATCACCATTCTTTACATTCCTAGCCACACTAAGACAGCAAGCAGACTATTGTCTACTCACACTATCCAGATTTTGCCTGTGCCTGTTGATGCAAGCATATGCTATGAGCTCGGGTGTCTTTTATGATGATAATGATAATTTAAGACTACAAACCCTACATAACAAACAATAATGAATAGAAATATATTTTACATGCATTGTATTGAACCTCTGAAACATACCATAAGTTAAGAAACTGTTCTTAATAGTTATTTTAAAGAAGATCAATGAAATTCATTGATTTTTTCAACTGCATCAGAAAATTGGACGTATACATGGATTTAGGCTGCAGAATTTGTATCCTCATGCCTAGTGCATTGCTGGTTATAAAAGCCAAACATATTTTAACCAATTTAAAACTTAATACCCAAGCACTAGTTGTAGATTACACTTAATTTAGTTAAATTTTACAATTCAAATGATATCATGTGGAATTATTAAATCCTGTATGTATCCTTATGTGAAACTATACCCTGAGGCTTTTCATGGGTCACAAGCTATCGTAGAGGTCCTCGGAAATCGTCATGAGATACAAATATGTTTCATAGGACATGTTTGCGGCAAACTTTCACCCAGATGAGTATCATATCCAATTTTCGTTTTTTTTTCCATTCAAAACAAATATAAGTGATGTAGTCGCTTTGCTATCACACTTTTACACTAAGAACTACACAAAACAGTTAAAAAAGCTGCAAAACAGCACTCATATTTTGATAAGTAATCTTTCTCACTGGCTCTCGCGCTCAATTTTGGCATCGACATAAATTTGATATAAAATGACAAACATCTCAGTTTATGTCGCTGTCACGCCGCTCATGCTCGCACATGTGACTCGGCGTTGCGATGTCAAAGCGAGTCACTAGCGCTCTCACATCTCAGATGCCTCATGCTCGGGCGTGCGAGAAACGGTCAAATATGGCGGCCAATTCGCCCTTGAACGGTGACATAGCCCTATCTCAGAGGCTCTCACATGCCTCATGCTACCCCGGCAGATACGGATAGTAGTTTGGCGCTGCGGCGACGGCCCGGTGCTGCCCCCTACACTGACCGTTGGTGATAGTGGGAGAGCTTGCAGCGATTGCTCGGCAATATAGGGATGATTAGTGGTGGATCTCCTTCCAAAATAATCGCTAAATTGAAGGGATAGTGCTTGTTATTATTATATATAGTGTTATTTTAAGCTAACAAAACATTTTTTTACAAAAAGATTTAATTACCTGAGATACGAACCCGGGACGATTGATTCATAAATAGTTCTAATTAAATATTCATAGGAGTTAGTTATACCGCTACGCCACGGAGACGTTACCGGGGCGGTGTCAAATTTTTATTACGCTTTATTTCATATTAGTCTTACTATTGATAAACAAATTTGTCATTTAAATTGATGAAACCCCTTCATCTTTCCAAAATGAACATTAACAAAGTGTCTGATGTGAATTCCATCGATGATAAAAATAATCGCTGCAATATTTTGAGCCATATATGAGTTAAGGTTTTTTGATGTTCCTATGAGAACTCTTGCGGATTCCTTAGTTTCAAGGAATCGTCGTCGTTTCATTTAGCTTCTAAATTTACATGTTAATATTCGTTTGCAATATAAGTAGATGTAAAAAAAAAGTATACGATAAAAAAATAGTACATTATCCCTCGGGAGTTCCTTATTTTCGGGGATCCATTACCGTATCATTAAGCTTCTAAATTTTGATTTTTATATTAGTTTACAATATTTTACGTTGTTTTAAACGATGCACATGCACAGCGCCATCTCCAATGCATTTAGTAAGCAAACAATATTTTTGATTTCCCATGGGAACATATTTTTTCCGGGATAAAAAGTACCCTATTATTTAATTTAGACTTCTAACTACACGTCTGAAAAATTTCAAAGCAATCGGTTCAGTATTTACGGCGTGAAAGCGGAACAAACAAACAAACAAACTCACTTTCCCATTTATAATATTAGTATGGATTAATCTATCAAGTGTTATGTGTAAATAATTACACATAACACATACTCGTCATGTGTGTTTTTTCATGTATGATCATAAGATCATACATGAAAAAACACATGACGAGTTAATATAACCTCCACCATTTTTTTCTTGGTTATAAATAGGTATAATGAGGGGCTGCTAATCTTCTTGTAGAAGCTGAATGATATTTACTTTGAAATCGTTCGTATAGGGTAAAACTTGAATGGTTTTATTATGTGATTAGAATAATATTCGATATTGTATGAGAACAAAACCACTAAACACTGTAGTTTAGTGTAGTTTGTTTGCTGTGACGTACATACGTGCTATATACGTCTGAACACCATCTGCGTACATAACTATGTTCTTTTCTTTTTTGAATATTGTTATAATATCGTAACTCTTTCATTTCATCTATTTATGCAATATTCTTAAGCTTATATTTTAAGACAAACATTCATTAATGAACAAAGTTACACATTATGAGGAATTTGTTTCACATTTTATTTCTATAAATAATTCAGAAATATATATAAGTATTGAAATTCTGGGAGCTGGTAAAAGGTTGTTGAATTCTTTACTGTACTTTCTTTACGGCAAGTACTGGTCGTTTATCAGATACAAATACCAAAAGAAACCTAAGGCGAGTGGACTCCACCTACGACGAGGATCTCATAAGTGGTCCATTTATGTGTAATTAGGTTGTAAGATATATGTAATCTAATGTACTACTCATATATATGGGGCGCCTCCGTGGTCGTGCGGTTAAGCGCTTGGCTTCAAATACGGAGGTCTCGGGTTCGATCCCCAGGGGGTAAACTCACAAATTTAATTTGTAAGATTTGTATGATTCCTTGTTTCAGAGGGCACGTTAAGCCGCCGACCCCGGCTACTATTACGGTAGTAGTCGTTTGTCTGCCAACCCGCATTGGCCAGAGTGGTGGACTAAGGCCAAATCACCCTATATAGGGTAGGCTCGAGCTCATCGGTGGGGACGTATATGGGCTGTGAGGGAGGAGGAGATGAGGAATCTAATGTAGAGAAATACTCGAGGCCAAAAAGAAACTAAATTTTAAATACGTAAACACAGATGCCAAGAAAACCAAAGGTTGCACTAAGAGGTATTAACAACGGCAGCTACAGAATATTGATAAATGTTTACAGCTGCGATACGAAGCGCTGCAATGAAATGTTCGTCATGTTCGTTCGAGTCCAAGTTCACGATTAAAGGTATTATTAGATATTATTTAACAGTCGGTATCATACAAATGTAATAGTACATGTGAGTGGCGCGGCGTGGCAGAGAAAGCACGGCCTTGGCAGTGAGCGAGCAGCCGGGCGCGTCGCGGCAACGACCGCGCCTGTGCAGACGCTTACCTCAGAAGAAGCGCGCGAAATTTCACGCATGCGCAACACTTTCGTTGTCAATGAACTTGGAAAGCGGGGATGTTCGATCATTGTCAATCTGATAAAGAATGCACTCTCCCTGCGGTGTCGTGTGAGGCGTAGTTTGCGTCTGTTGCATGCGATTCGCTTCGGTGCTGTGTGCACGCTACCGTCGCGTCGAGTGATGCAATCGCTGTGGCACGTCTTGTTGTGTTTGGTTGCGGGTTACCTAAATAATAGTAACTGCAATACTCATCGTAATCATACAATTCAGGCTTACAGCATCACGCCCCTGTATGATCCTATAGAGGAGTTCGAGCCTACCCTTAACTGGGAGAACTGCCTAGCTGCAGAGCTATGCACCCACATAGATGTTGAAAAATAGATGAAGGCAAAGCGCAGGATCGATAAATGTGGAAATCTTTTGGGAAGCATGTCTCCTGCAGTGGAAGTCTATCGGCTGTTCCTAAGCCGAAAGTTATTGGTATTTGGTAAAGTTATCAGTAAAACGAAAAATCATTGGCAGTGGGTTTTCCTCCACGTCGCTCGTCACCACTTTGTATGATTCTGGCAAACCTCCATATTTTTATTTTCAACTTATAACCTTTTCATGCATATCCTTTCATTCTTCATACCTCGGACCCTTCATGCCTGCGTTACTAAAACGCGACAACATTTCCATATCTACGAGGTTTGCTTTTAATATGATATAAATATAAGTGTAAATAAGATTTCATTGTAAAGGCTTCGGTGGGAAAACGGGTGGATGAATTGTGCATGCTTCATTGCGTATGAGCAAGAAAAGTGGCGTGGCGTTGACATTGATTTTAAAACTAAGTTAGGGAGTATAGTATAATAACACTATTTTCTACCCAACTCGAAAAAAATATCATCTGACATTATTTAATCTAAAACTATTCGATCATCTTCTGTCTTTCTTTGCTTAATACACTATATTATAGCTTTTATTATATGCGATGAGTAGGCAACACTCATATATAAAAGTAAGAACTAGAACTAGATCAACAGGTCCTCAGGTTTGTATCGGTGAAAGAAATTTTCATATTGCTTCAGTGTCGTTTCAAACAAAGGAACATATCTTTCTTCTTTATAATATTTGTATAGACTACCTATCTAATCCTTTACTTTATAACCTTTACAAGGAACAAAGGCTATAACATTACACCAAATATGATGAGACGATAGTGACCGAACCAACTAGTGCAGTAAGGTAATATCATTACCTATGCAAAGTCGGGCCGGACCACTAGTATGTATATAAGGATGTACCATCGGATGATCATCGGAAACATGATTTCAATACATATTTAGTGAGTTCCGTTTCCGGTCGCCGCTGACACTGACTACTATATGTGTTGGCTCACCCGCCACTGCTGTACTTCCGATTTCCGTATTTATTCGATGAGTATTTGTATCGGTTGCTTCCGTTCACGTTTGGCACTTGCACCTGCAACATGATAATACTAGCATTTTGTTATCACCTGTGATATTTTTTCTCGTCTCTTTTTATGTTTATTATCCCATAAAAGTTTGTTGAAGTCATTATTAGCTCTTTATCCCTCAAATTATTTTATAAACGGTTGTTAATCCAGTGAAGAGTAGTTATGATAGTTTAGGTCTTTTGGCTTAACTTGAAAATTATCGATTTATATAAGAATCAGAAACATGCGAAACGAAGGTTAGGAATTGATTTGTTGGAAATGTTTTTATTTATTTATTTTATTTTATTATTTTATCATATAATTTTATAACTGTAAAGTGAAAGTGAAGCATTGTCATATAAATTAATTATCCTTTTCTACTTTACCTATTACTTGAGGCTTCAAAACAGAAAAACATGATAGTTCTATTAATTAATATCTTAAGAAAGCTTTAAATTAGGCAAACATGGTTCCAAATCTTATTGTAAGCAACTCCATGTACGTCGCTGTTACGAAATCTCAGCACACGAAGAAAGATAGACAGGAAGTGCGGCTCATTGGCGCTGTCATGCTAGCCCCCCGGACCTCGGTGTCGGGTGACCGTGCTGACACCGCTGTCACAGCCATGGATGTGCTTCCAAACAATTACATGTAATGCTTGTTTTATACGCATGGTAATGATTGTCCTGGCTTTACTTGGGGATGCAACATGGTACGATCTAGGCCAACCTCTTCAGGTTTATTTTCATACATCAATCTTTACATACGTGTATTTTTATTCTTCAACCTTTTTTAGAACGTCCCATATTTTATCGAAATGCGGCTTGTTGCGTGCCTGATAAAAATCTAAAAGAAAGGCGTCTGAAGTTTAAAAAATAAAAGTCATGAATTTAAAGATTGGTGAATGTAAATGAAGCTCGAGATGATTTGCTAGGATTGTACTAATTGGCGATCTACGCCTACACTAAAGTGAACTTATGGGGTGAAAATATTAATACATCCACTATACAGAATCTTGGAAAGGGTTGGACCTTTTTATGTTATTTATACAATTATCTTTAGTACATATAGAAATCTTTTACCCGTTACTCAGGAAACTTTATGTCAAATTTTATTTAATTCAGTTAAGTATGGGTTTAGTGGAATCATATATACAAGCAATTAGTGTTTTTAGTTAAATGATAAAAATTAAACACTTCTAGATACGTCATGTCCTCGGTTCGTCAGTAAGTATGACACAGATATTTTTTTCTAAAGTTATTGAAAATCCACAATTAAAAATTAATCAATCAAATGAATCTAGATACTGGATCCAGATGGCTTTCATCACCGCGATTAAAACACATTATGACCGCAATATACGATATGGGTGAGGGTGGTTGACGTCCCTGAGGGAACTGAATAAAGCTATGTTGTACTCACAACAAAGAAAAGTTGGTTAAAGTAATATACAATTGAATTATCTTCCATCGAAAACGGTGCTTACTCTTAATATAATCGAATAAGTGATATCAAAGACTCAAACGTTCACGCCGAATATCCCAAAGGGGTTAACAGAGGTACCAATACTTCACGTGACATTATCATCTGGTGTTCAGAGAGATGCTCGGAAAATTTAACCACGTGATAGGGGCAGGAGTGTTGCCGTTTGGTACCAATACACTGTCAAATGACAACTTCAAGTCGAGGCTGCTCCACTCAACTGGCCTTGACCTTTAGAATGTCACTACCCCTCTCTACCCACGGGTGTCGTAAAAGGTGACTAAGGGTATGAGGCTTTTTAAAGTGGTTTTTGGGCGATGCGGTTGGAGACCCATCACCAACTATACTTTATTTCTAACATCTTCTCCCCTTCCAAATGTGGCTAAGGAGTTTCTAGCTCTGAACCTCTGGCTACCCCTTTTTGGGATTTATGGCCGTGAGTATAATGTATGTATGTGGAAAGTACCACAAATCGCAAATAAACGTCTTTCTTGCAGCCTGCGGCTGTGTTGTGGTAAAATAAAATAAATAATGAAAATTATTGTTATCCAAATAAAACGCGTGTAAAACTGCGAGGCATGTCTAATGGACCACACTCAAAAATCATTTCAAAAACTGAAGGTTACTGATCAATATGCAGCCTATTATCTCCGTTCCTCGCTGTCTGAAATAACAATAATGTTTGATTAGTCACATTATTATATAACCTAACCACTAAAAATTTTCCTATGTTTTATTTCGAAACTTTGTTGCAAAAAGATTTAAATGATTAGTTTATTTATACTTATTTTCCGTTTTTTTCATGGAAAGGTGTTGTTTTATAGTACCTAGTTCAGATTAAAAGTTTTTAAATATCTTCTATCTCTCTATCACTAGCATTTGGTTAATCATTCTAATGGGACGCTATGTAAAAATCGATACCAAGTATTATAATATAAGTTACTAAGAACAAAAAAACTTTAGGGCACGAGTGGAGACCGAATAACATAAAAGGCTCACCGATAGATATGTGCTACATCACGCAATAGCACCTCATAGCCTTATTACAATTTACTTTCATGTAATTATGATGTAAGCGAAACGATGTACCAATTAAATTGAGAAGATAAGTGTTGCCGCGCGGCGTGTGGCTTGTCTATTATTATTATTAGTCATATTAGTTAGATACTCGTATAGTTTTTCTATGGGATTACCAACTAAAAATAGATAATACGACATAGTTTGTCAGTTGCGATTGTGAAAGCTCAGTGGGTAGTACACCACTTATCATGCAGACGATGAGGGTTCAAATCCCGGGTAAGACGGGTGAGACATATGTTTACTTTATTTATCTATCATGGTTGTTAACGGTGAGGGAAAACATCGTGAGGAAACCCACATGGCTGAGTTGTATTTAGTCATGTGACAGTGTATTCGTACAAAACGGCGATAGGCCTGCCCCCTATCACGTGAGTACACTGTCCATGCAAAACGTGGGTACTCTGAACACCAGGTGACAAAGTCACGTGATGTTCAGAAGTATTAGTACCTCTGCCAACCCCTTCGGGGATATTCGGCGTGAACGTTTATGTTATGTATGTTATGTATTATGTTTGAGGATAGGTCAATGTGATGAAGATGACAAAAAAAAAGTTGGAAATTATAATATCCACTTTTTTCTTATCCTAAACAAAACATGGCAAGAAAATACACATTACCTCATCCTAACAAAGAGTGACACCGGGTGTTGCAGTTGGAGGTTTTCAATGTATTGTAGAGCGATGTGGTAGGAAACACATCTCCAGCAAAACAGCAATTTATCATTTGTTTCCCTGTTTTAGGATATTCGGCGCTGAAGGTTACGGTAAATTCGGCGTTTATTCCTTGACTGCAGTTATTTCTAGTACTATTTCAAATGTACAGTCCCGTTGGAGTAGGCAGAGACTATCGGTTGCCACTTTGTAATACACTTCGGCTGCTCTAAGCTTAAAACAAGTATGTCGATTTTTGAGCGTTTGCTTTTTTTTACACCGTTGGATTCGTCATAGAAATACCCTTATTTCTACATTATTAAAACTCAAAATATCTTCTTATTTAAGGCGCTATTGATAAAAATAATAGGGTAAGATTATGCTAAAAGCATTTTCATTCTGCATTGGCGTTACTGTAAAGGTCAAAATAAAAAAAATATTAATTTCATTAGGAAACTACATCACGTCGGACATATCCAAAAATCATCAAGATCCGACAATCACTTTAGGAAATATTTAAATTTAAAGAAATAAAATGTTTTTTCGCTCTCCTGTAAAATTTGCCGAAAACGACATACTTGTTTTTAGTTTAACGCAGCCGACTTCCACCTCTTGAGTTTTAAATGTTATTACAAGTCCCCAATGGTTTTAAATGTACAATGTATTATATTAACTTATTTTTATCTGGTTAGTCAATCATACATAACCAGCAAACATTATGTACTTTTTTCAATATATTTCTTATTCAAATCTTCTCTTATTGGTTTCGTATGTCGTGTCAAGCTAGCCCTACGGAAGCCAATAATGCAACACTCATTTATTTCAAATCAACCGGTTTGTGTGGAAATAAAATGATAAATCGTTTTAAAGCAAGATTTCAGCACTGTTAACTCGCGCTATGCTAGTATAAATCGTCTCATCTTCACTCAGAATTCACGGTAATCGCAAGAGCAAAAATCTTCATGACTTGATATTTAAAATAGTAAAGTGTGGGCTAGCGAGGAAGTGAGTGCTATTGGCGGCGGCGCTGACCTTGACATTACTGCGTCAGTCACTGTACTCGGCGGCCTGAGCCTTCACTAGGAAGTGTACGGCAACCGGAGAATGCTGTGGACTAAGACTCACTAGACTTATGGACTTGTCTTGTGACAGGGGTTTGATTCTATGAGTTATCTCAAAAAGCTCGGGTCTGGGTAAAAAGGTAGACAAACTATTTGCTAGCAGTGGCAAAAAGGAAGTAAGAAGCAAAGCAAAACACAGGGGCATGGGTTTAAATCCATAAATTTTATGACTTTTTGTTGTTTATGGGAAGTTAACAAGAGGCGAAAACACTAACGTTTCGGCTAAGACACATTGCTCAGTATAAAATATGGAAGGTACCTAATTACTGGTCCATTTTACATGAAAGAGTATATTGATTTGATAAGCATTTCTACTATGATAAAAAATATCTAAGTTGGTCATAAGCAGAGTGTAAATTGAGATGTTAACAAATAAAAATAGTATATAAAATAAATATATAGAAATGCTGAAAGAAAATATTAGATTAATGGATTAGCCTCTTTCTCTTAACATAATATTCAATGATGATTATGTTTATGATTCGAGGGTGTTTTTCCAAAGACTATTATTATGTAGTGGATTATTTACCAAAAAGGGGTAGCCAGCGCTTCAGATCTGGAAATACCCCAGCCATATTTGGAAGTTGATAGGGGACAAGATAGTAGAAATGAAGTATTGTTGGTGATGGTTATCCAACCACATCGCCCAAAAACCACTTATAAAAACCCCATACCCTTAGTCGCCCCCTTTGGCAAACGTAGGTAGAAAGGGGTAGTGACATTCCAAGCCGACACTACTTCATAATGTTGTCTATTTTGTGCACGATATTTGGGCACAATAATCTTCAGACATTTGCAGTACGTAATAAATAAAATTCTTAAGAGACTCGTCCATATAGTTAAAAGGTTGTTGCTGCAAACAAAACCATTGCGTTGAGGAACAAAGAAATCAGTTTTGTCAGTTCATTTCATACAATATTGGCCTTCACTACCGCACTTTTTCCCGATTCTCTATCTTGTTTCTTTATGACGCATTTACCGTTATTTTCTCCGGAATACAAACTAGGCGTAATACCCGATAAAGACATGTTATGTTAGGATACATGGGATCAAATTACTTATGATGTTATTTAATCTGCAGTTGTTGATATTTATAAGATGAACATCTAAGCTTTAATAAGATAAAATGTGTCACAAATATTCATCACAAATCGTTTAGATTAAAAATATTTTGATTACAATGTGAAATTGTACGGCAGTTCACTAAATTGGTAACTATGTAATGTATTAAGTCACAAGTAATAAAATGTTGTCATTTCTTTGTATTTTCATCTACTTTTGCAACCAGATATAGCGCAATTAAACCTCTGATACTATAGTAAAAATCTGAAACTCTGTAGAATAATCCATTCAATCTTGATTTTCCTTAATTCGTTGGTTACAGTATCAATTTCTAATTAAATTACTACTTGTAAAGTTCCATAAGATTCGAGACCTTGGCCGTAAAATGTCGCCATGACCTCCAATATAATATGATGCTATGGTAATTTAATGGCACATCATTTCCTTGTTCTTACAAACGTTAGACTTCCGGGCAATCAGATCTTCACTCCTAACAAAATTATAGTATGTTATATTCGCTGTTTCAATTATTGTTTGTTGAATTGTTTGTGAATGAATACCGTTATTGGTTTTAACTTGAAAAGGTGGCCTTACCTTAATTTATGGCTTTGAATAAACGTTAGTAAGTAAACTTAATGCTCAGTACTTATTCGGTGCCAAAAATATATATAGCCCATAATTTCAGAGAGCATATTGTTATAACAAGGTAGTGTTATTCCTACAGTCTGTCAAAATTGTAAGATGACTATGCCGATACGTACATAAATATACTCAAGGTTATAAATTCCAAATGGGGTAACCAGAACTTTAGAAATAATAATTCCTTAGACAGTTTTAGAAGTATTTTGGAGAGAAGATAGTAAAATCACTAAAATCAAGAAATGCTGGTGATGGATTGCAAGCTGCATCGCCCAACAACCACTTAAAAAGCCCCGCATCCCCTAGTTGCCTACTCCGTGTAGTTGCCCAACAAGGGGAAAATGGTAATATCTAGGAAGTATTATTCCCACTTGTAAGATGACTTTGCCAATAGTAAAGAAAAAATTGTTCAGTTAATGTTGCTTGACAAATCCTTGATGGATTTTTCTACTTAAATTTAGTTTAATTTTGAACTTATACATATGAGTTTATCAGTAGATTTACTACATTTAAAGAAGAAAGTAACATCTGGGTCTATATTTACAGTTTTGAAATTTATTTTACTAATGACAAGCGGCACATTGTTCCTGAGCGACATAAGCTATATTTTATCAAGTTTTAAAAGAAAAAAGAGCTGCGTAGTTTTGGCTTACGCTTGATTTCTGAATTGAGTATTCAAGCTGAGAACGACTTAAGTATCGTTTTGTCTCATTCAGTTGTTAAGATTTCAATGCGACAGAACGATACTTAAGTTGTTCTCAGGTGGAATACTCAATTCAGAAATCGGTCGTTAGAATAGCACTACCCTATTTCTTCCCATGGGTGTTCGTAAGAGGCGGCTAAGGGAATTGGAGCTCTTCAATGATTTTTGGGCGATGTGGTTGGAGACCTGTCACCAAAACCATTATATTTTACAATCTTTATGCCTCTCAAAAGTGGCTGAAGATTTCTTATTCTGAAGCTCTGGTCACCCCCATTAGGGATTTATAGCCGCGAGTCTATGTGCGTATGTTTAAGAAGAAAAGGTGCGATATTTACGTAAAATCCTATAACCAAAGCGTATTGTGTCGTTTAAGTTCATACAGGCAGATAGGTTAATTATAATATCATCACTGGAGAACAGGGGCCTATTGAAGCGTGCACACCACAATGTACCCGCACGTCTTGTGAAGACGATAATCAAAGAAAAAAATATCTTTTGTGAGCTCCGTCAGGAAATAAAGATAGTAGAAACTCTTGGGTAATTGGATGATGACGAAGCTACTGCTCAGGATATTGGACTAAGGTTCTACCTGTACTGTTGGTCGAAAATTAAAATAGTTAAAAAAAAACTGATTTGAACGCTTTGTATCGACTGAGGTACGATTCATTTGTCTGTATTGAATTTCTATATGTTTTCTGATTTTTCGTAACAATCTCGTTACCTATTTTTGGCATAATAGTAGCAAGTTTATAGAAAGATATTTTAAGAAAACTAGTCCGAAAATAATAGCATAATATTTGTATATTTTTTCTATAGTTTGGTACCAGAGATTTTGCTTATCTTCTTCTTCCCCTTGTTGTGTTAACTATATGGGTGATATAAAAACTGCAATATTTTTCTTTTCCACCAATGTGAAAAAAAGCTTATCCAGTTATTATTATCAGCCGTAAGCTTCTACTATTTATACAAGATCGAATAAGAAGATTCATTTGTTTTAAAAACATTGTAACTGCAACTGACAAAGGTGTTTTATAGCAAACACGAGGAAAAGTGGGAATAGATCAATAATTATTACTAGAAATTGTTACGCGATGTGCCAAAGTATGGTACCTCTGCTAACACTCAAGAGATACACGTCTTGAACGATGAGTAGAAGTATTAAAGAAAAAATTATAATAAGAACATAACACTTTGTTGAAGACTCTATTAAATGTCTACATTATGACCACATAAATTTATCTTATACGGTTTAAGCGCAATATACACTGTGCCCGCCGGACCGCCGACATGTCGGCAACTTTACATTGGTGGTCAAGTTTTCATACAAAAGTAAGACATAAATCTTTTAACATAGGTTGCCTGGTTGTGTCGCCGGGCAATGTTGGCGGATCGGCGGGCTCAGTGTGTATTGCATTTTACTACAAATATAGCTGTATCTACATATAGAATTTGTAACTTATAGCGCCATCTTTATGCGCATAATTGAACTAAATATATTCTTTTCAATGCAATATGTAAAGCTGGTTTGAAGGGTTTAATTATTTCTATTATAATAAATTATATTACAATTACAAATAATATTATCAGACTTAAAGATTTTTTTTATCTACATTGTCATTCATTCGCATGGTTATAAATACTTCCTGACATTCACGATGATGAAACTGAGCAGAAAAGGCATAAATAAGTTCGAGTTTTGCTTTGATCATCAAACTTTTGGCCAAAACAGTTTATAGTTAAATAAATAAATACAGTTAGCCCATAGATGTTTCTTATTAACACGTCTATGAGTTAGCCCCAAACTGAGCAGAATTTGTATTTCGGGATACTAATTCAACGACATATTTGATATCATATAATACACATATAAGTAACATCCAAGACTTTAAAAACAATGATTTCACATCACATAAATGTTTCTCTCAGTGGGGATCGAACCCGCAACCTCCGGACGGAGAATCTGGTCACCTATCGACTCGGCCACGAAACGTCGTCAATTGTATCGTATACTATGTATCACCTGACCACACCACTCCAAGAGTTATTGGCTCTATCCTGTAAGTTTCCACACTACATTTTTGTTACAAATTTATAACCTGTTATAGTAGAGTCGGAAGACTGTTACGAACATAGAAATAAGGATTCCCCAACAAAACCATAACCGCAGAGATTTTCCTCATATCAATGCGTCAGAATGCCCTATGACTAATCCAGGTCTTTCTGCGGTTTCTAATTGATGTATAAATTCGAATAGGAGACTGTTGCAATGTAGGTCGGTAGGAAACGTGAATAACTTGTGCAGGATATCTCTACTACAAACTACACTTCACACGTACCATATACTTCGTTAGCTTAGAAATTCCTCAGCCCCTTGAGTAAATTCAAAAAAAAAGAAGGATTTTTGGTGATGGGTCTTTAGCTGCATCGCCTAACTATAACTTACAAAACGCCAATAACCTAAGTCGTCTATTACTTCTCCCACGGGGAAAAAATATCGAAATAAATGTATGTACACTTAAGAGACGGTCAGAGTTATAAGCAATAACAGAATAGAATTATACCTAAATGTCAATGTAGCCATTTTCAAACATTCAAACATACAATTACAAGAAACTTATGCCATTTAAATTTGGCTTATCATTCATACCGCATCACATTCCCGTAAAGGAAGTACCTTGTCACCGTTGGCCGAACATTCCCAATAAATGCGCTCATAAACATTTCATCGAAAAACAATGGTTGACAACAATTGAAGAGTGTCAACACGAGGAGTTCGCGATAGTTGGGGAACTCCAGCACTATACGGAATACAAAGAACGTCGCTCGGCTTTACTTTACTCCTTTCCTTATGCAAGGCGGAGCGTGCGCGGTCACCGACTTGGTTTAACGTAGGGTTGCCTTAGGTCCTGTTTTTTTCTGGACACGTTCTATTTTAGTGGAATTAAAGGAATTGATTGTAAAACATCTATTTTAAACAGTATTGATTAATTTAATTACTCACCAAATAAAATTGTCTATTATAATTAACCCCAGAAAAATGTCTTGTTAAACCTTATTGACATATTACATACACACCTAATGTCCCTTTATTTAAACCAAAATGTCTTAGAACTTTTACCTTCTAATCCCGGATTACAAAGTATGGCGATACCAACCCTAGATAGCACATGTCAGTATTCTGTAATACACGTACTATGCCTGTGCCCCGCGCCAATAGGACCCTATCTACTCAGAGCTGCCCACGTGCATCGCGCATACGTACCGCGAATATGGACATTTCCAAGAACTCACTGTCCAGCAATTTATCACCCATTGCTACTTGTTAGGCATTTTAAAATAATTGCTGTCGTGAATAATAAATTGGACAAAATGCTTTGTATGTGTTATGATAAGAAATTAGATGCTTACAATCTATTGATGATATTAAATGACTATCAAACAAGAAAAGAAGTTGAGTTGAACTAAACTCTGTTTCTCTTTAAGGTTGTCTGGAATAGATCGCTCTTAGTGATAAGGTCAATAAAACTGTACTTCTATTCAAGAACAAAATGGGAAGAGATTGGCTAATTTATATAGGATTTTATTTCATTACCAATTTATAGGATCAGATCAATTTATAGAATGTCAAATATACTATTTTCCCCCCCTGGTACTATAAGAAGTACCAAATCAGCTCTCTGATGTAACATAGGGCCTGATGTAACCAAAGCACTAACTCGGCGATATGTTTCCGTTGATGCAATCGTTCTGGGCCGGACTCGCGTGATTTAGTCCTACACATTTCGCGCCATGCCCGCCGCCGAGCCGCCACCAGCCCATGCGGAAGTTATTATATCATTTTGTTATCTGCTGTTGACCCACTGTTTGACCTACCTAACCTGCGGTATATGTCTTGGGTAAACGGCAATTTAATGTACTAAATAAAAATATATTTCTTAATTAATAATTTAATTTGAAGAAAAATTCTTGGCAGTATTTTTTCTGTATTGTTGAAATAGTGTTTTTACTAAATACTAAAAAGTCAAATGCTCAATAGTTTACTTATACTAACAAGTTGAAATTGAGAACTAGATCTAAGTGCCCAACCGCAAAGAATGCAGATTTTAGGAAGCCATTGTGTGATGAACGACGTTAGTGATCTAGTAGTTAGATAACTGGCTTCTAGATTCGACGTCGCGGGTTTGATACCCGCAGAAGGCAATTATTCGTATGATGAATACAGATGGTTGTTTCTATGGTTTGCTTGTCTTATAGAGAGACTCATTATATGGGCTAGGACGATGAAAATGAAAGAGAATTAAAAGATTGATAAATTATATCTTCCCCTATCATATTATGATTCTAGGTTATCAAAATATATCACAAGTCAGAGTACTGGGAGTAGGAGAGACTAAACACTCTTTTTCACTACACATAAAACACAGTCTGATGCAAATAAGACATAAATACAAAAATATACTCACGGCTATAAATCCCAAAAAGGGGTAGCCAGAGCTCCAGAGCTAGACACTCCTCAGCCATATTTGGAGGTTGATAGCCGACAAGATGGTAAAAATAAAGTATCGTTGGTGATGGGACTCCAACCGCATCGCCCAAAAACCACATAGAAAAAGCTCCATACCCTCAATTATTGCTTCTAACGAAACTCGTGGGTAGAAAGAGGTAGTGACATTCTTAGCCGGCATTATACGGCTAATAAGACTGAGCTCAAAACTTAAATCAGTCCTGCGTGCACCTCTGTAACGTATGTAAAGTCAGTCAGTAACGAAACCCCAATGGCTAAAATATCTTACTCATGTGAAAGAGAATTCTTATAAAGCAGCGATTAACGTAGTCCCTATGGAGATGGTACGCTGTGGTTTCTCTAAAATCTAAGTAATAAAATGACACGAGAGCTTCAGAATAGAAATAAAACTTCTGCAACACCTTGAGAGTTATTTCCTGTGTAGTTGTGCTTAGAATAGCTCTAACCGACCTGACTCAAGACTCATCACCAACCGTATTTTGTTCTACAATATTTTCCTTTCTAAACATGTAAAACTGGCTGAAGAATCATTTGAAGCTCTTGCTATCCCTTTTCGGGATTTATCGCCGTGATTCTATGTATGAATGTGCCTCGAGGTATATACGGTGTGAGCGGTATGTCTATTTGAAAAGACCATTTAAATATGAACACATTTAACAGTACAGCTGCTTCTTATTCCGTTCGGATACGGACACAGGCGGGGGCTGTTGCCCGATGAATTCCGAACATTTAAATTCAGATTGGGTGATGAGAACTACGACTTGGAATGCCACAATAGAACTAAGGTTCAAAATTCATGAATAACTTTATAATTTAATATGTTTATGGTTTTTATTTGAAGAACGTAATCGTGCTGCTTAATGTTTGTGTGAATCGTAATGCTATGTGATTTTTGATGATATTCCGACACATTTTTTTTACAATTTTGGTAAACACACACACACCGATTACTAGGTAAATAGTGAGAAAATTTATACGAGTATAGGAGTATTTAAACCTGACGCCACAATAATCCATTAGAGTTGGAGAGCAATTCTAGGTAAGTTTAAATTTATACGGACAAATACAAACACATGGCTAGATTCATAAAGTATCTCTAGCTAGTTGGATTCAGAGCAGAACACAGGTTCGGTACTCCCATCTCCAGCCGGAACGGGTGATGATCCTTCCACAGGGTGGGGTGAGCGGGAATTCAGAACAACGTATATATGTTTAGTAGACTTGGGGTTCGGGTCACGACGACGCAATTTGCACAAAAAAGGGTTTGGCTCAATGGGGTCTAAAGGCGTTACAAGATATTTTTATGTCTAATATATCGACATATCCAAAACATACAGAACACAATAGCCACAACCAAAAACTGGCTAATTTCGACTTGGAATCGTCCGCGGAGGGTTTTGTATTAGCAAGTGAGAATAATCAAGAATAACAAGTATATTGTTTGACCTGGAATAAAAATGCAAAGAAATCTTTGTTGTTCATAGATTTTTACATACATATACACATACACAGTTTGCATCTACTCATTAACTTTCACCTCCGTACTCTCAATAGTTTCGAAAATAAGTTGCTGTGGCATACGGACAGACAGACAGATAGACATTACGGATCTCATAGGGTTTAATTTTTGCCATTCATCCAAAAAAAATATCAAAAAGCGATGCTGGTGTGAGGCGTGCACGGTCCTGACAAGCGTCTCGCTTATACATGTCCATTTATTCTTCATACTATGGAATGGATGCCTGTCTTTTTGAGCACATTCTCATTTGGTTTTAATAAATCCTCCGTGATCATCATCTACTGATATAACCAGCCAGCGTTACATACCTTTCAGCAAATTCACGTTTATTTATCCTTTCTATGTGCCAAAACTACCTGAACATTTTTTTACAATATGAACTCTCATACCATATCATTCACGATCACGACTTACACAATTTCTCATTAAAAAAAAGTCATAAAGTTTATTTTTTAAAATTAAGTTAAAAATAAAAACTATCATTTTCTAACGACATTTTTTTTTAATTTATCATTAATCCGTTGCTTCTGAAGGTGTTCGTAAAGAGAAGAAGCAACAAAGAAACTCTTTAGATTCACATTTTTTCATTTTTTAAACATATGGTTTGTACAATTTTGAGTTTAACATATTTTTACTTTATAAAAGATTTTCTTTGCGACAAAACCTAAAGCTAGTTTGACAAAATTAAACTAAATTGTCCATCACAAAAAACAAATCACATAACGTGAGAAGAAAAATCCTCACCAGACAATTATTCCTGGGAATAACGAGGGAAGAATTATCGCTTTATGGACACGGCATGTGCGCATTGGGTACTTGTCGTTTAAAAATTCTTGAACACTGCAGCAAGATTTCTTTAAAAGCATTGCTTTGATTGCCTTTTTAAAAGATACCACAGAATTCCAATACGTCAGAAGGAAGTTTGTTGAAAATTTAGAGGAATAGTCCCATAAAGTAGTTACTAACTTTATTAAGTCTCCACTCCGGTACGTTAAGTTTGTCCTTATTTCGAGTGTTTACAGTATGCCTATCACTAAGTTTACTAAATTGGCCTATATGCTTTTTGGCATACATTAAATTCTCAAATATGTCAATACATAGTTGCCAATGCAAGGGACAGTTAAAATGCCAATATCTTTAAATTTTTCGCGCAACGAATACCTCAACCATAACACCTTAACATGTAAATAGATCGGATAGCTCGCTTTTCTAAGAGAAAAACTTAAGGAACATCAGCCGCTTTACCCCATAATAAAATACCGTACGACATAATACTATGAAAATAACTGAAATAAACAATGCGAGCTGTTTCTATGTCTGCTATTTCTCCAATCTTACGCACGGCATACGCTGCTGAGCTCAGCCTTTTAGAAAGTGTTAGTACATGGGGTCCCCATTGCAACTTAGAATCGATTATTATCCCTAGGAATTTTGTATTTTTCACTAATTCTACTTTTTCACTGTCAATAACAATATTCGCATCACCTTGCCTTACATTCGGTAGAGTGAATTTAATACATTTAGTCTTTTTTGCATTCAGAACCAGGTTATTTACAGTAAACCAATACTCTCTACATTATAATGATATCTCTACATAATATTTGATATAATAATGATTAAATGTGATAGGACTATCGATCGATATGGCCGTGAGCGGATTCTGGGTACTCTTTATTCTATGCATGCAGGAGTAGGTCTGCTATGCACACCACCTGGGGGCTGATTGTGTGATTATCAAATACATACTCTGTGAATCGCACAACATAACCGTCAAATTACAAAATATACCTGTCATTTGGGTTGTTGTCATTGTCATAATTCAGTTTAACAATATCAACAACAAACGATACTGTCATTTCAAATAAAAATATTTATTTTACTTGGCTGTAGTTATAAAATCCAGTGAGATAGATGTATCAAAACTGGACAACACAAAGAGATAAAATGCAAAACACTTTAAAGGAACTGTTGGTTCCTTTAGGGTATGTTATTTTTAATTCAATTTATATTTCTTGGTTACTTAAAAAATCTAATATAACTTGAATTTACAGATGTATAACAGATGTTGATACCATTCTTGATCATATCCAAAATGATCCTAACTATGGTAACAGTAACTTGAGTACAAAGCAAATAAATGAGTACGCACAAAAATTAGCACTGAAAGCTACCAATTCCAAAGATTTTCTGAAGAAGATTGAAGAACTCAAGAATCGCAAGTAAGTAATTGTAATCGTATCTTAGATTCAAATAATTTTTGTAAATAATAATGGTTTTACTTATGTACTTTTTATTTAGGTCTGAGAATATAGCAGATATAATTTTGCTTCTCTACAAAGTCGTAATTGATGAGAAAAAGTCTCGAATTTCGAAGCCTAAAGTAGCTCCTAAACCTATGTTTGGTGAAAATAAACATCAAATAACTAAAGATGATCTCCCACAGGTAATGTTCTCATTCCTATTAGCTACAAATTATATAAAGTATTCTGGTATATACATATTCCACCAAAACATTCTGTAAAAAACTAGCCATGTCTCAACTGAACTGCTTGTTAATCTCTAAAAACTAATGAAATCTAGACAAAGTTGTTCCAAGTCAAAGGTTCCTTACTGGGATTTTTAAACAAGTTTCTTACAGAACGTATTGGTGTTTTGGTGGGGTTTTACTTCTTTTTGTAAAAACATGGGTTTATTGATTTATTTTATTATAATTTCTTATTAGATACAGTTTATTTCCTGTTTTTTATTTAATGCTAATAAAGCTCTCTAAGTTTAGGAAGTACTAGTTCTATTTTGATGATCATGAGTGTGTGTCACAAATGGGAAACTTTGTTTGCACTTAACTTCGGAATTAAATATCCTCCAGACTTGACATTTTTGATTTTAAGTAAGTAATTACAGCTCAGTGGATAACAAATAAATTTCT
This sequence comes from Bedellia somnulentella, assembly GCA_963576735.1. Lineage (NCBI taxonomy): Eukaryota > Metazoa > Arthropoda > Insecta > Lepidoptera > Bedelliidae > Bedellia > Bedellia somnulentella. The sequence continues at coordinate 8,553,209 of OY755171.1, forward strand.
GAGTTCCGGTCTTATCCAGAGAGTCTCAAATAGGGGCCTGAGATGTGCCAAAATGGTTCCAAAATAGGATGGTGCTGCAGTGTTTGCTGCACTTCCCCAGATTAGGAAATAAATAATTGCTGAAAAATAGTTCTGAAAAAATTAATGCTATTTACTTTTAACTATATTTGTAAACAATGATTAATTGCACATTTTTATTTCTTTATTTTATTGACATTTCTATTTTATATGCTTTTATTTGGAAATCGTTCAGTTAGAAGAAAATTCAATATCAATTAGTAAGTTTTTAGAAAATTACTCAGCCATATAACTCAGCAGTATAACAAATGCATACTAAATCTCTACTATATTCCAGAATGTTATTATTAAAAGCTTATCTATGATTTCAGATAAAAGACAAGTTATTGAAAGCAGTAGATGAGAGTAAAAAGTTAGTACAAAAATCACTTGAGGAGAAGGAAGTAAAAGTCAGGCCACAATGGTTTAACACTATCAATCTACCAAATTGGCAAAAAGAACATCCTGCAATGTCATGGGACTTCCCTAAAGAGACTGTTCCTATTACTGTTTCAATGGGTAAGCTTTTAATACATAAACTAAATGTGCATATATTTTCCATTTGCAGAAGTTGAAAATACAAATTTTTACCTGGATGTACATCTTCATTTCTGATAAAATCTAGTTTAGCAATCTCAATATTTGTCAGCTCCTGATTTATTCCAGAGATAATTTAAGTGATGACTCAAACTTTAAGTCAAAGTCAAATAGAGTTGGATTTGAAGCAGTGAGTTTGTAATAGACTTTGTGGTCTATTGAGCCAACTTGGTGCTTGTGTTAAATATTTTCGGAAGAACCTAAACACCAATTTCTTTTTCAAAATCAAATTAGAAACAGACATATTCATAATGTCTAAATATTTATTTAACAAGTTTATTATTGCTTCCTAAGTTTTTTTGTTAAATAATAAGTAACTCTGTACCACATAATTCAAGTAAAACTAGCTTTTTGCCCGCGACTATGTTTGCGTGGAGTTCATTTTTTGCATCCAGTTTACATCCAAAATACCAAAGCTTCTTCAAGCAAGCAAGTCTTCCAAGCTCAAACAGAAAAAAATAACTGTTCAAAATAAATGATAACATGATTAACTTGCCTGCCTGCCCCCTATCACGTGAGTACACTGTCTAAGCAAAACGTGGGTACCTTCTCTGGAAACTAGATGGCGCTTGCCATGTGAGTTCAGGAGTATTGGTACCTCTGCCAACCCCTTCGGGGATAAAACGGCGTGAACGTTTATGTTATGTTATGATTAACTTGTTGTGTAGCCGTGTAGTGTCGGCTTAGAATAACACTACCCCATTGTAGTTGGAGACCCGTCACCAATAAAATTTATTATTATTACCATCTTTCTCCCAATCAACTTCCATAAGTGGCTGAGGAATTTCTCATTCCAAAGCTCTGGCTACCCCGTTAAGGGATTTATAGCCGTGAGTATATGTATGTATGTACAGTTCTCCAAAATTAATAATGCGCATAGAAATCTTCGTCACTATTCGGCAACGATCGTGTTCCCCGAGCGTCGGGAGATGATATGTATAGTATATAGAGTGGCTAGGTGCATGTCATAATTTATCTGTAACGGAATTTGATTCGATGATTCCGTGTCGATTTTCGTAATATTCGATAAGTCCAAAATGCGAGGATATCCATACGGTTGCGAATAAGCTACAATCTTTGTTGGATTGATTTACTTCGAAAATTGTATAGTACTTTTATAACCTTGTCCTTGATGTCTTGAACCATCGTGAAAAATTTGGCTGTGATCGGATCAACCGTTTAGTAGGAGTTGTAAATGGATAAAGTTAAAAATTAAATTCACATTTGAAAACAAACCCAAGAAGGGTCTATGTTAACAGCTCTATATAATTCCACACAGAGAGAACACGTGCGGTCACCAACAATATGTAAAGACAATTGACATTGACGGACCTTTGGCAGCCCGGCGACCGCCACCGCCCGCCCGAATTGTTTTCGTTTAAGAACACATGATATTGACTCGTATTACTTTAAAACAAGTTGCAAAATGCAAGTGCATCGTTTAGGGCGCTTAGGATTCAATTATTCGGGTTTTTCTGAAATACGAGAATTACCGAAGATCTGCATGTGCATAATTAATTTTAAAGAACTGTATGTATGATTAAAACTTTGGATTTTTCTTATTGGTCCGTTTGAAACATTATCGACCAATGAGCGCTCGCGGGAAATTTGGCAAGGGCTTCGCCGTATTCGAATGTGCATTTTTCTTTTTTGCTTTTTATTGCTCACCTGTAATTGGGACACGGGTCGAAATGGTCTCTATGTGTGCACGAACTGTTCACGAACAATTTGGTACTTAATAGAATGACTAAATCACTATAGTAACGCAATAGTAATTAAAATTGTCGGCAGATAGAAAATTGCCCGCGAGCGAATCAATTAAATTTCGTGACTGACAAATTTGCGCGCGCTTTTACTCCAGCAAAGTCTATGGGCCAATTTTGACAATATATAAATCGCTAACAATTGAAAGAAATAATCATTTATTTGGTAAACAATAAAAAAAAACAACAAAATAAAGTGATACAAGCTAGATTTTCATGCTACCAAAAAGGTCCTGCCTCAGCATAATGTACGACATGGAACCATATCGTACGCTGGTTTTCAGGCAACACCCTAAACCTAACTAATAATCCAGTTATGGGAAATGTATGAGTTTTCGGTAAAACTTCAGATGGAGACTTTCAATTTGATACCTGAACTTATTTTCTAGCTCTTAGCATCGCGACACAGGCTGGTTCACAAAATCCACCCTCTCTCGTTTAGTATATAAGGATAAATTAGATTTAGATATAATTTTGCATTCAGTACCATTTTCACTTCAAGATTTTGATTTTTAACTAACACCTAGTTACGTAATTCAAAGCCTTACTGAACTTACATATATATATACCTAGTCAGTGCTTAAATTCTGCCACAAACAAAATTGGCTATAAAATGAAAATTAGTCATGATATTAAAAAAAAGATTTTTTTTAATAAAAGGTAATTTAATTAGCTTACATTAAATACAAAATTTATTCAAAACGATTGCCACTATTTTTGTGAGGTTTATAACAAACCTTCTTCTCCAATGCTGCTAAATTTTGTAATCCAGTAGATTGAGGTCAGGGCTAGATGAGGGCCAATCTTGATGACTTAATAGCTCAACATTCTGGCGCAGAGTCCTGTTGAAACACAAATGGCCGTTCTCCAAAGCGTGTCTGGGGCAGATCTTTTACTATGCGATCTAAAACCACACAAAAATGCACTTCAGTAGGGCCATAGTAGGGTACTCGAAACTAAATCATGATTGATGATGGATGATGACCGTGCTGCACTCTAGGAATGGCATTTCCAGCGGCCGCAGAGCTGGTAGCGTACACCCTGTCATTTTTTTTGTTGTATCTGTCCTAAATATTATAAGAAAATCTCGTCTGTAAACAGGATATCGCGGTGTCTTTTTCTTGCGTACCTACCGCTTAAGCAATACTTTGCATTTTTTGGCTCTCATAGCTATCAGACGCGCTTGCAAAATATGTCCTCTATTTTTTCGGTAAGCTCGTAGTCCCAGGTCTTCATCGAGTACTTTTTTACGGTACTTCTGGTTAAACCCATCTTCAAAGACATCAATTTCTATTTGCGGTCGGGATTTCTTGCCGCACGCGCCTTGATTGCTTTGATCACCCCTGGAGTCCTAACGGAACGAAGTCTGCCAGTTCTTTTCTCGTCATCGACACTAGAGGTTTCATTATACCTCTTGATGGTACGGAATACGAACCTCATCGTGATTTTTAATTTTTGAAGCATGTTGAATATCGTCTTTGGTAGACGGCTGCAACGATGAGGTATACCTAGTCAAAAGCTATATATATATATATATATATATATATATGTCATCGGTTGTTAGATTTAATTAGGTTAGTAAGGTTCAATGCTATAACAATTCAGTTAATAAATAATGTTTAAATAAGTTTGGCTACTTGGAATAATCTAACAACCGATGTAATGATAATTAAAATTTCCAGCAAGTATCCCAGTTCCATCTCAAGAGAACATAATAATAGATGATCTACTCTATGTATTTGTTGGAGTCCCGGGTAACCATATTGTGCACCAACCAGTCAAGGACACCTATGACGCCCGAACCTTCATAATTTCCGATGAAGTAGACCATGCCCTTAAACAGATAGTCCAGCAAATGTTGCCATTAGCTTCGAATTATTCTTTGATAAGGAGGTTCATTGAACAATGTGATATGAGATCTGGTCAGGTGTTGCAAGCTCTAGTCGCTGCTATTGAGACTCTTCTAAAGGATTATTATGTAAGTACCTAATTAATATTTAATCCTTAGTCATGTCATAAATGAGAATGCAAGTTATTTTATGATAACTTGTTTTAGCAACTCAACCCGTGATTGTATATTTTTCCACACAGATATATTGGCTTGAGTGCATAAGATAATTTTACCCAATTTGTGTGACAATTTTGCTGGCGGAAGTAGGTTCATACAGACGGAATTCGGTATGCAAAGTTTGATAAAAGTTTTGCTGGTTACAAAACCATTTCGAGATTTTATGTTCTTAAACGTTATCTTCAATATAATAAATAAAACATCTCTAAGATTATTGTTATTTTATAAAAACTCTGTAAAACTAGTTTGACCCCTAATATTTTTTCAATGGTATACGCCACAGAGAATTCTTTGAATATCCATCTATTATAAGAAAACAATTCATTTACTCCCAATCACTGCAATAAATAAAATGTCAAAGTAATTTATTTGTTATTCTAATTATGGTCTATTTTGCTTGGTTGTCACATGATAAACTTATATACTTGATTCGTTTTAAATATCCTTTTTTGAAAAAGTTAATATAATATTTATTATTTAATGAGATAGTAAATGTAATCTGATTTATTTAGTACGCTGATAAAGCTACAAGCAATTTTGATTGGAAAAGGAGTTTATGAGTATAGAGAAATTAAACTTTGTTAGGACAACTCGGACTACAGAAATTATATATAAATTTGTCAAAATCTGTCAGTTTAATTTGACAAGTAATGATCCTACTGATCACTAGGTGTATTTCTAATACTAGCCAAAACCTATATAATATTTGCGATGGATGACGTCATTTCTTGTTAAAGTTAAAGAAACTTTAAATAATCATAACTAATTAATAAATCTCTCTCTCAATCAAACCTCTCAAACCTCTTTTATTTATATTGTACACAGCAGATATAATCAGTAGTATAAAAAGCAGCAAATTTCATCTTTACGCCGATGACTTACAACTGTATGTCTCGATTGTACCTTCTAAAGCTATGGAGGCTGCAGAAGTACTCAATGCTGAGCTAGAGCGAATTGTTGCCTGGTCGGAGAGAAACTGTCTTGTCCTGAATCCTAGCAAGTCTAAGTACATGGTACTTGGGACTAAGTTTCAGATTCGTAATACATTGAATGTTCTCTCGGCGAATAGTATAGCTATCAGGGGACAAATCATAGAAAGGGTTGAAGAAACAAAAAACCTCGGCCTTCTGATGGATGGGGAACTTCGGTTCAAAAACCACGTTTTGACAGTAGTAGGTAATTGTTTCTATCGGCTCAAAGTACTTTATAATATTCGTGATTTTTTGAGTGTGGATTTGCGTGTTCAACTCTGTGAATCGCTAATATTATCAAGGTTAAACTACTGTGACGTTGTCTATGGTAGCTGTATTCTTGGTCGATCACAGAAATTGATACAGCGTGTGCAAAACGCATGTGCACGTTTTTGTTTTCGTATCCCTCCTCGATCCCATGTCACTCCGTATTTGGACGACGCTAGACTATTGAAAATGCAGTCACGTAGGAAACTACATCTTGCGACGCTGTTGTTCGGTGTAGTAAAGTTTGAAACTCCAAGATATTTATTTAATAAATTTCAATGGTCCAGGAGTAACTACCATTTTAAAAGCAGAGCTATCTTACCAATGCACCGCACGGCAGCGTTTCGAGGCAGTTTCAGGTTTGCGGCGTCTAAGTGCTGGGATGACCTTCCCCCACCTATCCAAAATGCTCCCAGTAAGTACACTTTTAAGCGAAAGCTTAAAAATTACTTGCTGGATAAGCAAAATCCTTCGTTTATTCCAGCACGTCCTTGTTAACAATTATTTATTTATTACCAAATCTGTACTCGTATTTTATTAAATTTTCTTTGTTTATTTATTTTTTCCTTTTATTAAGTAAGTACTACAACATATTGATAATTAAAGTTTACTATAACTATTATTTATTTATTAATCTTTATTAACATAACTGTTTTTACAGTTTGTCTGCAGGTGGAGTCTCTTATGTATTTATATTTATGTATTATGTATGAATATTTTTAGTATATAATTATACGTGTAGTTTTTATATAATAATTTAGTAACGCGGTACTTTCTACTGCTATTGTTTATTTATACGAGTATGTTATAAGTTCTCTTTTTCATTATGACATTGTGACGTCTTTTCTTTTTCTTTTATATTTTTATTTTGGGGCTGACTGAAAATCAGTGTTGTGAGGTATTCATTTACTTCACAACGATAATGCTGAGGCAGCTTCCAAATTCGTTGCTACTACGCAGGTTATACGGCTATAGTTTTTTTTTTTCTTTTATATCTTGGAATTAGTGTGTATGATATTGTCTTTTTATTATTATTTTTCTGTGTGTTTGTATATACTTATTTTTGTGCTGTGTTTTCCTTTGTACGTGTGTAGCAGCGAATAAATGTTTTTCTTTCTTCTTCTCTTTCTGAAATAATTTGAACAAAAATCTTCAAATTTGTCTTTTATTATTGTATCTGCAAGAAAAAAGTCATAAAAAAGAACTATGCATACCGAATTATTACTGGCACAGCTGCCATATAAAATATGAACACTAGAATCAATATGAGATGTACGTTATTCTCTTTTTTCAGACAATGATAGCTCAGTTGGAAACAGAGCATATGATGGGAAATTTAAGTTTGCAAAAACTATGGTATTTCATCCTACCCACCATGCATACTATGCAAGTACTGGCTTCTATTGTTAGCAGTGTTGGGAAGGTATGTTGAACTCTTTTGAATATTTAATCTGTTATTTAACATAACTCTATTCATTATTAAGGGATCTATTTTACTATACTTACTAATGTAATAACTTGATAATAACATAAAAACTCTCATGGTAGTGGTCGCAAAACAACTAGCCAATAGGCATGATGACAACAAGTAAATTTCATTGAAATAATTTGTGTGTATATTATTTCAAAATTCCTAATTCTAAAACTCTGATTCTTTTCATAATTAAAAGCAAGATGAATATTATAATCGATAAAATAAAATCGCTAAATACGGCAATCCGCCATGAGATGTTGAACGCCAATCAGAGCGCATGACGTCACGTTTGAGCCAGTGTGACCATTTGTGGCAGATTTCCGCTATTTTGGCAGATTTGGACCCAAAATTTAAGCTGTGGCATATTATGCTAACCATTTCAAAATGTGGCAGATTTTGGCAGATATCAAAGGTTTTAATAAAATCATGCTAATTTTAAATATAATTGCATGAAAATGAACAATAAGTAATTTAAGTAAGGTAATTAGAAAATATTTACTAGAAAATTTATTCCAAATCTGGCAAACTTTGTTCCTACGTCTTTGTTGATACCCAGATTACACGGGGATTTCCCGCTTGATCTGCTGATACATAGATATTGTCATTTTATTATGGGCTTAAATTTTGGGTCCAAATCTGCCAAAATGGCAGAAATCTGCCACAAATGGTCACACTGTTACTTGTAATCTTTAGTGACGTAAGCAAGCGACGCCATGACACTTTGACGCGTTTTGGTGCAAATTTTAAATTTATGAATCAAAAACTATTTTTTAAGTGGTGCTAATGAGCCTGTATCAATTGCAAACATGTTTTTAGAGCACTTTAAAGTGGATCCTCCTTTGGGACGTTCCAAACAGTCGGTTGATGTGAGGGCCTGTAGTGATTCGGATCTAATTACTTTCTCTGCGAAACAAGTCGCGAATATTATTCGAACAATGACGCGTGGTAAATCTCCAGGTCACGATGGGCTGAGCATTGAACACCTGCAGCATGCTGGAGTCCACCTGCACCGAGTACTAGCCATGTTCTATACCCTATGCATGAGATATTCGTATCTGCCTACTGCGCTCATGCAAACAATTGTCGTTCCCATTATAAAAAACAGAACGGGGGACGTAACTGATAAGAACAATTATCGTCCTATATCCTTAGCTACAGTCCTGGCGAAGGTGCTTGACGGACTTCTAGACTCCCTTCTTGATAAATATTTCCACCTCCATGATGCACAGTTTGGGTTCCGCCGGGGTCTATCAACTGAGAGTGCTATACTGAGCCTGAAGCACACAGTACAATATTACACGCAGCGTAGGACGCCCGTGTATGCGTGTTTCCTAGACCTATCACGAGCGTTCGACACTGTGTCCTACGATGTGCTTTGGGACAAGCTGCGGGGGAGGGATGTGCCGGCGGAACTGTTATGCATTTTCCAGTTTTGGTATGGAAATCAAGATAACCGGGTTAGGTGGGACAATAAAGTTTCTGAGTCTTTCAGGCTGGGGTGTGGAGTAAGACAAGGTGGACTTACGTCCCCCAAACTGTTTAACCTATATATAAATGACCTGATCGTTGGGCTCAGCAGCAGGCGCATCGGATGTCGCGTGGATGATGTTACTATAAATAACATCAGTTACGCTGACGATATGGTCTTGCTGACACCATCAGTCAGAGCTCTGAATGATCTGCTTCATATGTGTGAAGAGTACGCTCTAAAGCACGGTTTGGCGTATAATCATAAGAAGAGCGAGTACATTCTTTAGGGCTGTCGGTGGAAAGATTCCTGATCATGTTCCAACAATTAAATTAAATGGTGTTGAGCTTAAGCGAGTGTACCAATTTAAATATCTAGGACACTTTATTACCGACGACCTTATAATCCGGTCAATTTATACATTCAAGGTTACATAAATTCATAAGAAGCTGAAAATTGGCACAATTGTTCAAAACATGATTATAAATGAAACCTCAAAAGTCCCCATCGTTCCGAGGTGTGCTAAAAATTTTACACGAGGTCAAAGGTAAAAATTTAGTTTTTTGCGATTTAAAGCGAAACGGTGATATTTTCGCAAAATCACCCCAGTACAAAATTGTAGATCAGAAAATTCTGTACAAAAAAGATATCAATAATTTTTTTCCTAAAAGCCACCATTTTGAAGATATAACGCGTTGAAAAGTTCGATCATTGGTAATCTTCATACTTTGCACACGTTTCCACACCACCTATGAGGTAGTGTACTTAGCGCGTTTTATTTTAACGTGGTATCCCCTGTAGGCCTATTCCATGGGTCTGCAGTGATTTTATTTGTTTTAAAACTATTGTAAAATATTATTGTACATATCGGTTGGTTAAAATAATGGCGATGTAATTGAAAATGAAATGATTAATATTCCTCGTCTGATTCGTAATTTTCCAGGATTACTTTTTCTTGTTCTTCGTCTTCTTCTTGTTCTTCTTCCTGTTCTTCTTCTTCTTCTTTTTCTTCTATTTCACAGATCAACTGTCCCACTAGCGATTCCTCATTGGTATCATATGAGTCTTCTAGATTAGCTGACTCAACATTAGAGCACGATCGGCCTCGGCAGTTTGTGCATGCCAGGGAACAAAACAGTCCAACATTTCTGCATCCACATTTAGCATTACAACCTTTTTTACAGTTGCAAAATATTGAGTTGAGAAGTTTCTCAGGTGCTGGTGGAAGTAAAGTTAGAACTGGCTCTAATGTATTGCCGACCAACTTCCAACCCCAGTCTTTAGGGTCCAGCTGATTACCAAGCCACACTTGAACTTGGTAATATACCCGAAATAAATGTTGGTGAGCAGCTACTGAGGTTGGAGGTAAAGAAGCTAGTTGCACTTGCTTTTTATTACGCGTATTTTTAACAAAAGTTGCGTATCGTAACTTATCTAAGCAAGTGTTTTTTTTAGGAGCTCCGTACATAGCGAGAAGAAATTGAATTCCGCTGTTGATAACGTCTGGTTGAGTTGAGTCACTATTTTTAAAAACTTCAGCACATTGAAGTAAGTCATTTTTTTAAACACCTTATAAATGATGTTCATACGTGGCGTACATGTGCAAAGTATGAAGATTACCTATGATCGAACTTTTCAACGCGTTATATCTTCAAAATGGTGGCTTTTAGGAAAAAAGTTATTGATATCTTTTTTGTAGAAAATTTTTTGATCTACAATTTTGTACTGGGGTAATTTTGCGAAAAAACTCACCGTTTCGCTTAAAATCGCAAAAAACTCATTTTTTTGACCTTTGACCTCGTGTAAAAATTTTAGCACACCTCGGAACGATGGGGACTTTTGAGGTTTCATTTATAATCATGTTTTGAACAATTGTGCCAATTTTCAGCTTCTTATGAATTTATGTAACCTTCCTCCTTATTTTAGGCCTAAATTGACCGGACTATTAAGGACCATGCAGATATAGAGAGGGAACGTAGGGCGATGGCAGTCAGGTGTAATATGCTGGTACGCAGGTTTGCGCGTTGTAGTCAGTCTGTTAAAATAACACTGTTTAAATCTTACTGTCAAGTCTTCTACACGTGCAGCCTGTGGGCCAGCTTTACACAAAAGGCTGTCAACGCTCTACGCGTTCAGTACAATAATGGATTCAGAATGTTGTTGGGGCTGCCTCGATTCTGCAGCGCATCTGGCATGTTTGCCGCAGCGCGCACTGATGACTTTTACGCGATAATGCGCAAAAAGGCAGCGTCATTGCTCTGCAGAGTTCGGGCTAGCTCTAACTCCATTCTGAAAACCATCGCTGGAAGGTACGACTCGCCAATCTTTCGTCATCTCTCCAATGTATTGGTTAGGGGAATGAGGGGCAAATTTATAGAAACTTATTTTATCATTAATTGAGTTTTAGGTTTGATTTAATTTAATTTTTAATGTGATCTATATTGTAATTTATTTTTATTTTGTTTTGATTTAAATCGTAATTTATTTTATTTTATTTTAATTGGATGTAATTGTTAATTAAGTTTCATTTTAATTTTTAATACTAATATAGCTCTTAAGTGTTACTAATACAAATGGATCCATTGTTATCTGAAATAAATAAATTATTATTATTATATTATTAAGTACTAAACCTAGATTTTTCGCAGAAATATTATGTTTATTATAATTAATATATATTTCCAAATATTATAGAATAGTTTCTCAAAATTTGTCATCATGCCTATTATAAATAATTGATAGCATCTCAACCTTTTTCAGTAGAACAATAGATAAAATTTCCAAAAGGTGTTAGGCTAGATGTCCAATAGCTTTATAGGTGACAATGTCAAGTGATGTGCAGAAGTATTAGTACCTCTGCTGTTATGTAGTGCGGCGATAAACGGCGTGAACGTTAGAGTCGAGATTTTGAGTTTTCTGCAATGCATTAATTTTAAAAACTAGTATAAAAGCTCTGGCTACCCCGTTACGGGATTTATAGCCGTGAGTATATGTATGTATGTATTTAAAATTGTTTACTCTTATAACAAGCAACTAAAATTGTAAAAACGGCGATAGGTCTGCCCCCTATCACGTGAGTACACTGTTTAAGCATAACGTGGGCACCTACTTTGGACACTAGGTGGCGCTGTCACGGTGTTCATAAGTATTGGTATCTCTGTCAACCCCTTCGGGGATAAACGGCGTGAACGTTTACTTTTATGTTTATGTAAAATTGTAAAAGTAATATATTAATCTGGCTCTGACTAACTCCATAAAAGAAATAGTAATTTCCTTACATTAGCACAGATAATTTCGCTCACATTTTAGATGTGATGCGATACAAACGATTTATAGTCGCCATTGTCCACATGACTTTCATTGACATGTAAAAATGGAAAGAACATTATATTACAGAGATACATAAGGCCTACATTCAACTACTTCTCTTTAGTTATATGAATGGTTTTACTTAAGAAGGTTAATGATGAGCAAATCGATATCTTATTATTTTATTAAGTGCTTAAACAAATAGATATATTATTATTTTATTGAGTGCTTAAACAACAGTGAATATTGATTTATACAATGAAAATTTAAACTGACTATCGTGGGTCGTTTACGAACTTAATAAATGATACGTGATGACTGTGATGATGCTGAGACGTACCATACTATATACTCACAACTATAAAACCCAAAAACAGGTGGCTTGTGGAAGTTGAGTAGGAAACATGGTAATATTAAGAATAGTAATATGGTTTGTGATTTGTCTCCAGTTAGGTCCCTCAATAATAACATATAAGAGCACCAAAACCCTAAGAAATATATTTCCTAACTACATAACCTATCATTACATATCATCTGCCATCTCTTCGGCATAAATTATAAGTCAAGTCTCATTTTAAAGTGAAATTTCGTATTTCAGAGAGATCTCCGAGGCGGGGCAGTCCTCACCATTCTGCATGAGAAGACAAACATCCTAATGGGTGATGCGCGCGCTCAAGAAATTTCGTTGTTTCTTACGGAACGCACTTGCCGCCCGTACTTCAGTATACTAGATCAGTGGATTCAGAAAGGGACTGTTGTCGATCCTTTTCAGGTAATTTTACTTTAAGGTTCTATTTATATAAGCATTATTTCCATAAAAGTTACTTCAGAATTTGAATCTAATATTCTTAATTCTCTATATATATATTAAGTTCAGTTTTAGTGTATTACTCAGCTATTTTTGGAAGTGCGGGGTTGGTTTCTAACAGTTTCTATAGAAAATACTTCTCTCACAGTGGGGAAGTTCTAATCAGAACCTACACACATTTGTTGCCTCACATCGAACTGGTTTAATATGCCGTAGCCGGAAGAACATTTTAATGTGACATTGGAAAGTTTCTTTGCCAGATTGTGCAAAAATCGCAGCCTATTTTCTTGCACCTTTTTCAGCAACCGGATGCCAATATCGTCTAATAATATAGCAATTTTCAATTTTATCTCGCCCATTAATGCCCACTGCTGACAATTGCCCCCTATCAAAATATTTACACCCGACATTTATAGAGTCCAAAAAAATCTTGCGTTTCCTGCATTCATCGGCTTCTTGGTCACAACCTAGAAATGTAAATACCGAGGGGCTTAAGCTTATCCTTAATAGTTTTTTAGTTAAGGCTAAAGTCAATCCGCTAAAGTCATTTCTAAATTTCTTCATGTTCATTTTTGAAGAATCGTATTAAAACACAAATTTGCATACTTTCTAATATCAATGTCTCGCTCTCTAGGAGTTCATGATCGAAGATAACGAGCTAGTAAACAAAGAAGAGCTCCCAGTAGACTATTCAGCGGATTACTGGGAGAAACGCTACTGCGTGCAGAATGATCGAGTGCCGAAGTTCTTGGACAAGTATACTGACATCATACTGAGGACAGGGAAATATTTGAACGTTATTAGTCAGTGTGGTGAGTTAATATTTATTTACTTGTTTTTCTAGCTGTGCAGTGTCGGCATAGAATAGCACTACCCCATTTCTTCCAGTGGGTGTACGTTAGAGGCGACTAACGGTATTGGGGGTTTTAAGGGACTTTTGGCGATGCGGTTTGAGACTGATCACCAACAGCCTTTATTCTTTATCTCTTAGGTCTGGTTACCCCTTCAAGGGATTTATAGCCGCAGGTATATGTATGTATGTTGTTTTTCTAAAGCGATTATATTCCAACACGTTGTAACGTTCTGTAATGTATTTATAGCACAAGTATTTTGGTGTAGTACATTGAGAACCCAACAAGAAACAAGAATATCTATTCACGTCTGCTTGCAATATTGCCAACATTTAATTAAATAATAAAATCACAACACTAATCTCAGACTACTGATGAGGTTTCAGCTAAAACATAATTATTCAGGGATACTAAATTAAAAAAGAGCAGAATGTATATATTGACAAACTATAGTCTCATTTAATATATAAAATTGGACCGACCGAGACCGACACGCTTTTTAATACATTGTTCAAATCCTCAGGAAAATCAATAACAAAGACCCACAGCGAAGAAATGAAATATTCACTGCGGGAACTAAACTACAGTGCCATAATACAACAAGCATACGCTTTCGCAAGTAAATCCTTATTAGAACTGCTACTAAAAGAGTATGACTTAATGGGAAGACTGAAGTCAGTGAAGAACTATTTCTTGATGAGTCAAGGAGACTTCATAGTCCAGTTTATGGATGCGACAGAAGCAGAGCTCTCGAAGAAAATTGGTGATGTGGTTCCTTCGAAATTGGAGTCTTTATTGGGACTTTGCTTGAGGTAACATTTTGTCTTACTTTGTATTCCTATGACAATGCGTTTCTAATGCGATTTTGATATCTTTATGTTGGTCCTAACCGAGAGTTTATGTATATATATATATGGTTTTTAGGCATAGATGTACTAAAAAACGTTAGATAGGTTATTTACGAGGAAACCGGCACTTACGAGTGGCACCGATTGCGGCAAATGTACGCACACCACTAGAAATATATCCAAACAACACACCAAGAAATACATTTGAAATGTAATCTCATAGCAAGCGCTAAAAAGAGATAAATATATTTTCTCCGTACCGACGTGAAATATGACACTAATGACGACCGTTTGACAAAGAATAATTATAATCTATACACACGATACACCTACATAATTTATTATAATTTATAATTAAAACGTTGTAAATTTATAATACTTACGAATGATAAGTAATCCCATCATTTTAGTAGTTTTTCTACTATAGTTTGTTCAAAATCTCATCACACACGACGGCATTCTCGATTATGTTGATAAACAAACACGCCAAAACAGGTGAAAGATTGCGAGGGCAGCTAGTGTGCGAATAAAGTCAGATGAGCCATTTAGCCTGTTTTTTGAGTGCCACTTATGAGCGCGCATAACTTATCTACGGTTTTTTATTAGTACATCTATGGTTTTTAGGCGTAAAATATAAAATTATTTACTGCAATGTTGGCGTTCGAATGGGCAACGCAACAAAATTAAATAGCCATATCGTTTCAGTCGGCATTTAACAGTTTAATTCAATTAACAATTAGTTTATTTGCAAATACCATATACAATGTACATGTCATACCCTAAAGGCAAAAAAAGAGCGGCTCAGCATATGCCAGTTTACTGGAATTATCCTAGGATGTACAATACACATGCTTCATTTAGCAGGAGAAAATTATACCACCAAAGTATTTACCTTTTTGGCTTATAAAGGTATTGCTCTTCAAAAAAAGTTAAATTTTCTCTCCTCCTCTCTAAGAAGACATTTTCATATACTGTAGAGATTCCATTAGAAATTTACTTAAAGTACGATGTAACAAATAGAAACTGTTTTTGTTCCTTCTGTCCTTTTACCAACCTCATACTTACTTACTTATACTCTCGCCCATTATTCCCATTGGGGTAGGCAGAGACTATCGATTGCCACTTAGCACGATCTTGACAAATCTCTCTTGCTTCCCTTACATTAAATATTCTTCTCATAAATACATACTTATACTCACGGCTATAAATCCCTAGAACGGGTAGCCAGAGCTAAGAAATTCCTCAGCCACTTTTGGAAAGTTAAGTGTGGAAAAGATAGGAAAATAAAGGTTGTTGGTGATGGGTCTCCAACCACATCGCCCACAAAGCCTTTAAAAGCCCTATTTCCGTTAGTCGCCTCTTACGTACACCCACCGAAAGAAACGGGTTAGTGCTATTCTAAGCTAATCTTCTCATACATGCTCTTATATTCTTCTCACCAACCAACCTCATGAGATAATATGATGTATTTGTAGGTTATCAGCTGCTAGTCACGATCCATACAATGAAGATATGAGAGTGGAGCTCCTCCCGTATGATCTGCAATTCCAGATGTCCAAAATATTGTCTATTGAGACCGAAGAAGAAAAAGGTAAATGAAACCTATTTAGTAAACTAGAAAAAGGTGATTTTCCTCATTTATCTCTTTGGTAATTAACGACGTGATAGCTCAGTGGGTAGAACAGCGCTTATCGTGCAGACGACTAGTGTTCTCTTCCCGGGTCGGCCATACACCAATTTGTATTTTCTAGAGATATATGCGTGGTTAATTTATCATGGTTGTTAACGGTGAGGGAAAACATCGTGAGGAAACCCACAGGGCTGAGTTGTACTTAGTCATGTGACATTGTATTCGTACAAAGCGGCGATAAGCTTGCCCCTTATCAAGTGCCTAGCAAAACGTGGGTACTCTCAACACCAAAGTATTAGTACCTCTGCCAACCCCTTCGGGGATATTCGGCGTGAACGTTTGAGTCTTGAGTAATTAAGGAATAAAATATATTTCATATATTATTGTTACGACATAATAGTCCAATGGGTAAAACATCCGCCTGTAAACAGACAGGCGTGAGTTCAAATCCCGGGTCGGGCCTACACCAATTGGTCTTTCTAAAGTCATATGTGTGGTTAATTTATCATGGTTGTTATCGGTGAGGGAAAACATCGTGAGGAAACCCACATGGCCGAGTTGTACTTAGCCATGTGACAGTGTATTCGTACAAAACCGCGATAGGCCTGCCCCCTATCACGTGAGTACACTGTCCAAGCAAAGCGTGGGTACTTTGGACACTAGGTGGCGCTGTGACGTTGTTCATAAGTATTGGTACCTCTTCCAACCCTTTCGGGGATAAACGGCGTGAACGTTTATGTTATGTTATATTGTATAATCGGGTACATCAAATTTCTGAGGCATAACTTTGCAGATAGTATTGTAATGAACAAATTCATAAACTTTTGACTTTCTTTAAAATTTTCTGAGACTTGTCTTACATCACTTTAAAAAATGATCCATTATTAAATAGGCTTCAAATCACTATGCCTAGCTCATAATCTGTCATAAAAACGGTTACCAAGAATGGGTCGATCACAAATTGTACTTCTTCTTTGCGGTGTAGTGCCGGCTTAGAATGTCACTTCCACTTTCTACCAACGGGTGTCGTAAGAGGCGACTAAGGGTATGGGGCTTTGTAACAGATTTTTGGGCGATGCGGTTGGAGACACATCTCCAACGATACCTTATTTCTACCATCTTGTCCCCCTATCAACTTCCAAATGTGGCTGAGCAGTTTCTAGCTCTGAAGGTCTGGCTCCAAATTTTCGGGATTTATAGCCTTGAGTTTGCGTATATGTATGTACCAAGAAGGGATCGATCACTTCTTGTACTTCTTACTAAAGTCATATTTTTTATTAACAACTTTATTGTGATGTCCATTCCAGATTTTTCTATTGTATATGTTTCAGAATACAAACAGAACAAAGACTGCCCACCGCTCACCGGCATAGAAACATTCTCGTTTGGGATGGAAGTAAAATGGCCGGTCTCACTCATTCTCAACCACAAAGCCATCGCTTGCTACCAGATGATATTCAGACATCTGTTTTATTGCAAGCATGTAGAGAGATTACTTTGCCGGTAAGTAAGTTAAACTATTGCATATGTAGTAGCAACCATAGAGGATAGATTACACCTTAATAGATTCCGTCCACTTACCAGTCTTATATGAGATAGATTCAAAGTTTTACTTAAAGTTATAATTATAACTTCAGTAGCGACCATATGATTGATTGGCTCATTTGTCCTTCGTTTAATAAAATTGGAATTAGGTAACACGGTTCATACGGAATCTATAAGGGGGTAATCTGTGGATGCCACAAATATGCTACATAGAAAAGAGGATCTAATCATGATTAGTAAATTAATGCAAATCACCAGTTAATCTAAACCTTTATTTCTTTTCTATCACGTCGTTACACTGTCCAACGTGGGTACTCTGAACACCAGGTAACAACGTCACGTGATGTTAAGAAATTTTAGTACCTCTGCCAACGCCTTCGAAGATGCACACCGTGAACGTATGAGTTTATTTCTTTTGTCTTAATTAAATTATTTTTCAACAGGGTCTGGTTGTACAATAAAGTGGTAAAGCAGTTTTCGGAAGCTCGACAATATGCGGAAGCTTTCGCTTTACGTCAGCGAATGTTGAGTTGCATACAACATCTGCAGTATTACATGTGTGTGGAAGTCATCGAGCCGGCCTGGTGTCAGCTTATACAGAATCTTGATAAGGTTAGTGAAAAAACTGTTGTTTTATTCATTATGTCTGTAGTAGGGATATATATTTAATCAATAAGCAAATTAAAATTTTCGACACCAGCGTGACTCGAACCCACGACATCTGGGTATACGCCCCCATCATTTTACCTACTGAGCTATGGTATCAAGTGGCCACTCGCGCAAAAATTTGTATTTGCTTGTTTCTTTACACCATTACTGCTTAATTGATTAGAAATAATCCCCTCCCCATATGAGGTTTTCATGCAAAACAAACTTACATACATATACTCACGGCTATAAATCCCTAAAAGGGGTAGCCAGAGCTGAGAAATTATAAATTCCTCAGCCACTTTTGGAAGTTGAGTGGGGAAAAGATAGTAGAATAAAGGTTGTTGGTGATGGGTCTCCAACCGCATCGCCCAAAAATCCCTTAAAAAGCCCCAAGTCCGTTAGTCGCCTCTTACGTTCACCCACCGGAAGAAATGGGGTAGTGCTATTCTAAGCCGACACTACACAGCTTTCATGCAAAACAAACCTAATTATATATATGTAAATTTATAAAAGTGGGAATAGAAATAGTTACAACCAAACAACAATATATACATCTATTTACAAGTTAATTAAATACAAATGAAAATTCTCCAAATAATTATAGCGACATTGGCGGACTCACTCGCACACTAGCGCCATCTCTCTCAAAAGGTGCGACCCTATATCGCGGTATCAAAGTGTACAACTTCCTTAGTATTTATACAAAATATTAGTTGGTGCTCTCGGGGTGTACTGGTCCGTCGTCTATGGTCTTGCTACAGAACAAAGTATATATTTAAGAGCATATTTGTGGTTCCTTGTGGCTTTCGCTTGCGGCTGTGTGTGGTGTTTTTGATTTCTCGAATAAGCGAAGTAACTTATTAATATTTGTGTTGCTATGGATTTCCGCAAAGTAACGCCCGAATCAATCCAATAACAGAACAAAGTGTTATACGTTATTCCAAAATATGTTAAATAAGTAAGCCTTATTGACAATTGGTTTTGTACAATTATATGCAACATAGGAGTAATTTGAGAAACATTAATACACTAATTGATATATAAGGCTTACTTAACAACACTATTTTACTAAATCCTTTAAAGCTCCAGTAAAGCAGTGATAGCATTAGATAAAAATCATCAGTCACTTTAAGAATGACTGATAATTTTGAGACGAAGAATCTATTTATTTGCTGAAGAATTTATATGCTGCTTATTACGCCATTACTTTCAAGTTTTCAATTAATTAATAATTAATACAGTTATAGTATATGCGGTGAAAAATCAATGTGTATATTAATAATAACTTACTGCGTGGGAACATAGCTGGAGAATATAGGTGTAAATCCATTTAGTTTGGTTTATGAACGCAGATCAAAAGTTTTAATGCATCGTCGGTCAATTATTTTGATCTTTTGCATTGCTTACCATTTTGTACTAAGATTTAAATATATATAATAACTAATGGACCATTTTATAATCATAATGCGTATCATTCAGTAAAGTATCATTATCATATCAGTAAGCGCTAATTTTAAATTTAAATTGCAATGCTTGTTTAGGTGATAGGTGATACTAAGTATTTTCGATAAACACAAAAATCCTTCATCTTCAATTACCAACCAAACACCCATCACACAACAACCCATATTATTACGAGTCCCCCCCGAGAGGCATACGCCTCCATTGAATAGGCCGATATGGCATAGTCAACCACGCATGCCTAGTGAGGGTTGGCTGAACAAATGTATCAAAACGTTTATCTAAATGAGGTAACGCAAGTTAGTAAAGACGGCGCACGTAAGATGGGGCTATAAATCAAACTGGTACTTCAAAATAACAGAGTTAAAATAATTATAAATTTTATGTTTAGTCAGGGGATCATATTTTTAGTAAACTAGTAATTCAGTTTTGGCTACAACTAAAAATATAAATGAGTAAAATGTATTTCTTCTGGACTTGACGCTTCGCCCATGACTACACAACCGTCTAGTCTAGATAATACAAGCTTTTTACAATAAGCGTGGAAGAGAGAAATTTCAAAAATGAGCATTTAATACTTTAATTTTCACTTACTTTTCCCACTTGATTGTGCACAAGGCCCTATCGCTGCTGATTATTCACCCCATTATTTTCGATTTGAGCTAGGCAGAGATTATGGATCGCCACTTTGTACGACCCTGACAAACTTTTACATCCATTACATTTCACATACTTGTATGCATGAGTATATATGCTGCTCTTCTATTCTTCACAATTTGAACTCCCAATTACTTCGTTATACTCACGCCCATTATTCCACTTGGGTTAGGCAGAGATTATCGAGCGCTTCTTTGCACGATCCTGCTTTCCTCACCTTTCTTGCTTCTCTCACATTCATTATTCTTATCATACATGATCTTTTATTCCTTTCACTTCGGACTTCTGCCTTGCGCGACCGTTTCGGTTTCCCAATTTTGTTTATATATTTTCTATCTGGTCTTAAACATACATCCATTCAATATTAGCTCACATGTATAATTGCAAATAGGCTATACTTACTGTAGAACGCGTATAATAGGCTATTTGACTGTAATAAAAATATACTTTTCTTTTATTTCATTAGTCTTAATATTCCTTTTTTGAGCAATATGTAATAATGCGAGATAAAAATATTGCATTATTTCATTAAAATCCGTCTTCTAAAATAAGTATTTTTGATGCAACTGTCACGTGACTAAAAACGAACGTGATTGGCTATTTCAATAATGACGTAGATCGCGCATAAACTAACTGTGTATCGCTTCGCTCATTGGTGTTTAATGCGGAATTGACGTCATTTGTGCTACAGCCGCCATATTACTTAAAGTCGCGTTTTCGCGGCACATTTGAATATTGCATTAAATCCGTACATTTTCTTTTTCGATTTTTTAATAAAATAGCTAAAATTAAGACAGAAAATATTTTTTTAGGTCTCCTTATAAACAAATTAACACCGTAAGATAGTTTTCAAAACTTAGTCAAATAGCCTATTGAGAATGCTCTCAGAATTGATAACCTCAGTTTACATACCACTCAGAAACGAGCCCAAGAGCCCTGGTTGTAAGTCTATATCTCGAACCGTTACACTACGCAGACAATGAGTCTATGTGATATGTATTTTAAATGATTTTATAAAAGAATTTTCTTTTTCGATTTTTTAATAAAATAGCTAAAATTAAGACAGAAAATATTTTTTTAGGTCTCCTTATAAACAAATTAACACCGTAAGATAGTTTTCAAAACTTAGTCAAATATCCTATTGAGAATGCTCTCAGAATTGATAACCTCAGTTTACATACCACTCAGAAACGAGCCCAAGAGCCCTGGTTGTAAAGTCTATGTGATATGTATTTTTAATGATTTTATAAAAGAATTAAACTACATTAAAGGAACGCCGAGAATGCAGGCGGTATTGTAAATGATAAGAGCTACTCTACACAAGCTTTCGCTGAGCTACTTAACCTAAACTTGCAACCTCAAATCATTACTGAAATACGTTTCCAATGATACACCCACAGACATGTATTTGAATAGATGCCGCAAGTGCATGTACTTCGCGTGTAAAAACTGTGTAAAATTATCTTAGTTTATCGCCATTTGATTGAGTCCGTCCTCGAACGTTCTCGGTGACAGATGTCAAGCTAAATATCAAAAATGCCTAATTGTGCCGTATTGAGTTGCAAAAACTATCTAAATAAAGCGGGACTAATTAATAGAAAGATTTCCTTTCATCGGTAGGTCACTTTATTATTAGATTATGTGGTTTTTATTGCAAAATCATTTATTTCGTGTTCGTTGTGGTTTTACACTGAAAAACTTTTGAACGAGTGTGGATCGCGTAATTTATAATACATTGCCGCTTTTAGTTACAAAGCTATTTAGTATGGCTTGTCTATTAAAACACGCAATGAACATCAAAATGAACGATATTTTCACCTGTCAATCAGCTACACGGTACGGTAGCTATTGTCATATTTCTGTCATTTTAAGCAAAATGTGTTGTACCAACACAGATAGTTGTATTCGATTCTAATTGATTTTGGGAACAGAGAAATGATAATATTCGCTATGGATGTTCCATGTATCTAAAATGTTTTTATTACTACAATGTTTCTGTTAAATAATTAATTGGAATACTCTTGTTTTAACTTTCTTTTTATTTAATAAAAGAACAGTTTAATTTTAGTTACAAGTTTTTCTCTAAGCTACATTTCTTAATTTTTAAGTTAGTGAATTTAACATTTCACACAGGTTTTGTAAATGTATCTGCAATTTTATTTTCTGACTCTATTTTGTATACTTCCCTGCTAAACATTTTAATTTACAAAATGATACTGAACTTCAATGTGCTTAGAATTCTTTGCAAAGTTTCCATACTTAGAAATAGCTACAACTGCTGAATTATCTTCATAGATTTTAACTGGTTTACAAACCTTAGTAAAGACATCATTCATTACACAAATGAGAAAATTTAATTCTGTTACTGCTTCTGATAATTCTACATATTCAGCAAATGTTGAAGAGTTTGTTACACTACTTTGTTTTTTTTTATTTCCAATATTGAACAAACGAAGAGTTCCGTACTATCATCTATAATAGAAAATAACGTTTTTGTATGGGAGCCCCTTTGATATTTACTTTACTGTTATTTAATTATTTATTTTGAAAGGTGATATACAAGTAAATATACTGTGAAAATTTTAAGTATCTACTTATTAACGTTTTAATATTGAGCAAAAAAATACGGAAAGAAACACGTTTATTGTAAGGGCCCCCCCTTAAAATCCTTTTTTTACTTGTATTTGTTGTTATAGCGGCAACAGAAATACGTCATTTGTGAAAATTTCAGCTTTCTAGTTATCACTGTTTATGAGATACAGCCTGGAGAAAAACAGACAACGAAAAAAAAATACTTGATTATTTTTCCTTCTCTACAAGTTATTTTATTTGTTTTTTTTTTCAAATCCGAATTAGTTCTGGGTTGTATTATATTTTGTCATAGCGCCTTGCTGCATATGCACTCGAATATAATCGATTGAATCGTTTACGCGCTGACGGGGAGTTCCCATCACTAAATTGCTCATGTGACGTCACAGTAGGTGGAAAAATAATGGCACGCTTGGTTTCTATACAAGAAATGACACTTGCGTTATCTATTCAAATACAGATCTGTGGATACACCACATAATTGATCTTCCAAAAGTGGTTAAGGAATATCTTATTCTGAATCTCTGGTTTTTGGGATTTATACCCGTGAATTTGTACAACATGTATGAACGGAACAATTAAACAAATCAAGTTTAGTAAACAAATATATTTTATGTGACTTACATAATACTTAAAGCATACTCATGGTTTTTTACGATTTGTATTAGAAAAGGCAAAAAGTAACTTACTGTTAGTGATAAATGCAAAGTATAATAATATTTTAGAATGTTACAAACTGAGTCTGAACTTAACATAAGTGTATATTTTTGAACAAATATATATTAATAAATGTCAGTGGAGCCACTGGTATCAGCTTTTTGTAGAGCTTGCCTTAGTAGCATTTCCAATCCCTGTATTCTGTCTTCATATCTGTGCAATGTATTTTTTAAATCATCATATTCCGAAACTGTCGTTTTCTTTATTATTACCAATTTAGCATTCTTAACAATTTTTCTTTCGAGTCTGTAGTTTTGACAACTTTCCAGACAGCAACCTCCACTTTCGATATCATCATCGTCATCTCCAAACTTTTTCATCCTTTCTGCAGTCGGTATCACAATTTTATTATCCTGATTTGGTTTTACAATTATCCTGTACTTTGGTAGAAAGTGAGGAAACAGGGATATCCGCTTCGCTAGAGGTCTGATACATAACATTTTTGGTTTTATAAAGCTTAAATTGAGGAACCGTTGTGGCAACCAAGAACATACAGACGATGGTTTCGAATACGCGCCCACATTTCCGATCAACACACTCTCGAAATAGGATATCAATTTGACGCGTGATATATGACCCACCAACTCGGCGTCGGCTCGAATTTCTTGAGTATCACTTACTGCTAAACCATTCAAAAGGTTAAAAAGAACAATAGGTATCATAAACACGAAAACAATAAATATAATATGACTCGTCATTGGGAATGTACTAAACTTGATAGAGCCAGCGTCAAATTCTCCTGTTAACATAACAAATGTTTTGAATAACGATTTACCCGGATCTTCAAAGAAATTTTCCTCTTCCTCATCCTGGTTTGGGTTAGGAGCAGTCTGGTCATCGTTTTCTACTTTTCTAAACAATGTGTAAAAACTCAATGCGAACGCTATAATCAAAATGCAGTACCAAAGCAAGAATTTGAAGAAGTTCCACGATACTGTCTTCAACATAACAATGTTTGTCGATAATGTAGGAAATTGACCAATTAACAATACAAGTTCCGCTGAAGATAACAATATTGCCACAGCGGATAGTTGTTGTTTGGTAGATTCTTGTGCTGAATCATCAAATACAATAAAAGCAGTGACAAATATCAATGATATTTCCATCCAATTTTCAACACTTTGAAGATATCTTGTAGGCGACACAAGAAATTGAAATAGTTCTCGTATTATAAGGAGTATGAGTCCAATAACAGCACCAACGTGTGTCGCTACATTCAAAGCTTCAATCGAATTTGATTGTTTTTTCTCTACTCCATAACCTAATATGATATACAATATCAAACACAACCATAACAGAGAATAAAAAGTAATATTAGCGTAAAATAAACAGCTAATCCTTTGCCATTTCAAGTAAAGAAAACTGGTTATGACGGGATGTTTAAGCAGTGGTCTTAACTCTTCATGTCTTGTCATGTAAAGTAGTGCATCTGTTTCAGGCGCCAATATGCTATCACATTCTTTAACCTTATCTTCCGAGCTTTCCATCAGAGGTACTTTGGAATATTCATTTTCAAGCGAGTTGTTAGGGTACACTAGGAAACTATATTTCATATGGATTTCGTAATCATCGTCGCTTGGTCGTTCGCTGTTTGTGGTAAGACACTCATCTAAGAAGGATTCTAATGTTTTCGCATTAATATCAGCTAAAGGAGGTTCATTGAATTTGTTCCTTAGTCCAACGCACGCTCCGTGTCGTAGTAATTCCAACACAGTGTCGTTATCCCCATTACGTGCAGCATAGTGTAATGCAGTGTTGTCTTTCATATCTAAACTGTTGACATTTATATTTACTTTGGGGTTTTTTAGGAGTAGTTCTAAACATGCTTTGTAATCTACTTTTGAATTGGTGGTAATGTTTTTCATCCTTTTAACAGTAATTTGAAGCAAAGATTCGTAATTGACTGGATCAAACAATGTTGATTCGTTATCAATGAATAATTTCAGTATTTTGCTAAATCCATTTTCGCAAGCAATTGCTATGGGTCTTCTTGTATTGCCTGAAAATGTTGCATTAGGGTCAGCCCCAGCATCTAATAATGCTTCTGCTACTTTCTCTAATCCTTTTTCACAAGATAATTGTAGCATTGTATTCATTCCATTGTTAGCTGTAAACACAGACCGGTGTTCGTTCTTCTTTAAGAGCTTAGTAAAGTCTTTTATAAAATTAACTTCGTCGTGTTTGTGAAGATGTGAAAAAAGCTTATCATTATCTATAGATTCTGAAGCTTCAGCTGATGCGTCAAACCTAGAAACCAGGTGTGGAAAAGCTTCTTTTAAATAAAAGCGTGAATTTTTCCCTCTCCAGTCTTTGTACGTGTCAAGGTCAACGGGATCTTTTGAATATTCAAGAATTAATGTCACAACCCTTTCCAATCCTTGTTTCGCTGCTGAATAAATGGGAGTTATTCCTTTTGTGTCTGGTGCGTTAGGGTTGCAACCTGCTTTGAGTAGTAATTCAATAATGTCTTCGTAAACTGCTATGTCATTTTCTCTATCATCATCTAAATTTTGTATCGTCTTTATCGCGAGTAAAATAGGTGAATTGCCTTTGCTCTTAATATCTACATCTATTCTGTCATCTTCGAGTAGAGCGTTGAGTCCATCGATGTTTCCACATTCGATAGCAAAATGTATAGGAGCAGCACCATGAGTTTCATTGATTGTGTTTACTTGAACTTCGTGTTGTAGCAAAACTTTGACAAAATCTTTTTTGTTCGGCTCAGACAAAGCGAGTTCTAGACAAGTTTTATAATCGGGATACTCGTAAACAAATTCCAAATCAACAGCTCCGTAGCTGACAAGTTTTTTGAACGTTGTCAAGTCATTATTTCTCAGTGCAGTTCGAAGTTGAACTTGTGGGTCGGCGCCAAACAGCGAACCGCCCCGAGACAGCCGATTGTTGCTCATCTCGTAACTATCCTTCACCATGATCCACTATCAACTGGCATCTGTAACAAGAAAACCGTAATATTAGGGCAAGCAATTATTCAATTTAAAGCCGTTGAGTTGTTGAAATAAATTGTTTGATAAAATTGCTTTGGGTCAATTAATTTATAAAACCAGTCATGGTGTGTGTTCAGTGAGAATTAAAGCTGGATTAAAAGTAGCAATCACGCGTAACCCAAAAAGAAATAACGACGTAAAACCTATTATAGTTAAGTTTGTGTTAATTTGTTTAACCGGCAGTCTTGTTTATTTTATTAAGAACGCTAATCGGTCGCATAAGCAACCGTGGGAACGGGACGGCTATCCGTCGGCTAAGAGCGTAGCAAGCTCAACTTTGCTAAATAGTAGCTATTAAAATTTCGATATGATACCTTCATTCAACGGAAGTACGTTTGGATCTTTCGGTTTCTTCGGCTAATTATAATCGCATATGTAAGCTTTCTGTTGTTATGGCTTTACTCATGGCAGAGATTACTCTTGATCGCCTAAGATTAATCAAGTATTAAATCATTCTATGGCGCATTGTTTGATAAGTGTGCGTAATTATAAGCTTTAATGGCTTCGTATGTTTAGTAAATACTCGTAAGATATGGTGAAGTTTCTATATGGAACATTTTGGAATAGCTATTTAGAGTTGTATTTCTGTAAATTTAGGCAAAATGTAACAACTGACCGATGTAAAAGATCGGTATATCTGTTTCAAAGCTTAAATAAACGAGAGCTGTTTTTAAAAATAAATTCAATTAAAACCACATATTAGTAAGAGAAAACCAAGAATTTACGAGCCGTTTAAAATAAAAATAATAAAATTTATTGTTCATATTAGCATTATTGTTGTTGCTAGATATTGCACGCTTTAGAGAAATAACTTAAGGGCGTCCCCCGAAAAAGTAAGAACCTTGAAACGGCATTTGGGCTTGCCCCCTGCCGTCTCCTCACCTTTAATCAAACTCGTAAAATAAGCCATCTAGTGGCCTCACTAGTAACTATTATAACCATAAATTAAGCGCCATCTACGGAAATAGTCTCGTACTACGTTGTAGAATTGCGACATTCGTATCGATATTATAATTATGTCTCGCTTGGATGAATATATTTTGTAATTAAAATAACTGAAACAAAAACTTGAATCTCACAAAACTATTTTTTATGACACCTTCGGAATATAGGAGGGGAATGTCGAGAAGAAAACTCGTGATAGTAGGTTTCATGTGACACCAAGTAAAAGGGGATTATGTTATTCTTAGCCGGCACAAAAAAGTGATCGTGGATTGCAGTAGAAATAACGTAACGTGCTATTATCGCAACGTCCAAAAATCACACTTGAATAAAAAATCGGCACAAATTATAAAACAGGAGAAAGCATTTAGTAAATACTACCATACGCCTCTTACGTACACCCACCGGCACCGGAAAAAATGGGGTAGTGCTATTCCAAGCCGACACTACACAGCAATAATATATAATTCATAATAATTATTCATAAATATATACTTGGTTATAGTTTCTTGTTAGAAGGAGACTATAAATATGCGTCTTTTGTATTTGTTTATTTACTTAATTAGAGGTTTGCTCTTTAAGGGATTTTTGGGCGATGCGGTTGGTGACCCATCACCCATCACCAACAACCTTTATTCTACCATCTTTTTCCCACTCAACTTCCAAAAGTGGCTGAGGATTTTTTAATTTCTCAGCTCTGGCTACCCCTTTTAGGGATTTATAGCCGTTAGTATATGTATGTATGTTGCTCAAAAGTATTTTGTTCAATTGGAAATTTTCGATTTTCTGCACATGTTTATTTCCTTTATTTAATTTTCCGTTGTTATTATAAGGTAAAAAATACTTTTAATCTTTGGTTATACTAAACTATGTAATAAAGGGTATTTTAAAAGAAAAGCAAACAACTTACTTTTTTATCTAATTAAAAACACTAGCCGTGTTATACAAAGATTTCTCCTCGTTGATATAGTGGGATGAGTAAACGCAAAAATATAAATAATTATTTCATAAATTAGTATAAAGCTTATTTGATTGAGTTATTTTTTCACAGTTGTTTACAAAATGCAAAGTTCAATGAAAGTCTAAAAATTTATAAATATCAGCTTACTCTATCAATTCACCTTGACGAGACGGTTGAGTGGTTGCGAATTTATTTGAACCTACTCATCCCCTCGCAAAGCTATACATTTTCGAAGTATAAACTAGAATTATTAGCACATTAATAAAATAAAATGAATCAAGATAATTTATTCGAAGAACGGTTTGAATGCACATATTTAATATATTCTATTTCATTTTAAAAAAAAGTAGAAATATTACAAAAAAGATATGTAAAAACATCACATAAATTTAAAGCAAAACGATAATAATTGTTTCAGCTAGATTTACGGAACATTAGGGTAATACGAGCGTATTCACAAAACAGAACAATTCGCAGTATTTTTAATAATGCATTTATCATCATTACCGAATGAAAATAAAGACAAAATTATTTTACCTGTAAAGAAATAAACAAAAAGCACATGCCGAGCCGAAGATTTGAACTCACGCCCTTAACTATGGCGCATAGCACTTCACACGTTGGACCATTTCGTTCTTACGTGATAGGTTGAAATTAACGATAATATTACGATTGAGACAAACTTATAATGTAAGGCGAAACAAGCGACTATGTTGCGCACAACCAAAATAAATTATCAAAAAAGCGCGGGAAGCGGCAAGCAGCCATATTACAGAAAAATCCGACACAAGCTCTGCGCATGAAGGCTAACAGCCATCTGCCACCCGTTCTCCGCGCAGGGACCCGCAAACATTGAAATTGAAATTTAGGAAAAAAGCTTTGTAACTCCATAATTAGGATAAAAAGACTAGAAAATTATCACTACAATGATAGATTACTCAGTTGTCTACGCAAATGATAGGTAATCGATAACATATATGCAGTATTCTGACTGCAGTATCAGATTTTACGATAAAAAAGGCCCCCACAAATATATTTTTTTCTTTGTCAATTATTATCAAAAACAAAATATGAACCGTCATTTTTGAAGATAAGATATTGAACTTGAACATATATTTTATTTAGAGTGTGATTGCTTTATTGAGCGGATTTTATTGAGTTTGAAAACTACCAAAATCAGTGAACTTTTCGAGGGAGGCCCTTAACTTATATTTCTATTACGCATAACATAAACTAAAATACTCACCATAAACACTTAGTAAGTGATGTGTTTTTTATGTAATTGTTTTGTTAAGTAAGACGTTCTGCTTGAAGTATTTGAAGCCAATAGTTGACAGGTTTATTGATGATATTTTTTTAACGTATGAGAAGCTATTGACAATATCACTTAAGGCTATGGCATGAATAGCATAGCCGTCTGTTTCATTGTTGTACAAATATGTTTATTTGTATGTGGTTGTTTATCTAAATTAATTGAAGTCATGTAATGATCTTTAAAAAGTACATATTAACTTAAAAACCTTGCTTTCAATGCAGTAGTAATAGAAATACTGGTTATAAACGTACAAAAAAAGGGTTTTTATGACATGCAGTAATCAGTAGCTTTTAGCTAATATATTCAAAGAATGTAGCATGCATCAGATTCGAAATATTATTTAAATTAATTAGTGCCCAAAAACAATGAGCCTTATAACGACATGCAATTCCACGCAGCCAGTTTTTGAAAATAAATGCGTAAATTCGGTAAAATAATACTTATTATGAATTGTATTACTCGTGTTACAACCCAAGATATATAAACCACCCACAATCATAACTACCATATCATTTAAAACTATACTCAGGCTAATAATAAGAAAAGGTTACATTACGTGGCTCCATAAATACCGATGTAACTCGAAACCCTCGTATCGGATTATGCAAATTCATAACAATAGTAAATACTAAACGTAATATAATATTTATAAGTTCGAATGCAATAAGTGTGATTGACCATCTGATATTAATCTTATTTATATGAATCTTCTATGGTATTGTGGTTGGCCCTTGGCATTTAGTAATAATGAAAGTACTCAAGCTTGTCTATTGTCCGACAGTTTGGCATGCTCTTCGACGCATCTGATCAGTTCCCTTTGTTCATACCATGCTATTGTTATAGTAGGTACTTACTATCTAAGCTCTTAAACTTAAGCAAATTAAACTTTCATACTTATACATTAACTTAACAAGTCCTCTGTCACTGTTGAAGGGGAAACGTTAGGAAAATAAAGGATCGTTGGTGATGGGCCTTAAATCACATCGCCCAAAAATCACGTAAAAGCCCCAACTCGAAGTCACCTCTTACGATAACCGCGTAAGCCTTTAAATAAATAAAATGTTGACACCTAACTGGCAATAACCATTGGTGTTACTAAGTGCGTATTGCAAACAAAACGTGTGTCTTAATTTATGATGGTTTGTAACCGAGCAGCAATTCGTTCCACTTGAGACTCCATCTTCTTACTTTAATCAAGCAAATTGGTTTAGTATAGGAAACTTAACTATCCTATGACTAAATACAACTCCGGCATTTTGATTTTTACAAATCACTTAATTAACCGAAATATTAACACACATAAACAATGATGTAGGCCCGGCTCAGGATTTGAACTCACGTCTCCTGCATGAGGAGTGGTGGGATTCAAACTGGGCATTATTTTTCCTAAAAATAGAAAGAATATAGCAATTTGAAGGTTTGTATTTGTATAGACCTTTATTGGTATGTATTTGTGATCTTCTGTGCAATCATTTGCCAATTTTGACTTATTCTAATAAGAGTACACTGTCCATAATAATCTCACTTATACCTATTTTAGACAAAACTGCATTGTTAAGTAAACACTCTATTTGACGGCAAATAACTGTACTATGTTTTTGTAAAATTTGTTTAGTCAAATTTTATTTACGCAATTTTTAATATATAATGTATTTAAATCATAATGTACGATTCAATTTATAACTTAAGCATATTAATCCGCGGTTAGCCCTTATACGCAATGCATTTAATCTTCTTTAGATATAATCAGACTTTTATTTACATGATCTCTACTGTGTTTGTGCTTATCTGAGGCATGTAGTCTATTGATTTATTCTTTGATGTGTTGCAGAATTTAACTCTCATGTACAGACGATGAACCATTATGTTCAGTTAAGATTCATAAGCACTAACATACGAAACCACAACTACATTTATTACAGTACTAAGTACGCAGTAATATGATTATAGCGACTTTCTTGAAAATCTTGTAATTAGTCGGTCAAGACGACCCCTCCCTTCCTTTCTTCATGCGAGTGTCGTACAAGACAAATTTAGAGTTTTAAGTAATCGTTGGGAAATATGGCTGCAGACTCATTACCAATCATCCTTTATTTCACTTTCTTTTTTGCACTCAAGTTTCATTGATTGAGTTATTTCTAATTCTATATAAAGAACAAATGATAATTTCAGCTTACCAATTGATACTATATTATGTTTTATGTGAACTTGTTAACTCATAAATTTTCGTAATACATTATTTTCTAGCTTCAATACTCGAAATAAATTAAGATCCAGATTTTCTTTTTTCTGTTACTAGTAGTATTTTTAGACATTGTTTTTCGTATATCAAGGTATTTGCTTAGATATAAAAAAACGATGTTCTAATCTCTGAGTAGGCTTTCTGATATAAGACAGTAAAAAATATATCATTTTAACCTATGGGTACTAATAGGTTTTTTAATTACAATTTTAGTTTTAGGATAATATAAAAGTGAATTAACAACCAATTAAACATTAAAAAAAACTCGTAAAGTATTCTGATATGATAATTGCCGTAATAGAGTGTAATTCTCGGCTGCTGCGGTACATTCAAAACGGTGAAAGTAGATATTTAAATGTAAAAAGTTTAAACCGTTTTTGTAATTAGTGACTTCCGTTGTTTTGAGTAGCTCGGTGAAATGAGCTGGTCTGCTACTGAATGGAAACGAGTAACAAATTAATATAACACGCCTACTATTTGTGTAGCCGTGTAGTGGTTGCTGGGAATAGCACTAACTAATTTCTTCCAGTGGGTGCTGTAACAGGTGACTTACGCCCGATTTCTGAATTGAGTATTCTAGCTGGAACAACTTAAGTAGCATTCTGTCGCATTGAAATCTTAACAACTGAATGAGACAAAACGATACTTAAATCGTTCTCAGCTTGAATACTCTATTCAGAAATCGGGCGTTAGGGTTTGTAAATGATGGTTCGGCGATGTAGCCGGAGATCTTGACCAACCATCTTTTATTTCACAATGGGTTCCCCAATCAACTTCCAAAAGGCTACCCTTTTTGGGATTTACAGCCGTAAGTAGTAGTAGAAGTATATCTATTTATCCATAACTATCATATGCTAGCTGACTCAGCAAACTTTGTCTTGCCATATAAATAAAATAAGATACTTACATACATACATATACTCACGGCTAAAAATCCATAGAAAGGGGTAGCCAGAGCTAAGGAATTAGAAATTCCTCAGCCACTTTTGGAAAGTTGTGTGGGGAAAAGATGGTAAAATAAAGGTTGTTGGTGATGGGTCTCCAACCGCATCGCCCAAAAATCCCTTAAATGCCCCCAATACCGTTAGTCGCCTCTTACGTACACCAACCGGAAGAAATGGGGTAGTGCTATTCTAAGCCGACACTATACAGCAGAAATAAAAAAATAAAATAACCTCTCAATAAAATAAACTCAATATATATCCAAACTATCTAGAATTCGAAGACTATTAAGTCATAACCTCCAGATCAACTTTCTCACACAACTCTACTAAACCAAACGCGTCATCTACAGACTGCATAATATCGACTGCTAATGTTTAAATAAATGAGTTTCGTCTGCAATTTCTCTTATGAATGAGGATGGTTGTTTGTGTTTGCACCAGACAGAGCGTGGGCGGACTAGTTGGTACACACGCGGGTAGATCAAGCTGTACGTGTCACGTCCATATGTCCCAGTAATAAGAAAGAACTAAGTAACTAATAACGCTGCGTAGAATATAATAGAATAGAAAATTCTTAATTGTACATCACAGTTAAAACATTTTACACAGATTAAGAAAACAAAAAGCGATCTCTTCCACACGACCTTTGTAGTAGGTATATATGTGTAGTGTCGGCTTAGATTATCACTAATAGGCGAAGTAGGCGAATAAGTTTTTGGGCTTTACGGTTGGAGACCCCTCACCAAAAACCTTTGCTTTTTTACAATCTTTCCCCTTAACTTCCAAAAGTGGCTGAGGAATTTCTTATTCTGAAGATCTGGCTACCCCTTCTAGGTTCTTTTAGCTATGAGTATTATGTATTTATAATATAATAAAAACTATTTTTGCTTACAAATGTAGCTTGACATGTGCGCGTGGGTACGATGGCTGACTCAGGCTGCAGCCGGTCAACCTTGAAATGTGATGCAACCATCTCACTTTACTTTTTGTGCTTAAACCAATATTGATAATATATGCTTTTACGTATACTTATTTCACTTAAGTAATGTTAAAAGATTGACTTTAGTAGTTGAATTTTAGATTCATGGCTTCATTGGTTTATTTGACATTCAAAGGTATGATCGATTTAATGTAACATAACTTTACCTTTACTTACTTTGGCTCAGGAATTTCTAATTCCTTAGCTCTGGCTAGCCCTTTTAGGGATTTATAGCCGTGAGTATATGTATGTATATGTATAATTTTACCAAAATATTTAATATGAAATTGCGTCAGTAACAGCTTGTCGTCATGAATTTAATTCTAATTGCGACTGAACAATAGATAAATTGCATTTTTTTAATTAAACGTTCTAAGGACTTTCCAATGAACCATTTTTTTTATGAAGTACTTATGTTTTCATCGTATTAATCACTAGCACACCATAAGATGAGACATCAAAAATCTATGATTGTCCGTTCTTTGAATAAAAATAATGGTATAAAATAAATCAGATATAAAACATGCGAAAAAAATACAAAAACTCAATCGATTTGTTTTGTCCTTCATTAGCCTCAAAGTCGTATATTAGAAAGTACGTAAGGCAATCAAGTTGTTCAGTAAATAGAATAGTATCACTTTCTGCCGCTCTTAACCATTTTAACTTTACACTATAACTACAAAGACAGACAGACAATCACTAGGAAAATATCTCGAAAAACGTCTACTTACTAATGATACGAAGAACCATACATTAATTTATTTAATTCTAAGTCACAAATATTGCACTTTATATATGATTCACACACGATATTAATAATAATCAGGATGTTCGCGGCTTGTATAGTCGAGTCGAGACGATAATTCTTAATAACTCAAACTTTATGTATGACTTTACGCAACACATTTACAACTTATAAATATCAAACAGTTTTAACATCACTAAAATGTAATATCCTGTCAAAAACATAGTGAATAAAAAAACTTGTATTTGCTAAAATGACGCGCTACTGTTCTGAAGCTAGAACAAAACTAACTTTTACCAATAATACATACGGTATTACCGATTATAACATTATCAGAACAGAAAACAAACAATTTTACTAATGAGATGGTCATTTGGTACAAAGGAATTAGTATCTCTAGGAAATTCAAACAATTAGATTTCTTATCTTTTCCTAGATAAGTATAAAATATGAAAGCACTTCAAATAAACTTTTGCTATTCAAAAACATTACGATCGAACTAAAAAGAAAGATATTGAATTTGAGGGCTCTTATATGTTTTTCAGTCAGAACTTACAATAGTCCTTTAAATTCAATTTAACTGATACAACTATTGATCAATGTAATTACGATAATTCTTACCTAAGAATTGCTAAGTTTTACTTAAATATTTTAATGAAATTACATTGAAAGCTGAATAAGATGCGCGTTTTAGTCAGAGTGGCTCATGTTTAAACATCGAATCACAAGAAACAGAGGCTACTGTTCCATTCTAATCTGTCTCAAGTACCAAACCCAACGTATAAAGAAAACAAGTCAAAGTAGCGCATCATCATACAAATTGCTTACGACTGGATCGTGACTAATGTCTCTCTGAGATCTCATGTTACCAGTTATTATTGTTCATTTCTCAAAATATATGGCTTTAATACGAACATATAATGAAACTGGCGCCTCCATCAGATACTGTAGTTGCAACATTTCCGCCGTTTCACCAACAAAAAAACCTCTCGTTCCGCATACAAAATTTACGATTTCGACACAAACATGCGCCTACTTATCTCGGAACATGTCCGACTGTCCTCTGCTTCTGTTTGGTTCAATTAGTTTCGGTAATCTTTTAAGTTCACTTTTGTAAACTCAACACTGCATAGTGAGTCATGGTCACCCAGTCTTATCTTCATAGGATTACAGTAAAGAAACATTAGCACCCAATTCGCTTTTAAGCTTTAAACAGATATTGAGAATTACTCATTCGCTGCAGTAGTTTTATTTCAAGATCAAGTATTTAATCGCCCATTAAAATTTGTGATAATTGTATGTGTTCGAGTGGGAATGATCAAAGTAAGATGTTCAGTATTTTAGGCCGGCGAAACGGCGCATTTGCTTATTTTAACAGTTTGATTGCTTTATGTGTAGTAAGAAACTAAATTAAATATTTTAATAGTGGTTTTCCATAGTATAGCGGTATGATCAAAAAAGAATAACATAACATCACGACCATATATATATTTCTATGTCTTGGCTGAACTTTTACTTTGAACAGGATCATAAAAGATTTGCAATATATTTGCTTTCTGCAATATTGACAAACAAAAAATAAAAAAGGCATAATTTTCTGAAGTGTAACTTTTTCTCTACTGTTCTTTGATTTATTCATAACCATAGCTTACGCGATACGTCCAACAAATATGTAAAAACCTTTGCTTACATTCATAAATATTGAACCATACTCTGTCTTAATATAGGTAATGCACGGTTTCAAAAGTTGCTTCATCTCATTTTGTTTGTGAAGCGAGCGCGACGTGCCCGCCAACTCTATCTTTTACTTTTTTCGTTCACCGCGGATCGCTGGGCAATTTATAATCAAAGTTTCTTTTGCCACAATCTCTGTTATATCATTTTTGTTGTTATGTTGGATAAACGCAGATGAAAGTGTTTTCAACTTTTCAATAAGCTAATTTGTAATTGAAAAGGAACCCAAATGTCTCATGCCAGCATATCTCTAGTTTTACCCTATAAACAGCGATCAACTTAACCTTCCAAATATAAGATTCTTATGTATTTAAGATATTATAGATAAACTATTAAATCATAAGCTACCTTTAAAATTCCCTTACGAAAAATATACCTATATTTTATAAGCTATTTTAAAAATCCATTAATTCCAAAAAAAAACTCCACCTCTTAACAGTATAGTAGGAATGAGAAAAACCTGATGAATAATATTAATAAGTAAATATACCTATTTTATATTAATAATATTATATTATCTTCTATAACTTATAACATTAATACTCTCATTAATTCATAACTGTAACTAACCTAGCCGTTACCAATTATATGTGGCAAAGTAATATAGCCAGGAAGTGAATCGTTTCAATTTAATTTATTCTATAGATGAATATTGGTTTAGTCAGTTAGTATCCCCTTATTAGGAAACCGAGTCCGTGGGCGATTGAGTCGTCATCGGCTTTGGAAGACGATTGTTTATACTTAATAGTTTATACCAACTGGCATCGGTGAGTGATACGAAGTAGCTGGCGATAAGTATTTGTATTGTTATGATTCATATCGTCGTTTCGGATGTATCGCTTTGTGGTGGGTTTAGATAATGTAGGAATTCTGGTTTTTGGACGTTGACTTGTAAAAGTAGCTCTTTTTGGCGATGAAATTTGCTATTACTATGTTATACCGTTTTCGCGAATATACACACTGTTTTATTGAAATCTTGCTACTTTCTTGATCTCGGATATATATATATGTATAACCTATATTAACGGCTAAAATCCCAACAAGCTGTAGACAGAGCTTCAACATAAAAAAAATGTCTTTCGGAAGTTGAAGAGTTAAGGGATGTTCAAATTGAGAAGAGGCAACCGCATGGTCTAACAATAAATATACAAGCGTCTTAAACTTAAGTCATCTCCAACTATACCCATGAAAAAAATGGGAATGAGATTTTTTTAACCTGACATTAAAAGACAAAACTACAGTTTAGCCTTACTGAATATTGTGAGAAAAGTTTTAAACATGATTAAAATACAATTTAATGCAACTTTTGCATTGCTTCTAGAATTAAATAGGAAGTAATGGTTGAACCGTTTCGTTTAAATAGAAAAAGTGCAATCTCAGACGTTAACTAAAAGAAATATGATCTTATCGAAACAACTAAACAAGACGCAGTGCACTGCACTTCCTACATCTATTACATTACGACCTTATTCTGAAGGGGTAGTGACAACGAGTAAGCTTCACCATTATCAGGCTTGCCAATTTAGCAAAATAGCAATCTAGTAGTGCTAATCTAAGCTTACACTTAACAGTAAAGATAAGTGATTCCTGTTCGTGCAATAGAATATTCATAAGAGAAGCATATACTGTATTCCCATGTAACCATTGGCCACTGCTAACGATTAGCCATGTCCAGTGGCCTACTATCAATCGACTAACAAGTTGGATGCGTGAGAACATACTTAGCAGCACGTTACCGAAGAAAATTAATTGAATACTGATACCGACAGGCTTGGTGTCTACTCGCAATTTCGATTACGATAGTGGCGTTTGTAACTTATTTGAATCTTCGATCAGACATCGATTTGGTGCACGCACCCTTGAAATAGAAAAAAAAACTTAAAAAATAATAATAAAATGTTAAACTATTGATGATTCGGTCATTTCTTATCGTTAGGTAAGTGAAGTGACTTTTATACATAACATACTAGATACAGACTAAACAATAATGTCAATTAGAACTGCCGATTTATCGTTGCACTAATATATTATATAACTGCAGATATCACCACACAAGTACTCTCCTTAATCTTAATCTACGTTAAATCTTGTAAGATGCGAGTGCAAGTAAAAAACGTCAAAACTGCGATTTAGAAAAAGATTCGAATATTCTCATTAAAAAAAAATCCACATCGATAGCGGGAGTAGACCCACAGCATCCAACTATGGTCATCATCAGGTCACGACTGGTCACCTCTTGATCCGATACATCATTTAACAGACAACTTCGACGGTTGCCTCTCATAAAATTAATTTCCAATTTCGTTTAGATGCGTGTCATCTCATGTTAATGTTGGAGATTACTTAAATGTTTAAATTGAAGGTTTACTGTCGATTTGATTAATAGAGGATTTCACTGTTTGATTGTTATTTGATGTTGGGAATGACCTGATAGGTTATGAGGTTTAAATTGAGTGAATGCGTCAGAATTGTTTTTGTCGCAGAGTCGTGATAGAATGGAATAAAATGATTTGTAAGACACATAATAATTTGGAATTGTAAGGGCTTGCAAAGTTATTGAGGTTGTGGTATACGTTACTGAATTGAAATTGATCAAACCCGCATTAGGTAACTTAGTATATGTTAACCCTAAGTTCACAGAAAATGTTCACATACCTACCATCTACCATACGAGAAACGTGTTTTCCAACCCCTATATAGCCCCATACCACTATAGCTCTTTGAAACTTTTTTAGTATGTAATATTTTTTATTATTGCATTGCCTAGTTACAAGCCGTAAGCAGATTAATTAACCCGTTATTTGGGGAAGTACTTGTTATCTTAATATTGTATAATATTATAACTTATTATTTTCTTAAAAAATAACAAAAACGCATGATAATCCAAATTATATTTAATTTTGTTGAAATATCGCAGCTTTTAAATCAGTTGCAGTCAAACCCTACGGTGGTGAGGCACATTTCTTAAGACTCTTATTTGTCTAGATAGTGTAACATAAAAAAACGGCGCTTTTTTGAATAGCAACAAAGCCTAAACCTTCTTCCAGTTACAGCTTAAAACTTTTACAAACTTCACCATAAGTGAACCATTTTTTAAATTTAATTTAGAATCGCTACAAGCGAAAGCGCTTTCTGTGCGCAGTGTACATAATTTTATTTGTTATGGAAAGCTTTTTAAGATTATATTTATGATATATACATAAATAACTATTACTATTTATACCAATGATTGCGGTTTAAGTTTTGCTGTACCTTTTATTTAAGTGCCTATTTAATGTTACCTATTGATTGGTCACCTTATTACCGAAGTTTAGTAAATAAAATATGACCGATATTACCCCAGAGGGACTATGTAGATATTCTTAACAGTCTAAATATGACATCTGATTCAATCACTGCCAGATAAGGAGATTTAATGATATAATGGTTCATGCGAGGAAAAGCCAAAATCCACCGAAAAATGTTTTGTCGTAAAACATGGTTGATACAGTTATATTCAAATTAATCACTCACTTACATATATAGTTGCAGTTATTCTTAATATTCGTAACTGTAGGTTTTCATGCAACAAGTGTACTAACTAGTTTAAAACTAACAATCCTGACATATTAACACTCTGTTGTTCGATACGTAGACAAAATTTTATTATTTAACCTTTGTGACACATTGTAAGCATTACAGACACCGCATTTATAGAATCGTTATATTACTTGTCTGTTATTAAATCAATGTAAGTATTCTATTCTACATTGAAATAAGTTATTTATTAGCACTATCATAATGGGTAGCGATGGTTCATTGTGACTCCATATTTAGGTGTCATTGAATGGAACTGCAGGAAACGATGTCGTCGGCGTAACTAAATCCATCACATGAAGTACTTTTTTACACATTTGGTTCACTTTATCAAATTAACTGAGCTCGGTGTATGCGGGTCCGCGAGCCATGCGTCCCTAACACCAGTGATGTCATACGACCTTGTGTGTTCGAGGATCTACATCTATATTTGCAGGACTTATATTTCAGTTGTAAAATAACATTATTCGACGCTAATTTGCGAAGCTAATGTTTTGAATGCTACAGTTGGACATTACTTGTGTCGCTTGATTGAGCAAACCTGATTTGTGACGTAGTTGTTTTGTACTTAGTATTGACTTATTTTCATGATTTATTCGATTAACCACTGAATTTTAAGTGACAACAGATAGCATATAGGATACTTTAATCTAACAGTACTGAATTCTCTTAAAAACTGGTAACTAAATATACTTACAGAAAAAAACATGAACTTTGCAAAAACAAATTTGTACCTATCGATAGCATTCACCGTAATTTAACATATAATTAAATTCGTAACACAACACTGTCCGATATAAACGTACCTGTTTAAAATGCTTCAAATAAATATCCTTTATATCACAAATTCACTAGTGTAACTTGTATTAGCGAGCTCATGTTAGGCGCCCGCGCAACTGTGCGCGACTGCGAGTGAGCGACAAGTGTAGGCAGGACTTGCCGCGGCCCCGGCCAGTGATTGCGTTTGCAGTTCTGTTATTGAAATGGTCTTTGATTATTTTGTGTTTTGCGGTGAGCTGGGTTATTTTGTATTTGGTTACTTATGCTTTATGTTGGAATGCAGGTTTGTTGAAGAATATAGAAGAGGGTGATTTAGTTGTCTGCACTGATAAAAACGGAAAGATCTCTTCTTTTAAGTTTCTTGTGTCATTGCCCCTAGTGTTTAACTGTTTCGTTACTTATAAAAGTAAAAGTCAAAACTTAGATAAATAGACCATAACTTTTATAGTATTTTGTAAGTCTTGAAAACTTGATTCCCTAAGAAAGATACATTTCAATAACGTTCTCGCAATCACTACAGTTAAGCAATATAATAATACGAGAATTAGAAACAGTTACCTTTTACTGTATATCAATGCAATTCCTGTCCCTTCTATATACATCATCTTATGTGAAATGATATAAACTCGCTTTAAGTATACACAGGGAACATTAAGTATCTGGAATAGTTTGTTCTCTTGTACCAACTAACAATAAAAATGTATGTTTTTGCGGTGGGCGGGCCGCCTGTGTAGGCGTTGCTTATTTAACAGATTACAAGGCTACACTACTCTTAGCGAATTAAGGATCCCGAATTGTAATTGAAATGTACTATTGGTTAACTTTTGTTACGAAAAAATGCGTAATACGCACAGTATAATCGTTTTTGTTACCAAATAACTTGTTAGAAAAAAAGCCTAACTTAAGTATAATTTTCTTTGTATTTATTAAATCGATTTTCTATCACGCTTGAAAATATTTTTTTTTAATTTGACTTCGGTAGAGTTTATAAAATATGTTGTAGAATAAACTGTGGAATTATTACTCTCTTAACC
Source organism: Bedellia somnulentella (assembly GCA_963576735.1). Taxonomy (NCBI): domain Eukaryota; kingdom Metazoa; phylum Arthropoda; class Insecta; order Lepidoptera; family Bedelliidae; genus Bedellia; species Bedellia somnulentella. Next base: position 8,595,197 of record OY755171.1, read on the forward strand.
AAAAGTGCCTTCTTTTATTGATTCCAAAACTTTTCCAACGAGTATTCGATTGCAGTTGCAGTTTTAGGGAGCTATAGAGGGACTAGTAAAGGAAATGAGCTTTTCTTCAAAACACATAAATAAATATAAAGTTATAATTACTACAATATAAACAACTACGTTTTGGCGTGATAAAAGCAGACCTTAACCAAAGGCGAACAGAAAGGAAAAGCTGAGTGAGCCCACTCCATAGTATTCTGGTGCTCAATGTGAACTATAGCGCAATGTACATAACGTCATTTTAAAAATAAGATAAACTTTTACAAATATGCCCAAATCTCCTCCATACCTCCGCAGGTAACCAACGTAGACGAAGTGCTAGAACGCCATAGCGACTTCCTAGAGTCGTGTCTGGCCGACTGCATGCTGACCAGTCCGCAGCTGCTCAAAGCAGTCACCATGCTGTCTCTCGTGTGCGTGCAGTTCTGCGATTTTATACAGGTAACCTATTTTAACCGACTTCAAAAAAATAATAAACTGACTTCAAAAAAACTTAAAGACTTAAAAAAAGTAGGTTCTCAGTTCGATTTATATTATGATTGTTTGTATGTATGTTTGTCCGCGATTATATCGCGTTTGGCTAAAGCTATTTGGATGCGGTTTTCAGAAAATATTTGTTCCATTCAGGAAAAGTTTTAAAGATTTAACCGACAAAAATGGAGGTTCTGTGTTTGACCTGTATGTATGTATATTTGTCCGCGATTATTGTAAAGTAGAAGTGATTTTAATGATGTGTGGAGAATTCTCTAGTTAGAGTGATTGCTAGTAAAGAGATATATAGAACCAATGGGGATGGTTGGCGTCGCAAAACGTTTTTAGAAAGGCGGGAGTCCGAAGTGAGAAAAATAAAGAGCTATGTATGAGAAGAATAGTGAATGTGAAGAAAGCCTCAAAGCGATTTTATACCGGTAATGTGTTTTACTGTAAAAATGTGATTTTTACAGTGTGTGGATGATGAGTTAGAAAGAGGAAAGTTGTAGCTAAATGATCACTACTAAAGTGGCGAAGAGATATATAGAACTAATGTGGAAGGTGGATGATGGCATTGTAAAAGAAATTTACATGAGATTGAAATCGCTCTTGTAAAGGTGCGAGTCCGTTAGTAAAGGACGGCCTCGCAAAACATTAAAAAGGTTCTTCTTAAGATGGGAGTCCAAAGTGAGAAGAATAAAAGAACATGTATGAGAAGAATAATGCATGTGAGGGAAGGGAGAGATAATTGATATGATCGTGCAAAGTTGCGATCGATAGTCTCTGCCTACCCCAAAGGAAATATTAGGTTTTGACGTAAGTAAGTATGTGCATGTGGTGCATGTGTGGGGATATTGACTTGCTAAAAGAAAAGTTAATGTTGATATTATTACCATATTTAATATGCTAATATATTTTTGCAAAATTTGGGAGGCAGCTAGAATTATACTTACCTACACTATAATCTTATTGCAATTTGTTATATTCCTTCTTATATGTGTATCTGCAATTTTTTATTTCCCTGTAGATGCTACGTTCAATTCCCACTGTACAATAACCAGCATGGTTTTCTGAACCTCTTGGGTAATTGGTCTTATTATATTATAAGTATCTTTATATTTATTAATAAATGCTTTTTCCATTAACGCTATCCGAAAAGGAGATGTACAAATACTACGTGGATGCAGAGCTAAACAGTATGATTGGACCGACCAATGACAATTCCTATAGCGAAGAGGTATTTCTTTGAACGCATATCAAATTAGCGCACCACTAATGAAAGCTTTGAAACACACTAAAATCATCAATCATTTGTATCTGTATTCTAACTTTTTTACGGTTGTTTTCATTCGTATCATTAGTGACCGATCAGAGGCTGGTTTTAACCGACTTCAAAAAGATAAGTTTCTCTATTTGGACGTATTTTTATGAATTTGCTGAAAACTTCCTCCTTTATTGTCGTTTCTTGATCAAATAGAAAACGTTCTTATAAAGGCGGGGGTCCGCAGTGAGAAGAATAAAAGAGCATGTATGAGAAGAATAATGAATGTAAGGGAAACCAAAGAGGTTTGTCAAGATCGTAATAAGTGGCGATCGATAGTCTCTGCCTACCCCAATGGGAATAATGGGCGTGAGTATAACATACATACATACATATTCTCACGCCGTTATTTCCCATTGGGGTAGGCAGAGACTATCGATCGCCACTTTGTACGATCCTGGCAAACCTCTCTGGCTTCGTTTACATCCATCAATCTTTTCATACATGCTCTTTTATTCTTCATACTGCGGACACCTGCCTTTTTAAGCACATTTTCTATAGAGTGAGTATAAGTAAGTTTATTGTCGAGATGTCTGAGGCCTAGTGGATAGCTGACTAGCTTCTGGGTCCAGAGATCGTGGGCTTGTACCCCGCTGAGGGTACCATCTATACGATAAACATTTGAATTATTACCTAAGTTTTGGACGGTACTATGATAAAGAATTCTAGTAATGTAACGTTTGAAGTCGGTTTAGTTTGGTCTTAAAATTATTTGGCACTACATGTTGGAGTTGTTAAAGGAAGTTTAAGTTCAAGATCAGTAGACAGTTTATTCTTGCAGTATAGTGTCGACTTAAATTATATTAAATTGTGGTAACTATTGGTAGACTTTATAGGTCTAGGCCTTCTCTGTATTTTTTTCTTGCTTGAAATATTGTGTACCGTTTGTTTCTCAAATAAATAAATTAACATTATTCTATCTCGGTTCTAAGATTTTTTTGTGATTTGTGAGCTACCTATTAGTATTGAGCTAGTACGGTGAGTAATAGACTGAAGACCCATCACAATTCTACTAACCAAAAGTAAATAAGTATTTTTTTAAATTCTGATTCTCTGGCGACTCCTTTTTAGGATTTATAGCTGCGAGTATATGTGTGTATTCCATATCATCCCGTGGGCGTTGAATTAAGTGACTGAAGAGTTTTGACACTTTTCAGTAATTGTTGGGAAATGTGACTGCAAGCCCATTACCAACCATCCTTTATTTCACCATATTTTATCCCTCTTTACTTCAAGTGCTTTATGATCGTTCATTCTAAAGTTCTAGAAAAGTATAGATAGTAGAGTTGGCAATGTAATAAACCATCTAATTAGTTTCATATAAAAAAAACTAATAAACCTTTAAAAACTTTTAAATTACGTGCTATTTTTTAAGATGCACCATGTTGTACACTGTATATTATATCACAGCTTCTGCAAATTGTATAGTACCTACGTATTTCTTTTTAATATTTATTATATGTAAATATTGGTCCGGGATCCATCATACACTCTCAATATGTGTGAATCTTCAAAGCTGCACCAATCAGATTTTGTTTTGACAATACGATATAAATTGAATACTATCACAAGTAGACCGTGGACCTCGTGACTTCTCACCCTATCATTGGAATTTCAGTTACAAACCCTGCACATAAAGTTGTATTTCGTTTTATGTTTCCTAAATCCGATACGGATGGCAAACACAGATCCTTGTTGTTTCTTTTCGCCGTCAAATACCGCTTTAACTCGAAAACACAATATGCTGACCTTTAATCGGTCGTGTATAATAAAATAAGTATTAAATTTGATTATCCCAAAAACCTAATACAGATACAGCTAGAGCACTATAAAATAATTAACATAATAATTTCACACCACTCACTTCATCCCGACTTTTATATTTTATAAATATTAGCCCATTCATGCAAATACATACTATGCTTTGTTTTTCATGCTAATCGTTTGTATTGTAGCCTCCCAAGGTAAGTAGAATTGTAGTGATTTATTAGTATCATGAATTGTATCATTTCTAGTTATCTATAAAATTACGTTATATTATTAAGAAACTTTTTACATCTTGATAATGTTTTCTGTAATAAAAAAACTGCCACTGACGCCAAATGGGTAACCAAACCGTTAGAAGAGATGAGACAGAACTTTACCATGTTCCAAAAATCGCTAATACCTATGTATCAGCCAACACCTAACGCCACGAAGCAATACTGGTACCAGATGTTAGTATATTATGATACCAAACAGCAAAGTTTATCATTATGTTTACGAGTATAATACTTAGATTTTGAATATAGCAAAAGAGTAAATATTAATAAAATTTATACCTTCCTTCAAAAAGTATACTTAACGCCGTAATATCCCCGAAGTAGTGGCAGATCTACTAATACTTCTGAACACCACGTGACATTGTTACCTGGTAGTCAGAGCATCCACGTTTTGTTAAGGGGGCCGGCCTATCGCCGTTTTGTACGAATACACAGTCGTATAACTAAATACTATTTAGCCACGTGGGTTCCCTCACGACATTTTCTTTCACCGTCAACAACCATGATAAAAAACCACATATATGAGTTTGGAAAAAAAACATGGGTGTAGGACCGACTTGGAATTTTAAATCCATTGAGCTATCACGGGTGTCAAAAGATATACTAATTGCAAATTTCGATACTCAGCAAAAAAAAAAATCGAATGGCGGCGCTTCCCCACAATCGCGCGAGATAACCCGCTCTTTTCGTCAATCCATCCATCATCTAAATATTAAGTTGAATAAATCATTCATTTTGTGTAATAATAATAATCAATCACTATATTTCTATTCTAACACATCACACACAATCACACAGAACGCAGGCAGTTGGTCGACCACAGAGGGCGGGGAATCTCACACAGCATCGTTCGGTAGTTCAGTCTCCCGCTATGGTCTGAGGTTCACAGCAGCTCTTTTATCTGTGTTGGCCATCATCGACCGCATGGCAAGGGACAACAACACTAACAAGCTACTCAATATTTCTGCGAGGTATGTATCAGAATTAGCTAAGTTATAATATGCTAGCTGTGTAGGTTTAGAGTAGCACTAAACCATTTCTTACCGTTACTCTTGTAAGAAGCGTATGATTTTGGGGCTTTTGTAAGTGATTTTTGGGCGATGTAGCTGGAGACTCAACTATTCTTTATTATATAATAATTTCCCCACTCGACTTCCAATTGTGGCTAAGGAGTTTCTTATTTTCAAGCATTGGTTATACTTTTTGTTGTGATTTATAGCCATGAGTATATGTATTTACGGAGCCAATATACACTTATGCACGAAACAAGTATTCACTGCTGTGCTGCTGTCTTTATGCAATGGCTTCCAGCGACCATCCCAAAGTCGGTCTCGACTTATTACAGAAGAAGGCCAGCTTGGTTGTACTATGGCATTATCACTAAATACCTATCCAAACTATCCTTTTTGTGAGTCCATAGATAGTAAAATTCCTATGTAAGTTAATATTTCTTCCAATACAAGTATTAGAGACGAAATTTACAAAGAAACTGTTAAGTAGTAATTGGGGACTTTTCAGATAAATGAAGTGATAAAAGCAATTTCTAAAAAATATACTTTACCAAATACGCAAACCTCATCAATATGTAAACCAAAAACTACATAACACCCTTAACATTTTTCCAGACTCAACTTCAACACATACTACCAGAAGCAGTTGGAGAAATTCTGCTCTGACGAGAGCATCTTGGAGGGGGCTAAGAAATCGGCTTCCTAACATACGGCCCGGGCGAGTGAGCGCTCGCACAGCAAGACTATAACACCCGTGTAACTATTTACTAACTATTTAACAAGGTTTTACTATTAAAAACCTTTTAACTATGTCAACGTGCTAGGATACTCCTCTTTTTAGAATTATATCGCGAGATATCACTTCGATATTAACCCTTTATACCCATTATTACCCAAATAGTATCATATTTTTTGCCTTACCTCACTAGAAATTGAAGTGAAGTACAATAAATTTTTGATCATACTTTTGCCATATAAAGGGTTATGTGAAATTCATTTTTCGTTACGTTGGTTAATATATTACAAAATAATCCTCCGCTTTGTTTCCAAAAATCCCATGCTGATAGACCCCTTTCATGGGGTTTTTACTATGTCAACAAGACTCCATTTAAAATTATTTATCTCAAAAATGTCTTATAAAACAAAGAGCATGCTAGACATGCTCAGTGTTGTATTAGTAACACGTTATTTATATTAATTTATTAACAGACAACAATTTAGGTTCACTCAAATCTGGAAATCCGTGTATTTTATCCGTTTCTTTTAAAGGTGCATATTTTACAAGTAATTTAATGTTGTTTTTTGCACTGTTGAAATTTCGTTATTATTGTAATTGGTTACCAAATGTGTTTTTTGCAAGTTAAGTGCCATTGCTGTTGCCATATTTGGTAAAATACTTTGTATTCAAATCCAGTAAATAGTAATGAGAAAGTCTAGTTAATCATATATGGTTATATTCTTAGGAAAATGCCATGTGCCATGGGCTGCAGGGATTAGCACGATAGTTACTTAACCTCGTAACGCCCGTATAGAAATTGTTATGACTTGTAAGTTCTATCCAATATATCTCTAATGGAACAAAAAAAATATGTGCTGACTGCCCATTATTAAAATTAATGATATCTTTAACAAGAACTATTCCTATGGCTTTATTTTTTTTAATAGTTACTATTGGTCACAGGAGTTTTGTTTCTCTAGTGATACAACGGGCGTTACGAGGTTAAGACGATAAATACACTTTAAAGAGACTATTATCGATCTACACCCGATAAAATACAGCTAATAGTAAGTTTCTGTGTGTTTATATTTTAACTTATCGTCTCATTTACGTCTCGTGCTAGCGCAATTTTTTTTTAAACCTCGAAATATTACTCCCGAATCTCAGCAAACTAATGCTCTTTTTCTCAAAAACAATGTTTTAACCATTTATAATAACCTAATTCGTTTGTCAAGTTTTACTTATGATATATATGTATGCTCTTGTTTATATGTTAATGTGTTGAAACTATTTATCATAATAAGTGATTCCATCTGCAATATAATTCGTGTACTAACACGAAAATTATTGCAATCATTTGTAAATCAGTCTATTTCTTGTGATGTGATGCGCGTTTATAACATTAGTCACCAATATAAGACTTTAAATTAAAAAATCTGTGAAATTTACACCCCTTTATCTAATGTTCAGTTTGGGGGCAAGTGGTGGGGCAGTTGCAATAATCAATATCCATGAAAAATTTTGTTGATTTACGCACTTAATGATAAATAAATAGAGTTGATTCACACTCAACAGAGCTCTGCTATTTCTTATTTCTTTACAAAATTTAAGAAACTTACTGCTCTTTATTACTAGGAATTTACTAGCAAAAGCTGCAATTAATGTCTAGCTAGAGCACTCACAAAGTAATAATTTTGTGTTGATAAACAACCCTTTTTAGATAAATATGAATCGACTAATAATGTGAAGCAACATCACTATTTGCCCCCAAACTGAGCATTAGATAACGGGGTGAAGTAATGAGTAATGCCCCAAATATAAAGTAAATTTAAATAGCAATTATTCTAAAGTCAAATAATATTAAAATATATTTTTATAAAAATAACTACACACTAGAATATAGATAAATAAATAGCAATAATGTATTCATCACATGAGCCACAATATAAGGTAGAGATGTTCACATAAAAACCAAAATAGATTTCATAGTTAATGCATTTTCATCCATCCTGCACTTGTGATTTTACTGGTACAAAAATAAAAATGAATAAAAAAACTAATATTGAAATACATTTTGAAATAAAAAAGTATTTTCACATAAATTATAATGCAATCTCATTAAATAAGGTATAATTAAAAGTATTAATCGAAATTTCCAACTTTAACTTGTAATTCCAACTAAAAAGTATTGAATAAATGTAATTCCTAATCATTCCTTGCCATAACTGATATTATATACCATGACAAAATCGTAGACTAGATTTAAAATGTGTGTTGTTAGAAGTTGTGTAGTCATTAATAAAAGAAAATAAGGTGTCTAGATCTTAAATTTCGAGCACAATTTTTATGCTAAAATATGGTGCAAATAACAGCTTCGTTTCTAATATAGCTTGTGAAGTAGCTAACACTTCAGAGTCTTGTGACTTAGTCAATTATGAGAATCGGATAGTAATAAATTCATTCAAATTAGTTCATTTTATAAGATGAAAGATAGTTCATCAAAATTCACAATAGCACCTAAAATTCAGACAAACCGTATATGGTTTTAGTTTTTTTGTAGTTATATCCAATTACTGTTAAATATACCACCAGTTCGATAGTTACATTGACATGAGCCATATTGCCATGTCAATACGATTGTTAGTCATATTATGTGCCAAGGAAAAGTTTCTGTAATATTGTTAGGCTTTATATTGTTACACGATGTCCACCCTACCCAGTGTTTGTGTGAGCACGTACGCAATGTGCGTTCTATACTAAGACAATATAAAAATAAAACAATTACATTTTGAGCGTTGCATTTTTTATATCATTGAAATTGGGAACTTTGATCCATTTTGTTTTAAATGCCCGACTTTTTATGGCTTTATAAATATTTTAGCCCAAGTGTCCAAACAATTCTTATTTATTGTAATTTTTTGGCCTATTTTTTTATTGTCTAATGTGGATTGGAACGCTCATTGTCAATGGCCAATGTCGCCTTCATGTTTCTGTTAAAACCCTAAACTTGTCAGTATGAAGGCTTGTGTAAGTTATAGTCATAATGAGTATTTACGTTTGTATCAACCTGTTTGATTTTGTTAGGTTTGTTTTGTGCTGCTAAGGGCCTGTATTTTTGGTGTATACAACTTTATATATCGATAGAATGGTTTTGTCTTAATCAGCCCACTTTATCCATTGACGACAAAACTAGCCCAAAGTCAATTGCATAAAATATTTTTTTTGAATATATATTACGAGCATAGTTATTAAAATCTAAATTTATTTTACTGACCCATGTTACTTCAGAAATCATCATCATCACCCACCCATGTCCACATAATGTTATAAAAAAATTGGGTGTTCATTATTTTCCTATGGTAATAAGTCGCAATTAGTAAAGTGGGATTTTCCGTATGTTTTACGAAGGTCATTGTATCGATGGTAAAGCTTGCCATTACATCTCATATGAGTCACAATGTACTGAAGGTTTGATTATTTTATGTATATAATCGTCGTTAACTTTTCAATAAACGATTAACCATATAAATATGTCTTTTTTTCGTTTTACCTGGATTTCATGTAATAGGTTTTTATTAAACTTGATCTGGAGGTTTATTTAAGACGAAAACGAAAATTCGTAAACTTAATCCGTATCCTACTAATTAATAATGCTGTACTCTTGTCGGGGTGTACCGCCTCTCCCATTTAAAATTCTAATTTTCTTTTTCAGCCATGGGAGAGGCGAGAATCTAAAATATGCCCAGAAATAATAATAAACCTTTATTATCTGAACATGGTTCCATTTCTTGTTAGTAATACAACTAAATCAATATGTTACTATGCGCACCAATTATATCTAATATCCATATTTATCTATATACAATCAAAATATTTATTACAATTAATCAAAACTGGAAGCCTTTACCCAATGTTTTAAAACTGGGTCATCGAGTCTATTCGCTAATGTGTTTATGATGCTGTTGGGACTTTCCCGCGTTCGGAACATCAGAGAGGCAATGCGTTTTCGCACTATTGCATGAAACCCATCTACTCTCGCCTCCGCAAACATTCCTGATGCGCTGCAAAAACGCATTGTTATACTGGAGACGAAGAGCGTTGAAAGCACGCTGCGTGAGGTTAACCCAAAGGGCGCAAGTATACAGCGTTTGGCAAAACGCTTTGAACAACGCTATCTTTACCGCCACCGAACTACGAGAAAACCTTCGGGCCAACATATTAAGGCCTTGAAATATATATATTCTTGCGGCACTGGCTGCTTCGAGTTTATTGGAATAATTCTTTATAGCACTTTCTAGTCGATTAACTATCGCTTTTTCGTTTAATGTCATCATGGACACAACTTTCAAAATTCGAACCAACGCTGCGTGTGAGCAGGATAGAAATTGATGTTAATTGGAGTTAGAAGAGATTCAAACTACTATCGCTTTAGAGAGAAGACCTACTGGTACAGTAAGTTTAAGCTGCATTCATGAGATTACCAGCCATTTATTTAGAAGTTATTATGTGTTTTCTTCAGTAAAATATTCCATACATTTACTCACGGAAGGGGCAGCCAGAGTTTCAGAATAAGAAAATCCTGAGCCAATTTTAAAAGTTGAATGGAAAAAGATTGTTAAATTGGTTGTTGGTGATGGGCCTATAGCTGTATCGCCCAAAAATCACTTAATAATCCCCAATACCCTTAGTCGCCTCATACGACTCCTATTGTGTTGGCTCATATATTTTCTTAATAAGGATTTTAATTGGATATCCATTTTTAGTGATGTAGCTGCAAACTGACCATAATCATGACACGTTTTACAATCTTCCCCCAAATCAACAACCAAAATGGGATGAGGAATTTGTTAATTCCAGAGCTCAGAATCTCTTATCCGAATTTATAGCCGTTAGTTTGGGGCTATTATTTTTAACCGACTTCAAAAAAAAGAATGTTCTCAATTCGACCGTTTATATTTTTTTTTCCATGTTTGTTCGCCGATTACTTCGCCATTTATGAACCAATTTTGATCATTATTTTTTCATTGGAAAGAAGATACTCCAGGATTGGTACCATGATGAGGATATCAGGGTCTGATGATGGGATCCTGGAGAAATCGATGGGAACCCTCGAATTTTATAGGCAAATGTACCACGTTTTACATACTTTCTGAATTTATATTGGCATTTGCTTCTGAAAATCATATTGTTATGCTGCTGAACTGATGATGGAAAGTGTGGGTCCTCAATCACAAGGAGTTAGGAAACAGTTCTTTCAACATTCTATATAGATTTATACTCCTCTTCGTAGCTTTTATGAAGAGAAGTACAGGTTCACTAAACATTTCTTTTGTTAAGTTATTGTTACCGAAAAAGTACCATGAGACCAGGATCTGATGATGGCATCCCCGGAAATCGAGGGGACTGTCGAAACTCACAATCATGTGACAGTGTATTTGTTCAAAACGCCGATAGGCCTGACCTGTATAACGTGAGAACACTGTCCAAGCAAATCGTGGGTACTCTGAACAACAGGTGACAATGTCACGTGATATTCAGAAGTATTACTGCCTCTGCTAACCCCTTCGGGGATATTCAGCGCGAACGATTGAGTCTTTCTTGAAATGTAGAATTGTAGACCATCGCCTTTTGAGGGATTTCAAGAACAATGTAAAGTTACATATGGTTGAGCCTATTTTATATCGTACAGTAATAGAAATACCGGAAATGCGAAGAATAATACAGTAACCGTCGCTTCCTCATCCGAGAGGCATCTTTGCCAGGTCTACCCATCTCTAAAACTCGTAAAATAAAATAATTTTTAACAAAAAGAAAACTGACTTCATAGTTGGAAAAACAATCTAGTACTAAAAAGTACGAAATAAGTATTTTAGTTGAATATGAGTACTGTGATTAATACCTTAGCAATTTCTTTATTCCACACGCGTCAGTTCAACCTACCTAAATATTAAAATTCTCATAAATTAATTTTTGAGTCGGTGCCAGTCAAACAAAACTAAATTCACCCTACTATCTAACTCTGATTATTACAATCTTAACAATATATATATATATATATATATATATATCGCCTTACGTTTTAAATGGTAATACGTACAAAAATAAATTTACCCTACAACTATAAGGTATCCTACATTGTACATGTATATGAAGTGCGAAATACACACTTATTATCATCAATCATCACGCAGGCTGGCACCGGGGCGGCTCACAAATTAATTTAGGAGAATTTTAATATTGAGGTAGGTTGAACTGACGCGTGTGGAATAAAGAAATTGCTAAGGTATTAATCACAGTACTCATATTCAACTAAAATACTTATTTCGTACTTTTTAGTACTAGATTGTTTATTTTCGGTTGTTTTTCCAACTATGAAGTCGGTTTTCTTTTTGTTAAAAATTATTTGTATTACATTACATGACCGGACAGCATTACATTATTTTCATTTTAATTTCCGTGTGGCAGTAGTGGATCATCACTGCTGTTTTGGCGGACGTATTGAAATTCGATTCACATCTAAAGAATTTGATAAAACTATTAATAGGACATCCAGAAGGAAATCCCATGTTCACGGCGACTTGAGCCTAGAACATTTAAATATGTCAGGCCACATCTTCCCATGGCTATGTCCTAACCTTTTTGCATAGGAAATTCCTACCTGACAGCAGATATGATCAGGACTGTATTTTGCTTTGGTTTGGTATGGCAACCAAGTTAATAATGTAAAATGGTTAAATGGACTTTGGAGTGAGACAGGGGGGGTAAAATTCTCTACCAATCTTCAACCTGTATATTAATGCGCTAATCGTTGAGCTCAGTAGCACACATATCGGCTGAAATATTGTTATAAAAAAGGTAAATAAGGTGTTGCTGAACGAATTGGATTGTGGACTAAGCTATTGAACATATGGGTTATGCTGACGATTGTGGCTTGATTTATAATGTTAACAAAAGTGAATGTTTGGTCTTTGAGGTATGAACTAACGGTCCGTTAATGTTACCGCCTGTAAAATTTAATGGAGTACCTCTTAAGAAGTTTGGTATCTAAGTAGGTACCTCGGCCTCCTCATTACTTTTGATCTCATTGTTGATGTAGACATACAGAAGGAACGCAGAGCATTCTACTTACGCTAAGATAAAACCGTTTCGCAAATACTGTATATCTATGTAAACGTGTAGTTTTAGGTCTAATTATTGGGACTGTGTGCGAGGATAGCGCCACGTGGTCAGTGGCCATTCTGGGCATTATCATCGCATTAACGAGAATTAAGTTAATATTTTCGAAAATTATATTACATCTTGTTTTATGTTACTAAATTCAACACTTTTCGGCGATGGTAGTCTAAAAATGATCGTAATATTAAAGTTGTTGTTTTCAGTGCAAAGTTAGCCTACTGGTGATTAAAAGGAAGATGTGTCCCATCACATTCGAAAATATTTTCCAACTAGTGACGATGAATAAAATTGGTGCTATAGTGTATTCAGCGAAATAAGTTAATATAGCGCCCTCTCACTCGTAAATCTGTGTACGCAAATGAAAAGGACAGATGACCGTCATTTACGGTCAGTAGATGTAAACAATCGCTTAGAAAAGTAAAGATGCATCCACAAGGCTCGTTCGGTACTGCTTAAATTACCAATCTCAGTACCTAATTGGTTCATTTTAAATTTTCAAAAGGTCATAATTACACAATTTTTAAATTTAGTGACAATATAACCTTTTGAAAAAGCGATCCTCATTAGCAGTCGACTATAATGCATCACATTATTTAAAAAAAAAAAAACACTGTCCGTTGAGTCATCGTTACTCTCCTCTATTACATGAATTATAAATTGTCCAGATAAATTTTCAATATTTCTATCCATTCACGACTAGTGACAAAATAGACTGTTTCGCCAGTCTATTTTGTCACTAGTCGTGAATGTCAAGTCAAAAAATGAACATCTGAACGCGCCCTTGTTCTCTTATCTTCAACTACTTGCTCCCGTACTAACTTGTTTTGGTGAATACACTATAGTTGGTCATGTTCTTGAGGTTGAAGAGATTCAACAAAAACACATGACCTGTACTATCAAAGCTTGAGTGGTGCGGCTAACTTCTCTGCAGCCGTGACAGCAACGATGTGGGATTTTTATGTTTCGATGCCATTCAATAAAAGGTTATTCTGTGTTGAGCAAATCAATTTAGTCACAGCTTAACACCGATTTTAAAGATGAGCGTGTATCGTGCGACTGTTTTTATATAAACTGACTGATTGGTGATTTCTATGGTGTCGTATCTACTACTCGTTACTACAATATGGATTTGACGGCACAATTCTGGGACAGAAATGTCATTTTTAGCCGTAGCGAGCGCTGCGATTGTTTTGGTTCTCCACCCGTTTTGCAACTTATCAATACACAGAAGCAGTTCAATATGCTCTGCGCATCCAATTTAATAATGTAATTAGGATTGTGATGTGGCGCAACCGCTTAACGCTAGCTCATGCAACATGTTTCTTGTGAGCGAGATATTTTCTATAACATTTTTTGGTAAAAGATAAAATAAAAAACATATAATTTTCCATTAAATGTATTCTATTCGCATAACAGACTTTACATACAATCTTATATTAAGTGATATTTTAAAATGGTACCAGGTTACAAAGCAAATCACATTTTGGGTTCTACAAATAAAATAATGGAATACCCTAAGTTCTACATCTAAGTTCGTGTAAAAAATAAATAAATAACTTCAACTGCTATGAAAATGACACAAATGACTCGAAATAGTTATGACACAGCATCCAAAGGTTACATAAATACTATTCATAAGGAACCAAATAATATCTAAAATAGAATCGACATTTTTGCATTTTATTTAGACATGATAATTTCATTTTAAGCACCAGATAATTAATCTGTACAATAATATCAAGCTGTATAGTGTCGGCTTTGAATAGCACTAGCCCATTTCTTCTATAGGCCCAATTCTCGCAGATGTCGTAACAATAGGTTTTTAGACTTTTTATGTAGGCAATAAATACATTTTTAAATTAAATGATTGGTGGGTGATGAAGCTAGCTACCAATCAATCACAAACCATCCCAATATCTTCCCCTCACACTTTCCAAAATAGAGTTTTTAATTATAAAGCTCTGACTACCCGTTTTTGGGTAAAATAGTCATGAGTATTTATGTATGTACAATAATATAACTCAAAGCAATATACTGCAATGTGGTTAGTATGTTTATGGTTTATGTTTTATATCGGTAACTGAAATATAGCAACGTGAAATCGTAAGTAACTTTATTACGAACAAATCCTTAAGATAAAACGATTCTTATTCATTTAATATGAACGCTAGGTAACATTAATAATCTTAACACTCAAAGATGTCTGAACTACTCATCGCAATAAGGGCACATGTTTTACTATTATTTTGTGTACCCTATGCCCTTTTTGCAATTTTTCTGAGATAATAGCAACTTGTTACTACATACTACACATTAAAGAGAAAAACAGTAATTAACTAAACTAAACAAGTTAACAATGTCTTTTTCCTTAATCGGTTTACAGTGTTTAATTAAAAACATATGGGTAGTCTTTAGCGTGGTAATGTTTCTATTTTGTTAAAATAAAAGTTGAAATATTTTACCATTTTTAGTAGCAAAATAGTCACCATTATTATTTCATCCTTACCCCTTTTCAAATAGCAGTAAAATACATTTAACTTTTATATCATCCGTTCTTCATAAATATCAAGTAATAAATTGATAAACGTGCAATCCCTTTGATAAAGTGCTACATATAATATGTAGTGATGTGTTGTTTGGTATGTGCTCATATGTGTTTAATGGGCTGAATAGAATAGAAATTCTTTATTGTACATCACAGTTGACACATTTTAAATAAAAATCTTAAATAGAAGTCAACTAGCGGTCTTATCGCTAAGAGCGATCTCTTCCAGACGACATTCCGTCGGTGATTTCCTGTATTATTATGTTCTTATGAAATTTACGTTTACTTTTTGTGTGTTGATTGTCAAGTGCTTCTAAATTTATGTCAGTGTAACTTAGTCTTCTTTTTGTAAGAAGCAATGAATAAATGTTTTCTTTCTTTCTTTCTGATGTGTTTGGAGCAACACACAAACCCATTCCATGGATGGAATTATTAATGGTAAATTATGTTAAGTACTAGCTGTTATTTATTTGTTAGTTTGTATCATTATTTTAATTAAAAAATAAAGAGGTATAAGTTCGAGCTCCGGCGTTGGACTTAGCCTACTTAAGTATGCATGTGTGTGTGTGTGTGTTTTTTAAGGGTAGATGGTATGATGATAAACAATACTACCTCAAAGTTGGCATTAAAATAACTATATTAGGCACCATAGGTAAAATGTTCTGCATTGATAAAAAGTGCATTAAAGGGTGTCAATGTATATTGTATATATCCTTATATTTTTTGAAGTTCTTTTGCTAACAATTACTGTGCTTAGTACACAAACACCATGTACATATATTCCTACTAAAATCACCAAGCCTACATGTCTATAATTTACAGATGTAACGAGATAGTTATAACTGAGTCATACATAACATGATAGGGATAACATTCAACCACAAGACACTAAACTCCAAAGTTCCACAGAGTGCAAATGACTTGAAAATTTGGCTCAACATTTCCCAATGTATTTTAACTTACGCTATAACAGAGAGCTACCGCAGTGAAACTTTGGAATTAAGTATAAAACAAAGTAAAAAACTTATTGTTCATAATTTAGCTAGACTACAGAATATATACATAGCAAAGTGGAACTCTCAAATTCACTAATTCACAGACTAGATGTGGGTTCATCCTCTAATCACCACATGTGCGTCTCACGAATTTCACCGATTATTTGACCTGCCCGTTGTAATGCCTGTAAACAAAATTTAAATAATTAAAATTATTTTGTATTTCAATTCGTAGGGTGTCATACAAGACTACTAATGTGGCTAAAGACCCATTACACTCCATCTTTTACAATTATCTGTCTGAAAATTTCCAATTTGTGAAGCTCTAATTAACCCTTGTTAGAATTTATAGTATAAGTCGAGAGAGGTTTATAATGAAAACAAATATTTATAAAAACACATACATATACTCACGGCTATAAATCCCAAAAAAGGGTAGCCAGAGCTTTAGAGCTGAAAACTCTTCAGCCACATTTGGAAGTTGATAGGGAACAAGATGCTAGAAATAAAGTATCGTTGGTGATGGGTCTCCAACCGCATCGCACAAAATCACTTAAGCGCCATACCATTAGTCGCCTCTAACGACTCCCGTAGGTAGAAAGGGGTAGTGACATTCTAAACCGGCACTACGGGGAAATAAAAAAAACAACAAAAAAGTACCTTAAGCATATCAGCAGCCTCTTTGCGTCTCTGAGCGATATGTTCTGACTCGTTCAACAAAGTTTCTGCCTGATCCGACTTGTACAAATGCGTGACCAATTCAGATTGCAAGTTATCTTTCACGTAGTTAACTAGGAAATGCATCACCGCTTTTGGTACCGAATCTTGAATAGATTTGCGCACGATATAGAAGTAGGACTTTATGAGTTTTTCTGGAAAAATGTTTGGTTTATTAATATATGGTAAAATATGGGGTTGTAATGGGAAATATTGATTTTAAAGACAATGATAGAGATTTAGATATACGAGCACCAAACTATCCTCATATTGCTTCGTAGAGTGAAATATAGTATGTAGTATCGAAGTGAAAATGATTTTTTGCTCTAAGTAGAACTTTGATACAGAGCAAAGTCATAGTAAAGCAGGTATTGTTGAGGATAACGGTGGATTATTATAAACTTTAGAGTTAAAGTAATTTGCAAGTTCATTTCTCTTATAGAAAACATATCAAATAAAACGACGAAAAAATCTGTACAAAATGAGAGGTTATTGGAACTTAGTGCAAAGAAAAGTGCAGTTGTAGGACGTGCTAAAATACATTTGATATTTCATGCTTTGAAAGTGCGATGAAAGGTTTGAACTGTAGAAAATATATTCTGGAAGCGCATAAAAGTGCTGGAACTTTAAACTATCATATGGTGAAATTTCTTTATTTCTTATTTATCGTATTTGTATAAGGTTACAAAAAGTATGCTGACAGTAAGTTATTTCATCATTGTCATTAACACGTGTCATTAATTTCATGAAAACTAATATATACAGAAAGTAGCAAAACCATAAAATACATTTACAAATTTTATTCATTCATATGACAGCTATAGAGTTTGTGCAGAAAACAGGACAACTATCAACTATCATAGAATCAAATTGCGCAGCAAAACACATAACCTACATTAGGTTAAACAAAAAAGGTTTTACACAGAAGGCTTTCAAACCAAGTCTATCTACAACTGAATAAATAAGCGCAGAAAATAACAGAACCGAATTAAAACTCAGATAATATAAACATAGAGGTGCAAATAAGCGCTACCACAAGACAAGAACATCGATAACAGATAAGCAAGACCAGCTTTGATGACAGGTGGCCGGAAAGGATCATGAGAAAAGCAATTTAATTTTTAATTAACGAGAATGTGTTTCATTTTACATACGTTCATTTTGTGATTGTAATAAAAGTTAGGTATATTTTGACGTTTGATAATTGTTAAGACTTAGTATTCAGATTATCAATTATTAGGTTGGTTAGGGTTTGAAAGACATAATGGATTTGTTGTAGAATAAGACCAGCTTCTGTAAAAACATGTAGTTATGGCGTCATGTTTACAGTCGCTGTATTGAAATAAATTTATAATGTATCATGCTAACATTAAATAACTTAAAGGCCGTTGAGTGACTGTCATAAGAAAACTTTTTGCGCATCCTGACAGATATATTAGCCGTATTAAAAAAAAATTGTCGTGGTCCGTAGCCATAACTTTATAGTTACAATATATTTAATGTATTTTAAAACAAAGAAACCTGAACGAATAAAATCAGTTTGACGAAGTAAACGTTGTTTAATACTACGCGTCACTTTTTAAAAAAAAAATATTTAAGCGTATATTCGTAAATATGCCTAATGTTGCCTATTTACGGCTCTGCAAACCAATGCAAAAAATACCCCTTTTTTCATATTTTATTTCGTTAGGATAATATAACGTAAATAAGGTAAACTGTACCTGTTACCTCTTTTTGGTTAAGCTACTTAAAATTTTGATGAAATTTGGTGCAAATAGCTTTTTAATTTTTAAATGTCAGGGGAGCAAGATTATTTCATAGATTTCTAGTTCGATACGTCTACAGTTTCATATTTGTATAATTTTTCATAAAACTAAATAATTTGAGTCGCGTAAAACTCCATAGGTAGGTTTTGTCGAACGAAAAAATAAAATTTTGTAATATTGATGTTCATGCCACAGGTTCGACTTATTACGGCAATGTTCACCTATGTGTATACTACCTTCCCTCAAATGTAAATCCAATTATTTTGTAGTGCTCTAGCTATGACTGTATTAGGTTTTTATTTGTAAATAAAGATTATTTTTATGGAATATCCCCACAAATATCCCACGTGTGCACAATGAAGCACATTCTCGTGATAGCTCACCGACGAGGTCCCCCATATCATTCAATCGCGACAAGTTCAGCCCGTCTATATTCAGCTGGGTCGCGCTATATTGCCCGTTCCGTCCACCTATCAGAAAACATTGCCGGGTTTTACTTATATTAGTGGGCAAAAGTTATTTTTTACAATAATGAATGAAAGAAAATCATGCAACTTTTGTTATTAAATATAGGGCATCAATTTGGGGCACACCGATGCAAGAGATAACATAGAAAATTCTCATTATCTTTTTCACACGTCTCAATGTGAAGTTTGCGTGACACTTCACATTGACGAGCATAAAGAAAGCTAAGTCGTTTGTGTTTTGTATAATATATAATAAACATTACAGTTAATAAGTCATTATTTTTATTTTGATACATTTTCTTACATTAAAACTCTTCCACCTCACCATTTCACACAATATTACATTACACATAGTAATTATCATAAATCCGATTTACACAAATATTTATTGACTATCGCGAAATCTTCAGAATAACTAAATAATTTAGCAGACTACTTACCAATAACATCGCAATCATGTTGTTCCCTATCGGATAGTTTCCGTGAAGTCTGGCTGGGTACTTCGGGAAGCAGATTGACAGGCTTCTGAGGAGTTAGAGCCTTGTTCTCCGGTGTGCCATTCATCTATAAATTAAATATTTAATTACTTAATCAATGTGCAAATAATCATAGAAAATTACAAAAACATCACAAGACAGATCACACAGCTATTGCTATAAATATCTAAAAAACTTGGCTGGGTTTATTAACTCTACACAACTAAGGAAAGGATGCGATTGGAATATAAAGGATTAAAGCTAGGACAAACGACACACAAGCAAACCACATATATATATACTACTATATATACTGTTATTTATCAAACTAAATGGTTCAGACGCTCTGGCTGTATAAGTCATTAGTATCGAACAAATGAATGTCAGGATAGACTGGAAGTCTACTCCCAAAAACGATAAATATAATTTCGTTCGATACTCTTCTAACTCCTATTAACGTAAATTTTTGTCTTGCTCTCACGAAACTATGGTTTGGATTTTGACAGGTGTATCTATGGTGGTAAGCAACGAATCCAGCAATACATCTATAGTTATCATTGATTTCTTCAACTAGTGAGTATCATAATTATTACAGTATTAATCATTTTTGAAACTTTCGTTTGAACTTAAACACCACGGGCGCAACCCGAATTAAGTTATAAGTTAGACTAAGTATGGACGAAATTATCGTTTTCGTTTTGAGACCTCCAAACTACACTTAAGATATTGTGACAAACGACCCATAAGTTAATCACCTACTGTTTAGTTTTATTTTTTTTATCTAGTCATTAGTATACACATGTATGTAACGAAAGAGTACCTGTGGAGTGGTAGGCGAATCACTCATTGACGGAGGGGTCCGACTTTCTTGGCCGTCAGTAATGGCTGGCACTTGTGCCTGAAAATTGTTACCATCATCAAAATAACGGAGGATGAATTTAGATCCAATAGAAAATGTGTTCGGAAAGGCTAAAAATGTAAGGGTTGTATGAAGACATTGATTGATGAACGAAGCTTCAGAGGTTTGACAGTGCTTTATACTTAGTGGTAAACCATAGTCTCTGCCTACCCCAATAGGGATATCCGTGATTATATGTATGTATAATCAACATAATATAAATAAATATATTTTGATCCTTCTAAACTATACCATTTAGTCTTATGTAAGGTTTCTTACGATAATGTCAGCAATATAAAGCCGGGTATACATTGGTGCAATGCAAAATGTAATTAAATATTCTGCATCCCTACTGCCTTGGACGTGTGGCGCGCGCAAACGAAACATCTGTTCCCTCATTTTGTTTTAGCCCTCGTCACACGTGTTCTTTTCTTTGCCCGGATCAAGTCTAAATACATCATGGAGTCTGAAGATAGCCTTCTTGCTCTGACGATAATCATTCTGTATTCCTCTATTAATAAAAGAGACTCGTCATCACTCCACGCACCCTCTTTTGATCGTTGATCCGCCATGATCGTGAGCATGTGAACAACCGGACATGGCTGAGTCCTGCGTACGCTGCGCGCCCCTTTGTGTTCGCACCAAAAACCGACAAATCTGGGATTCCGCCGCGACAAGTTGTAACGCGCGTCCCAGGCGCAGATCGTGCGCGCGAGGCGTCCCAATCTTGAGAATTTGTTGCATAGTATGTTACATTACATGATACATTTTATCAATGTAGACGTCAAATTCTTGCATTAAATATTGCATTGCACCATGTGTACAGTTCTCCAAAATTAATAATGCGCATGCAGATCTTCGGTAATTCTTGTATTCCGGAAAAACCCGAATAATTGAATCGTAAGCGGCTTAAACGATGCACTTGCATTTTGCGACTTGCCTTAAAGTAATAAGATTCAATATCATGTGTTCTCAAACGAAAACAATTCAGGCGGGCGGTTGCTGTCGCCGGGCTGTCAAAGGTCCGCCAATGTCACTCGTCTTTCTTTACATATTGTTGGTGACCGCACGTGTTTTCTCTGTGTGGAATTATACAGAGCTGCTATCATACACCCTTCTTGGGTTTGTTTTCAAATGTGAATTTAATTTTAACTTTATTGGAGCAGAGCGAGCGAAGCTCCATTTACCCCCGACTTTTGTATTAGGCTTGTCACAGAACTCCTCCTAAACGGTTGATTTAATCACAGCCAAATTTTGCACGATGGTTTAAAACATCAAGGACAAGGTTTTAAAAGTACTATACAATTTTCGAAGTAAATCAATCCAACAAAGATTGTAGCATATTCGCAACCGTGTGGATATCCTCGCATTTTTGACTTATCGAACATCACGAAAATCGAAATGGAATCATCGAATCAAATTCCGTTACTGATAAATTATGACATGCACTTAACCACTCTATATACATATCGTCTCCCGACGCTCTGGGAACACGATCGTTGCCGAATAGTGACGAAGATTTCTATGCGCATTATTAATTTTGGAGAACTGTTCCCACCTTAAGAACATGATATACCAGCAAAAAGAAGTACTGTATTGTGGTTTTTGTTTGATGATAAAGAGAAGCAGTCTAAATCCCATTTAGTGCTTATGCAAAACAATGCGTGATGAACTGACATAAATTACAAAGACGAACGAAAAAAATACAAGATAAATTATATGAAGGAACAGTGCCTGTAAGAACAGCTATGAGTTCTACTGTAACAATAGGCTGTTATTTTTATTATCTGTATATTGTTTTGAATCTCAATCATGAGAAACTGTCGAATATTTAAGTATTTTACAATATAGTTGACTCTCAACTAATTGAGCACAATCAAACGATTATGTTTTTGTGAATTAAACTTATTTTTTGTATTAATATTTTACTATTTTACACTAACGATTTTCAAGTATCTTGTTCAAGTGTCAAGTAGTAAGTTTTCAAGATTGCTGTGTAGTGCCGGCTTAGAATAGCACTACCCCATTTCTTCCGGTGGGTGTACGTAAGAGGCGACTAACGGTATTGGGGATTTTAAGGGATTTTTGGGCGATGCGGTTGGAGACCCATCACCAACAACCTTTATTCCACTATCTATTCCCCACGCAACTTCCAAAAGTGGCTGAGGAATTTTTAATTCCCTAGCTCTGGCTACCCCTTCAAGGGATTTATAGCCGTGAGTATATGTATGTATGTATGTATGATTTTCAAGTAGTTACAATGAGTTTGAGAGGGTCCAAACAATGCACATTTTTTACAGATATTAGTACAAATGTCGAAACCAAATGAGCTGAAAAATACCATTCGTGTATGACTTTTAGAATGAAACCATTCAGTATGAGTTATGGACAAAACTGCAGGCATTCGTGATACTATCTTGCTTGATGTACCTCATAAAGGAACTGCCATAAACTTGCCAAGTACATTAGGATTGACCCTCTCTCACCCTGACGTAGAAACTGCTACAAATATTTTCATACGTTAATTATGTAGTAACATAACGTAAACATAAATTGAAGAATAGATTCATGTAGTTAAAAAGAGAGTCTTTACTAATATCAAATATATGTAAGTAAATCGGTAATATATAATACATACAATAATAGCGGTGATATAATAAACTGGCCATTATTACTTATGATTTAGAGCATCGTAATGATAATGATGAATAATTACATTCGTTATTAAATAGTATGTATAAACCTAGATATCCAGACCCCACACGTATGAAAAAAATCACGATCAAAAGGATTGCAAATTGTTACATGTCTAAGAACGAAAGTTGCCAGAATTTGGTATATAATCAAAAGGATAAAATATCATACATAGTAGGCCAGATTTATATTTGAAACCAAACAGCTGCATCAGAGACAGTTTTTTTCTCAGTAAGTGAAACAAAAAGTGATGGTTGCCATCACAAAACTCAGTTGCTTTGGCTGAGAGCATTTTTTTTAAAGTATAGCACACAGTATGAAGAACAATAGAGCATGTATGTAAACGAAGCAAGGGAGCGAGTAGCGATCGATAGCCTTTTTCCTACCCCAATGGGAAGTAATGGCGTGAGTATATGTTAATGGTCCTTGGAGGTGGTAAAATGGGTATGCCATTACAAGTTTTTATTATATTTGCTGTGCATATTCAAAATAAGATGATGTTTAAAAAAATTCAAGTAACTTATTGTTAAGAAACCGGTCACCAAAAAAGACATAATAGAATAATGTTTGGATTGTCTTGGATGAATTAATTTCTTTTCATTATATTTTCTTTGCATTATACTCTTTGCTACCAATGGTTAACTGGCACATCTTTGGTACAACGAATATTAAAATAAAAAAAATTAAGATGTTTAAATTTGGTTTTAGAACAGCTATTCAATATATAATTACCAAAAAAGGCGAGTATAAAACTTAGTTAATTTAGTGCTTTAGAGAGCACAAGTTAGATGAGCTGAGATGATCAATTTTTTTAACCAATTTAAACATAATGATGACTCACAAGAAATTGACTGGAAATTGTATAAAGCTGTGTGTGAGCTGAATGATGTTAAAAAAAATTGCTTCTTTCAGGGTTAGTAAAAAGCATAATCAAGCAAGTAAATAATAATATAAATATCTACTTTGAACAAGTTGTGTACCGGCGAAGGATTTGGTCGCATCTTCTGTCTATAAGCGGGGCTGTGGTCTTCATCGGTACTTTTCAGAAGACCTGATACTAATGCAGCTTCTCGATGGAAATCAGGGTGCTTCGTGTTTATGTATGCCAGTTCGATTGCTACTAGGTTTTCTACCTGGAAAACGAGATGGTTTTTTTTATTAAAAATAAATAAGTTTTATATTTTTATCATAATAAAATTAAGGACGTTGGCAATGATGGTTGCAATTTATATCTGAACTAGACTACGTGCATCCATGTAATTTTACATTAATCAAGAATAAATGTTATTATTGTATTCAACAAATTTCGTAAAATTTCAAGATTTTTGTAGAATACATTCAAACATATACTTACTGCTATAATCCCTGGAAGACGTAGCCAGGGCTTCGCAATAAAAAATTCTTCAGCCAAAAGGAATTCGTGTGGGGGATAAGGTTGTAAAACAAAAGTTTTGGTGATAAGACACATCACCCAAGACCTTTACACTCTTAGCCGCCTCTTACTATCACTTACGGATAGAAATGGGGTAGTGCTGTTCTAAGCCGACAGTAAACATTTTTAAAATATTCAGAGAAAATCGGACTGTAACACATAAAACGACACTGGTAAAATGTTGATCAATCTGCTCAGTTTATCAATCAATCAGTTTGTCAAAGTTGTTCAGTTTATTTAAAATGGAAAATTCATAATAGAAAATGCCATTACCATAGTGTTGGTGGCTGGTAGACGTGTCCTCAGTAGTTGTGTGACCACATCGACAATGCGCTGGTGTAGTCGCGGGAAACGCAACATTTCTTGTTGCACTTCTGTACCACAGTGCTGGACTATGCGCTGCATTTCTTCGTGGACCTGGGAATCATTTTTTTTTATATAAATACTAGGTGGGCATGAATGCTTTGCATGCCAAAATTTGGACCGAAGCTGGACAAAATCAAACATGTGTTGTTTTGAATTGTTTTATTACAATACCAAATTGAAGTTCAGAAATTTGTGTATATTTTTCAATATAAAAAAGTGCTCTGGACAAGGAGGAATAGCGATAAAAAATGATGATGTGAAAAAAAATTGAGCGTAGCTTCGCTGCATTGTTGTGTTTACACTCGTTTCCTATACACTAACGTAGGAAACTTTCAAGGGTGATTATTCCTCAATGGTAACATCTATCTAATAACCTTGTCCTTGATGTCTTGAACCATCGTGCGAAATTTGGCTGTGATCGAATCAACAGTTTAGGAGGAGTTCTGTGACAAGCCTTAAACAAAATTTGGGGGTACATGGAGCTTCGCCCTATTTAATTAGAAAATAATATATCTAGACAATATCAACTACAAATACCCTTACCAGTTTCAGAAGTTGGAAAAAAATATATCGTAAAGGATTGTTGATGATGGGTCTCCCTCTAGCCGTTTGCCCAATACCCTAGGTCGCTTCTTACGAAACTCGCGGGTAGAATAGCTAAGGTGCAGTAAAAAGTTAAATTTCAGAAGTTGCCGACGAATTTTTAATTTTGCAGTTATAGCTGTGCAAGCACAACCCCATTTATTCCGGTGGGTGTACGTAAGAGGCGACTAACGGTTTTGGGGCTTTTGAGGGATTTTTGGGCGATGCGGTTGGAGACAACAACCTTTATTTCACCATCTTTTCCCTACACAACTTCCAAAAGTGGCTGAGGAATTTCTTCCTTAGCTCTGGCTACCCCTTCTAGGGATTTATAGCCGTGAGTATGTGTTTGGTGTAAATACCTTTAACTTTGCTGTGTAGTGTCGGCTTAGAATAGCACTACCCCATTTATACCGGAGGGTACACGTAAGAGGCGACTAACGGTATTGGGGCTTTTAAGGGATTTTTGGCCCATGAGGTTGGAGACCCATCAACTCTTAACTTTCCAAAAGTGGCTGAGGAATTTCTTATTCCTTAGTTCTGGCTACCCCATCTAGGGATTTATAGCTGTGAGTTAGCATGTATGTACCTTTACCAAGGCTAATGTCTTTTTTTCCAAATTTATTCATAAATACAAAATATGACAGTGTGTTCTATTAACGTGTATCTTCTGAAACCCATGCACATAATAAACCTTACCAATTCCACACATCGAAGCGAGGGGTCCTCCAACCGCCTAATCTGTCGTTTGACTAATAGCTCAAACGACACCTCCGGTACAAATAAAGCTGGTCGAGGACCCGTGGCGTTTCTTATAGCGGTTAATATGTCCATGCGGGTTAGACCTGGGGTGGAAATTAATTAAATTGTTAATGGAAGTTAATTCTTTAAGCTTCCATAAGCTTATTTTTTTTGTATAATTGTCATGTGAATAAACAAATTGCAATCATAAAAGAACATAAATAAAACAATATTATTGTTCCACTTTGTGAATTTTGAAGTGTTCTATGATTATACTCTCTCTTGACAGAAGGTCTACTCTTTAACTTGACAACGATAATATCGAAACGAAAATTCGATGAAACCAACGACACCTCCTTGTTGTCTTTGGTTTCATCGACTAGTGAGTGCAAATATTTATCTTAGTTTGTTTGACTTTCAAAACGGCATGTGCGACACGTATATTAGGCGAAACTATCACTGTCGGTTTAAAGAGTAGACCTGCAGTTTGTATGTTTCTGGTAAAACTATGTAGCTTTATACCATTTTCCCTTAATTTCCATCAACATCAGACATAAAACGTGACGTGCCGACGTGATAGCTCAGTGGGTAGAACACCCCTTATCGTGCAGACGACTAGTGTTCTAATCCCGGGTCGGGCCTAGATTTTATGAAGACACTAGCTGACCTGTCAGACTTCGTAATGCGTATCACGATATCGCGTGAGTATACTGTCCAAGCAAAACGTGGGTACTCTGATGTTCAGAAGTATTAGTACCTCTGCCAACCCCTTCGGGGATATTTGGCGTAAACGTTTGAGTCTTTGATCAGACATAAAACCGTATTTTGTTATATACAAATATAGCTTCCACACATCTTCTCCATAATCTACTATAAGAGAAACAATTTCACAGGCAAATATAAAGAAAATTTCTCACCAACTAGCGGATGTATAGAGTCCAATGTCCTTCCAAACGTTTCATGGAATATATAGCAAATCCGGGCCCCACCGCATAATTCGGTTGTCTCAATATTCCTAGCAGTGCCTTCTATAGTAGAGCAGTAGGCACTAGCGAATTTCGTTATGATTTGTAATAGAGTCTGCGATTGGTCTGATACGTCGTCTCCGTAGGAGTTTAGTAGCGATTGGAATTGAGATATCATCACGTTTACTCGCACCTGTGAATGGTAGTTTAATTAGATTTTTGGATGATTTTGGTTTGAAAAGTAGATCAATATTTTTTTTGAGGTGTTAAACTTTAATAAGAACTAATGCTAGTCATCCATGTTTATCATATAAATATAAGACATCGGCGGATTTTAAAAGGATTATTCTATTACTAGTGGATCGTCCCAGCTTCGCACGGGTAGCGTTGTTTTTTAAATATCTAAGGTTTCTTTCTTCAGTCACTGCTCAAGCATTGTGAAATTCAGCGCAATGTTTTCAATTTATTAAATTTATAGCACTCCCTAAACAGTGTAGTTTGGTGATTTTGAATGCGCTTTAATGAACGGTTCAGTATTTCCGTTTAATAGCAAATTTTGGAATAAAACGCTATGAAGCATTTATAACAATCTAAAAAATAAATCATTACGTGATGTAGGATGCAACTACTGGCGCCATCTAGTATTTTATATGTAAATTAGTAAAGATTTGGTTTTGGTCACGGGCGCGATGGCTTATTTTATGTATCATTTCGGTGTTTCCCTACCGATTTCTATGATTCTTTTTTTATTGAATAGGTAATAATGTTACCTTTTTTAAATTAGGGATGAATGAGAGGTTTACAAACGTAAGAGTAAACAAATATAATCAGAATGTTCCGACCTGCTAAGCTATCAGGAATTACACGTGTTATTGTGAGTCAACCGTAAAAGATAGACATAAACTGTTGAGGTTTTTTTTTAGATAATTTTATGAAGAATATTTCCGTCATACATGATTTCTATGTAAGTTTAACCATTAAGGCTGCACACGCGACGGAAGCTTCAAAAATGGAGTAACTTCTCCCGTTTTCCCAAAATTTCTCACAATTCCCCTTTACTACTCGGCTGAAAAGTATACAAAAACCTGTCCAGGAGTATGAAGAATAATTGTACCAAGTTTCGTTAAAATCCGTCGAGTAGTTTTTGTTTCCATAAGGCACATACAAACCGACAGACAGACAGACAGACAGACAAAAATTTTACTGATTGCATTTTTGGCATCAGTATCGATCCCTAATCACCACCCGATAGTTATTTTGAAAATATATTTCATGTACAGAATTGACCTCTCTACAGATTTATTATAAGTATAGATTTATATTGCTCTATAAAAAAATGATTAAAATTATTATGAATCAATAATTTACGTATATCTAAAGGATACAATACATTTGCATTAAACAAATGGCTTAAACTATATACTAAGTACATAAATGTTTCTTATCATGGCCATTATGAAACAAAATGAAATTATATATGTTAAATCATAAAACATAAAACAACAGAATATTGAGATTGATATGATACTGAAATGTAATGGTTTTAAGTTACCAGATTCAATAATACTTTGCCATTTTTATATAATTGTCTGAGTATAAAATTAAACAGGAAATAGTAGTTAATATAATAGAGTTATAAAGATTGCACAAAGGTCAAACTATCCCTATATGAATTTTGTACTGACTTATTCAATGTTACTGAGAAATACATAATAATAAAATTGCATTTTTAACACATTCTCATACAGTAATTTTACTTATTACCTTAACTATTCTCTCAGAAGGTATATCCAAGGGTTCAAAAGCAAAGCTCCTAAGCCACTTTTGAAAGATAACAGAAACAGAGCCTATTTTCATTGTAAATAGGTTTTCAGCAGTAATGCCAAACAGTCACTTTAAATGCAAGGCATATACATTTGCCTCATACAAAATCAGTAGGTAGAGTTTTGATATTAAAGTTGTTAAAAAGAGTTACAAAAAGACACAAATAATAATTTTAACGTGGATTGATCTTTGCAAAGAACTTAAAGGAAGCAATATCATCATAATATTTACCTTTAATTCAGGTAGGCAGTCTCTTATATGGTGCATGAGCAATCTGTTCAGTGTTTTAGCTAAGTACGGAGTTCCATTCCTTGTTGCAATAGTTGGGTATTTCCTCTGAAGGTAAGTGGCCTCATCTTTTAGCGAGTCCTATTTACAAAATAAAAAGATTAATTGAAAATCCTTGTTTTTTTTAGCTTAAATGAAGTAACAATAAATCTGTATTCTCATATATGTGAAATAAATACTTATGGAACATTTTTAAGATGTTTGTGCAGATAAAGAATCAATTTTGCATGCTTGTAGTTTATACACAAGACTGCATAAGATTATTGTTAAATTAAATTATACATAACAAGTTAAAAAACCAGTAACTAAACAAAAGCATTTGTTTGAATTGACACAAAACCATATTATATATATTTTCCGCAGTCTGTGGTTGTGTATATGATTTCCTCTGGGGCAACATTACATAGTTTATTGAAATATATTGTTGAATTTATAACAGTATACTTCAACTTCTAGTCTAAACACATAGTTGTGATAAAATCCGACTTACAGTTATAGATTTCTTGTCAATAATATCCTGTTGTGATCTGTTCACCACACCAACAATACCAAGTTTCACTGGAATCACTCGGCCGCAAAGGATGTCTATTGCATCAGTTCCTGTAGAGTAAGATAAAGAATTTTAATATAAACCACAATTAGGTCACAAATGTCTTACTTTCATTTTGTTACATTCAGTTCATAATGATTTCCATTGCTAGAATGAATGCATTTTTTTTATTCAATGCTTAAATGGAATTTTTAATTTTTTCTTTTTAACTCGCGTGAATGAGATCACAAAATTAACTCTGATATTCTCTTGAATAACCAGAGGTTCTGTCCAATAATTAACTAAAGAATAACAATAACTTCAGAAGTAGGTCTAATATTAAATGCATACCTGCATCCATGAGATCAAGTTTAGTAACCACAGCGAGGGTTCTCCTTCCATCAGGATCAACTTCCTTGGACATTTTGATAGCCTCACTGGTGGCCATGTCAGTGTTAGCAGCTGTCACCGCCAAAATTATAGAGTTGGGGTTACCAATGTGCTTTATTATTAGATTCCTGATTTGCAATTCTATGTCTTCAGGTTGATCGCCAATTGGGACCTGTAAAATTATATATTTGCTATTGAGGTATTTAAAAAAAAGGACTACTGGATTAACATCTATGGCTGTTTGTCGATAAAATACAGAAACTTTCCTTGCAAATCTTTAGTTTAATTGAACACCAAATGTCATTTTAGTTTTGTTTTCTCCTAATAGGTTGAAGTCTACATTCCATGGACAAATCATCCCCATGTGAAAGGAATCCAAGTGCTCTAGATTATGAGTCAGAGCCCAAGAGCTCAAAAGAAACCATGATGTGTGATTACAGACATACATATACTCACCATTAATTTCTATTAGTATAGGCTGACTGAAAGTGTTTAGCACTACTAATTATATAGTTTTATTCAAAATATCTATGTCTTATTACTTACCTTAGTTATACCTGGTAGGTCAACCAGTGTCAGGCTAACCACTCTTGTGGAATAAATCTTCAAATTAATAGGTTCTGGACAAATTCCTTTATTGCTGCCAGCCATTCTATCTGTTTCTCTTTCTATTTCTTTTCGGATCTCTTCGAAATCTGTATAGATTTGCTCTTTGGTATGTAAAAACTTTCCCCATTCTTCTAAATTTATTGTACCTGTAAAAGATCATTAAAATAATGAGAGGCCTAACAGACAAAACATGAAAAAATTTAGATTGTTTGTAACTGGGCTGTTGTAAAATATATTTTTATTTTTGTTTAAGTTACTTATTCAGTAAAAATTCTTCGCTTAATGTTTAATGTATTTTTTGTGTTTTTTGAATTATGTAGTCTTGGTCGAAATAACACTATCCCATTTCTCATTAACATAGTTTTTTGGTATTATGTCCGTTTTTTTTTAATTTTGTGTATATTAACTAATGCTAAATAGGATGTTCTGGCTAATTAATTGATTGTTGGGCCATTTAGCTGGGAAACAATTACCAACCATCTTATAATTTGTTCTTTCATTTGTTTTTTAAACATTAACATTATTATTAAGTACCAATTGATAATAATTTCTTACATATACTCACGGCTATAAATCCCTTAATGGGGTAGCCAGAGCTAAGGAATTAGAAATTCCTCAACCACTTTTGGAAAGTTATGTGGGGAAAAGATGTTTAAATAAAGGTTTTTGGTGATGGGTCTCCAACCGCATCGCCCAAAATCCCTTAAAAGCCCCAATACCGTTAGTCGCCTTTTACGTACACCCACCGCAAGAAATGGGGTAGTGCTATTCTAAGCCGACACTACACAGCTAATATACACACACAATAATTTCTTAATGGTCAATTAATAGTCTACATACATACATATACTCACGGCTGTAAATCCCTAGAAGGGGTAGCCAGAGCTAAGGAATTAGAAACTCCTCAGCCACTTTTGGAAAGTTGAGTGGGGTAAAGATGGTAAAATAAAGGTTGTTGGTGATGGGTCTCCAACCGCATCGCCCAAAAATTCCTTAAAAGCCCCCAATGCCGTTAGTCGCTTCTTACGTACACCTACCGGCAGAAATGGGGTAGTGCTATTCTAAGCTGATAGTCTCCAAAATGGCCGAGGCTATTTTCACAGAAATATTGATATAAGTATTGGTTTACGGACCTGGTTTCTTGATCTTTTGAGCCAACCGAAAATCTATGTTAACTTTCGAACGACTCAAATATTTACTAAAAAAATTAAACTAAGCACAATTAGGAACAAAACTAAGAAGCTTTATGTTCAGGAGTATTAAATTGAATTTTTACTGTACAGTAAACGGTTTCTTTTTGACACTTTTTGTTTTGCAACATAAGCTAAAGTATTCCAGTAATTTTCGGTTTTTGCTTGCGCAACTACAACAGCTCGCAAAACATAACATTATTTTATCCCACATTGGAGACAATTAAATAAAAGCGAGAATACTGAATAAAATACTATAAAAAATCCATCAATTTCATATCCATCCGTCCATCCACGTCAATCTTCGGTGTCAATAGCCAAACATTGGCGGAAACGTCAACTAAACATTCACAGCTGATCTTCCCACCAAAAGAAGATTCTTATATTTTTTTCGGTCGAATCAGCCGCGGCGCTCCAAAATGTAAAACTGAACTGAAGTTATATGCAGGATATTTAATAATAATTGAATGAATCAATACAATGAACTGATTGTGTTAACTGACTGGAGTGACATTGAGAAAGATAGAATGCCAATTAAAAATATCATATACAATGCAAAGTCCACTTTGTAGGATAAACAAATAAATTTACTGCTGTTATTATTCAGGATTATTGGCTATGAGTTTTTTTATGCTATTGTATAATAATAGTATAAAGAAAAACCAATTTATCAGCAAAGAAAATTTTAAATTCATCATTTAATGATTAAGACTGCAGTAGCATGATTCAGCAGATTTTGTAGGTCTGTTTTAGCAAAAATATGTTTTTCGCGTTTCGGCCAATAGCATGCTGCTACTTATCTATATCATAATTTTTGTTGACTTGTTTTAACTTCGTACGAGCCTTTTAGACAGAGGGGTTGCTTATTTTATCGTTACAGAGGAATAACACTTATAATATTCTATAGATTATGTTGACGACAACGTGATAGATCAATGGGTAGAACACTGGTTAATGTGCAAACAACTAGTGTTCAAATCCCGGGTCGGGCCTACACCAATTTGTCTTTTATAAAGACATATGTGTGGTTAATTTATCACGGATGTTAACGGTGAGGGAAATCATCGTGAGGAAACCCACATGGCTGAGTTGTACTTAGTCATGTGACGGTGACAATGTCACGTGATGTTCAGAAGTATTAGTACCTCTGCCAACCCCTTCAGGGATATTCGGCGTGAATGTTTATGTTATGTATGTATTGACAAATGTTTAGATTTTATAAAAATAAGTAAATTTGTGCAGCTATTCCACAATGACAAACAAATAAGGCTTTTAATTTACTAATTAGTATTAATTCATACAATAATGTATAATTTATAAGTTGAAGTATGTAGCTAAAAAATAGAAAACATTTAAGGTTAAATAATTTATTCTCAACTACATCAAACATTAATCAACTAAAAGATAGCAGTGATGGTAATAACCAGTCTGTACTGGATCTGGTACCATGTAATTGTATGCCCAAAGTGTTCCTCTTTTTATTTATCTAATGATTTAAACAATCATGGTATAATAAGTTATGTACCTGCTTCAGCAGACCGATGTTCTTTGCTATCTTTCGGAGCGTAGACCAATTGCAGCACAAGGGGTCTACGAGTAACTATTCCCGGGCCACGGGGTAGAAAAGATCGACCTACAAGACTTTCGATCACAGAGCTTTTACCGGAACTCTATAAATAATATTATAGTAATGATTAAATAGCTACATTTGAAAAAAGAAAACCTTTCCAGTGGATATAATAGTAACTGTTCAGTGAAATTGCAACTACAAAACTGGAGCAATAACTTCAATCACTAATTTACATAATCATGGTATGATGTTTATGAGCTAGGATATTCTTTATAGAAAGAACAATGTACATTCGTTTTTGAAGGAGAATTAAAAAGAACAATGGATATTAATATATACAGTACCTGAGTTCCTAGTACGATAATTTGAGGGAGTTGAATAGCATCAGCTCCAACGGTGTTAAAAACATCTTGCAATTTATTTATGACTGGTATAAGTGCTTCCATAATTAACAGTTCTTCAAATTCAAATTAGTATGTTTTATTAGCAGGCGTACAGAAACTCTTCACTTAGGTAAAATACAAGATAAGGATCGTAATTTATTAATTTTAGACAACAGCCAACCGGTAAAAGTCGGCCATATTGATTTTTTTCTTTTCTTTTTCTTTTATCGAAATTTGATTTGTGTTGCCAGTTTCAAAATCATTATTCTTGGCGCAGCGAGAGTTTGGGTTAGTCCGATCTTCCAACCTGGAAAATCTAACCTAGGTCAGATTCTGGGAGAGTATGTCCTAGTATCCAAATTAGCTCGGTTGGAAAAATGGATTTGCTCTTTTGGATTCTGAGTCCGTTTTTCCAACCTAGGTATAGTCAGACACATAATATTTTAGACACAATGTACATTATTCACAAAGAAGATAGCCTTTATTATTAAGAAAGAAACTAAAGTTTTTGTACTACATCCAAAAAATGACCAACACTTAATTCACTACTGAGCAGACGTAACTGGGCCGTTTTCAAAAAAAATGGCTCGTTACTTAAGTGGAAGCAAAAAATATAAAACGCAAAATCTGCACAACATTGATGATAAACTCGAAGATTATTAAATATATTATCTAAATTTAATAAATAAAACATACATTTATTATAAAATTTAACGAAAAAATTAATCTATTTTCAGAAGTAGTCTTTGATTCTTTCCATTAAGTAACTTTTTGGTTTGGGGTTTATACAAACAATACATTGTTTTTTTTTATAATTATTTATTTATTAATTAAAATAATCAAACCTTGTTTTTCAATTAGTATAAATCTTAAAATATATCAAAAACATTATTGAGAATTTTTCAGTTAAACATCCGTTACGTCACTTTGTGCCAGTAACAGTATAACAAAATATCTTATTCTAAGTTTAATAGTCAAGTTAACGACATTTTGAGGTAAAACAAAGTAAAGTTTATATAATCTTAACAATAATGTAGCGCTTAAACTACTATAAACTAATATAATTTAAAGAAAACTTAAATTTT
Organism: Bedellia somnulentella; assembly: GCA_963576735.1. Lineage (NCBI taxonomy): Eukaryota > Metazoa > Arthropoda > Insecta > Lepidoptera > Bedelliidae > Bedellia > Bedellia somnulentella. Next base: position 8,630,486 of record OY755171.1, read on the forward strand.
AAATCACATTTTAATAGGACAGTTACTTAGGTGGAACACAATGTTACTAATAGGAATACATAAGGCTACGTGTACTATGTACGTTAAAAAAATATTTCCCTCTTTTTAGTAGAAGTCGGTATAATTCTTTAAAATTACTTTTTTTATTTCATTTTTTTTAACTTCAGTTGAAGGTACAGTAGATTGATACTTGGAACTTGTATTACGATTAAGAACTACTGATTCGATTTTGATAAGAATTGCAGTGTACCTATGTATGAACTTAAAAAGAATATTGAATAGACGTAGCAAACGTAGTAAACGTTAAGCAAAGACAAATATTGCTCTAATATACATAATATATATTTAACTCTCTCAAAAACTAATTAACTCATTTTGATGAAACTTGAGCTGTTCTCCAATATGAGTATACCTTGTTCAAAAAACTAAAATCTAATTACATTGTTCACTACACACACACACACACATACACCAATGATCCATATTTATCTCTCTATTTCAAAACTACAGAACCGATTTTGTACTGTACCCTAAGTTAGAGTATACCTCGTTCAACAAAAAAATAATTTCTGAAATCCGACTTTTACTTTAGGAGATATGAGCGGACAAACATACAAACATAAATACAAGAAATTTCACACGTATTTAGAAGCTGATATAGACTAACATATCCAAAAATTGTGCAAATCCGACGAATATTACATACATACAGGTCAAATTGATAATCTCCTTTTTTTTGAAGTTGGTTAAAAATATCTCCTTGCAGACACGTCCTTATGATTCCATTAAGTAACGTCCACGGTCCACCTATATGTAACGTTCCTTAATGGATGTTACGAATCCTAACCTCAAATTATTACTAATTATTGTTTGACTATTAAAAAACAAAAGATTCGTAATTACTTATACAAAAAATAATCAGGGATAACTAAACTGCAACTTCTGATAAGTATGTATATACTAAATTCATTACTTACCAATTAATGGGCCGTTCTTAATGGATCAATTTTTTGGCACTATGTCACCCCAACAAACAACGTAACGAAATGCGGCAAAACAAGCGGGAACAAGATGGCGGGACGATTCAAAATAGAATCCATGTTACCATGGCTTAAAAACAATAACCATAAGAAGTTTTTTAGCCGTCTTCCTTTTATTTGTATTGCCAATTTTTATCGTTACTTAGCCGGAAATTCCGCCATTCCAGTATTAAAGGACAAACTTTAAACTAAGTTTATTGATTCAATAACTATTAACACATATAATATTTACTAAGAAATAAAAAACGAAACAGTTTTGTTTGGACTGAAAACCATACATTATATTTAAAATTATTTTTGGGTCATTTTAATGCGCTGTAAACATAACAGAATGTTAGGTGGACATATAAATTTGCGTGTACCTTTAATACATTTTTGCCAATATTTTATTATAACAGATATATCTTTAGAAATGTATTATATTTAATTATAATAATTAATGCTTTTTCTTTTAGAAATATTTATCTAAATAGTGAAATGTGAAAAGAATGCTGATATATTAATTATCAAAGTTGGTGGACAACTCTTTTTCGGGGTGCCATTTTTTTTGAAAAACGCTCAACTGTGAGTCTTGAATCAAATCATCACGGTCAATTTAAATTTGTATACGTTTTTTTTTTGGCAGATATGTTATTTTGGTACTTGACGCTTTTTAATAAACTTTCTTAAAATACTGCTATATAGTATTTTCTAAGATTTTCACGATTGCACATTATAATTAAAACAACTATTGATTTTCGGATATTTTAATCGCGTATAATTACATTGTTTTTAAAGCCCGACGTTTCGAAAACTTTTCAGTTATCATGGTCACGGGAAAACTGAGGTATTATTAGCCTTATTACCATCGTGTGTGAAGCCTCCAAAACTGTTATGGGTTACCCAAAATTCACAAAGTTGACCACCCGCTTCGTCCAATAGTAAGCCAAATTGATACACCAACATACAAACTGGCAAAACATGTGGCAAAGATACCATCACCACTTCGAGGAAAAACTGAAGCATTTGTGAAGAATTCCTATCAATTCATTTATGACATCAAGAACTTAAGTCTTAGTGATGAGGAAATTATGGTCAGCTTTGATATTCAGTCTCTTTACACCAGTTTACCAATACAGGACTGTGTTGAAGTTGTCACAGAAAGGTTAACAAATGCTGACATACCTTTCGAATATGCAGAATTTCTTAAGCACTGCCTTACAACTGGCTTCTTACTTTGGGATAAGGAATTCTACATCCAGACTGATGGTGTGGCAATGGGATCCCCAGTCTCTCCAATTGTAGCCGATATATTCTTGGAACGATTGGAGGAGATTGCACTTAAATCCTTCCCTGTCACTCCGAAGGTTTATAAGAGGTACGTAGATGACACTTTTACAATCCTACCCAAAAACATAGTCTCTGCATTTTTAGACCATCTTAATTCTATTAACCCTAAGATCCAATTTACAATGGAATAAGAGACTAATAATAGTTTAGCCTTTCTATATGTTCTCTTGATAAGGAATCCTGATAACTCAATTAGTCACACAGTTTATAAAAAACCCACCCACACTTATAGGTACCTCAATGGTGACTCACACCACCATCCATCTCAGTTAGCTACTCTTGGTAAAACTTTGTTTCAGAGAGCCAAACATCTTTGTGACGAACACCATCTTGCTGGAGAGCTCAGTTATGTGAAACAAGTTCTTCACAACAACTAGCTGAAATTGCCCCGCCAACGTCACCGCTCCTCCGATAAACCACCTACTGTCGAAAGACTCCCTGCAACTCTAACTTTTGTAAAGGGTGTAACAGACAAGATTAGTACTGTGTTACAGCGTGCTTCCATTAAGACCTACTTCAAGCCGCACCAAACGATAAGTCAGTTTTTAAGACCTATCAAATGTCAGATCCCTTTTCAAGATGCAGGTGTTCATAAAGTAGACTGTGAGTGTGGTCTTTCATACGGTCAAACAAAGCGTAGTGTAGCTGCTCGCGTAGAAGAACATATTGCTGATATTAAAAATAGGCGTCCTAGAAGATCTGCTTAGTGTGAACACATCTTCGATAAGCCAAATTTTGACAAACCTACAATTCCAGCAAAAGAGAATCGATTGATACCTAGAATGATACGCGAATATATTGAAATAAAGAAATATCCAAACTTCAATAGAGATGATGGTTGGCAATTACCACCTGCTTGGAACCCGATCATAAGCACAACTACTACTCTTTTTGTACATAGTAAATATTAAACGCAAATGTAACTTAAATTTTGTGAAGGTAGTTAGTATTAATAATTTTATAGTACTGTATAATGACAAATAACACCTCAGTCTTCCCGTGACCAAGATAACTGAAAAGTTTTCGAAACTTCGGGCTTTAAAAACAATGTACAAAACAACGCCATTAAAATAACCGAAAATCAATAGTTGTTTTAATTATAATACTGCTACACTTGGATATTTCACTTTAATATTTTTAGATAGGTAGGTAAGTAGGTATATCATTCGAGTGCTTAATATTATCTATGCACTTGAGTGTACATTAGCAGTTTCGAAAATCGGAGAACACTCAAAATGTACATTCCTGTTATCCAACCTATCTAATTTGGATACTAGGACAGACGATTCCGAGAATCCAACCTAGGTTGGATTTTCCAGGTTGGAAGATCGGACTAACCCGCGAGTTTCAATCGAAGTGGGGAAGTGGGGCAAAACCAGAGGGCAAAACGTTTAAAATTTGGTTGATCGAGCTTCGTATTTACATTTACATAAACATAATACACTAGCACTGTTTGACCCTCAAAATCAAAAAATCAAAAAAATCAAAATCATTTATTAATTTTTTCACATGCATTATTACAAGTATACAGGGGTTCTCAAACTAGGCTAAGCCTGTATCTTGAGAAACCAGTTAATTTTAATTAATTGAAATTATTATAACCTCTACAAACAATACAAAACAAATTATTATATTTAAAGTAAATTTCCTAAAATTACAAACAGATACAGGACAAAAAAATAATAATAATAAAAAAAGATAAAAAATAAAAAATAAAGAAATAATACAAGATTAAATAAAGGATATTTGCACATATGATACTTGCAAATAAGAGCAAAGTATCTGCCTTAAACTACACACCACTTTGATATTATGCACGTACATAATTATTATAATATTTAACATATATATCTATATATATACATACATACATAGGACTAAATACAACGCATAGAGTTACATAAAAAATTACATAATAAGTAAGTATAATGTACATATTTTTATATGTTTTGTTAGTGTTTTATTTTAGTCATATAGATTTGAGCTCTGGTTTATTGTTATTTGATTATTTAGGTTGGAATATATTCTTCAGTCACCTCATAGTTTAGGGATTTGAGCCATTTGATTATGGTTTGCTTAGTTTTAGAAACAGAGTCTCCCTTTGCAATTTTACATTGTTTTACAACCTTATTGTATATGTAAGTGGATGAAAATATACTCAAACGTTTTGCAAAACTTGATTTTACTATTGGTAAGTTAAGCTGGTACACTCGAGAAGATCTGCTCAATTCTGTATCAGGGGAGGAAAATATTGTCTTGTGCATAGATAGTGCGACTTTGAGTATGTAAAGCTGCCTGACCCTCAGCACGTTGGTTTCCAAGTATATTTTATCAGTGGGATAGTATAAGGGCCTACGGAGCATTGCTTTGAGAAGCGCGCGTTGAGACCTTTCAAGCTGAATGAATATGGTTTTTGAAGCACCACCCCATGCCTCTATACAGTAGGAAAGCAGAGGTTGACATAGTGCTGTGTAAACCAGAATCATTGTATTGATGTCAGCTGAGCGGCGCAGCAGCTTCATTACTCCGATCAGTTTCCGAACTCTTTTCGATAGGGTATCTATGTGACTTCCAAATGTTAGTCTCTCGTCTAGGATTAGTCCCAGATATTTTATCTGGTGTGCTCTTTTAATTATTTCACATCTGCATGTACTGACATTACTCTTCTCGCTCTCACATTTGTGTAATTGAAGAGAATCTAAAAATTGCGGTTGAGATGCCATTGTTTTGAAAAAACATAAAAATTGTGTTTTGTTGGTATTAAGGGTCAGCAGATTTTGCTCAAGCCAATTGGTTACACTTCTGAGACCAGCCTCTGCATTTGCTTTGGCTGAGCTCCAAGTTTTGCCTTCGAACAAAATTGCTGTATCATCTGCGTAGCACACCATCTTCGCAGATTTTAGGGATATGTTCTGCAAACTATTCACATAAATAAGAAAAAGGCTAGGGCCAAGTATACTGCCTTGTGGAACACCGAAATCCAGTTGTGATACGTCACTCTTCGCCGAGTCTACTTTTGTGATTTGGTGCCTATTTTGAAGATAGCTCTGGAACCATTTCAGTGCTACGCCACGAATACCAAGACTTTCCATTTTTCTCAAAAGAATGAGAGTTGAGACGGTATCGAATGCCTTGGACAAATCAAGAAAGACAGCTATACATTTGTCGCCAGCATCTAGGATATTAACTATAGCTTTCATGAGTTGCTTCGTGGCGTCTTCGGTGGATTTTTTCCTCCTAAACCCGTATTGCATAGGGGCAATCAAATCATTGGCTTCAAGAAAGTCCATAAGTCTTTTGTTGACGATTTTCTCCAGAATCTTAGAAAATATACTTAAAAGCGAGATAGGTCGGTAATTGCATGGATCATCTTTAGGGCCATTTTTGTGGATAGGTGAAACAGAAGCAGTTTTCCATACATTTGGAAAGTGACCATTACTTAAGCTGAGATTAAAAATGTGGGTTAGTGGCAGCAAGATTTCATTCTTTATGTTTTTAATGAGTGTGCTACTTATTTCATCTAAACCAGGGGCACTATCATCCTTTAGAAGAGAAATGAAGGATGATATCTCTCTAGGATCAGTAGGGGACAAAAAGAGTGAAAAGCAAGGACCATCCGTGGTATTGACCGATTTTGCCAAGTGACTCTCTGTAGTATTGACTTTGCTTAATATATTTTTTGCGAGATTGGCTCCAACATTTGCAAAAAAGCTATTGATTTGGTTCAATGGACTTATGGAATCATTTTTGTTTGCAAGTAATTCAGACGCCGTCGACTTTCTCTGCTGTTTCAGGTGACAGATGCTCTTTATTGATTGCCACAACTTTTTTGAGCTTTCAGCACTTTTAGCTAGTAAGTCTTTTTCATAATTACTTTTAAGATTACGAAGAAGATCAATGTAAAAGTTTCTGTAGCGTCGAAAGGAAGTGTTCAATATGATGTCGTTTGGATGAAGCTTCACCAAGGCGTGAAGATGATCTTTATGTCTGGCACAACGAAGAAGACCCGCAGTCATCCAGGGTTGAGTACCGAATTTGTATCTACTTACTTTTTTTGTGCATTTGTGCTTTTCGATTGTTCGATTCAGGATATCTAAAAAGCTATCGGTGGCTGACTCTACATTTGATTGGGATATTATTTCTGACCAATCATAGTTCTTTAACTCTTTAGCGATTTCCGCGTAGTCAATGATGGTTTTCAACCGAGGATTTTGTGGCTTAGGCTTTGCGGTTTTCGACAACCCGGTAATAACTAGATCGTGATCAGAGATATTGGTGGGACATACAATACCTAACACTGGTAGAAGAGTTTTTATGAAAATGTGGTCCAGGCATGCTTTAAGTCTTGTTGGCTTAGTGATAGCTGGACGTAGGCCGTGGCTTGATGTGGTGCAGAGGTAGTTCGATGGGTCATGATGTGTAAAGTTTGAGGACAGTATGTCAATGTTTATATCTCCAGCTAGGATTATATTGGTGGCAGATTTGATATTGATAAGTATGGTGTCGAGACTGCTTAAAAAGTTTGTTGTATTTTTAAAGGAAGGGGACCTGTATATGCCAAGTATTGTGATAAAATTTGGTATTGTTATTGTAAGACAGCATGCGTCTATGAACGGAGGCTCCGAAAAACAAGGATTCCACCACTCTCTCACAAAAGCAACCACACCACCGTTTTGGTTGATGTTATTTACTGTAGAAAACGATTCAAACCCTGGGATATTTCCTATCACCAAATCGTCGCCGAGCCTGCACTCTGTCAAAATAATAACATCTATATTTATTTTAAGACGCTTGAGTAACACTAAAAATTCATCAAAGTTTTTATGAATGCTTCGTATATTAAGTGATATTAAATTGAAAGTGTCTTTATTTAGGAAGTCACCACAAATCTCTGGCTTGCTTATTTGAACACATTTAATATCTAAAGTTTCGTCAATATCGTCTTCAAGATCTAAGTTATTCATTAGTTGGTTGGTTTTTTACTTTGGTAGACTTAATATTGTGACATTTTAGTTTATACAGTTTTGATCTGGACTGTACTAAAGTATGAATAAGATGTATATTAATCCACAGCGTTTGATGAGGTGATAAAAATGATTGAGTTGCTGGATTTATGAATGATTGTTGGAGTGGTCTAGTTGCTTTATTTCTATATGGACTTGCTAGAAATACTATGAATGGATCTATGTTACTTGGGTAGAGGGATGTTTTAAGGTAATAAATATTGAATATAGATGGTGCATAATTAATACAATAAACATTGAAATCTTAGCAACTGAATGAGACAAAACGATACTTAAGTCGTTCTCAGCTTGAATACTCAACTCAGAAATCGGGCGTAAAAGTGATAGAATATGGTTAGTTTATGTAGGTTAATGAGTGTTAGACGTAGTGTGTCATACATAAATAATTCATAAATAAAATAAAAGTGGTGGTTTATAGGTGAAAGACAATTAAATAAGTTAATACATTTTAACATTAGTGTGCACGAAACCATTACGATAGTCACATTCATATTAGGAATGCTGCAAAGGAGGTGACCCTTTTTTGACGAGACGTTCCAAGTAATCTTCTGAATTAATACGTTGTATGGAGCTGGTTTCTGTTCTTCTCATGTAAATATTACCGTTCTTTACCCAAACGTATTTAAATTGAAGTTCTTTTCCTTTGGACCGAGCTTTACTGTACAATATCCTGTTTGCCTTAGTAAGATGTTCGTTTATATAAATATTGCGGATTGTTCCTGGTACTTGTATAGAATCCGTGGTAAGATTTCTTCGGACCCGGGCAGCTTTCAATATCTGATCTCTTGTGGCTCTGCGGGTCAGCGTAAGAATAATGGGGCGAGGGCGCTCCGCTCCTCCGGCTCCTCCTCCTCTCAGTCCAATACGTTTTATTCCATCAACGTCCTGGGGATCAATATCGACGTTGAGCTGGGATGATAATAGGGTGACAATATTGTTGAGGTTTTCACTTCTGTTTTCTGTGACCCCAGTAATCTCCACATCTTTCAAGAAGCTATATTGTTCTCGCTGAGAAAGTTCTTGGCGGAGTTCGGTTACTTCGGCTTTTAGAGTTGTTACCTCAAACTTGTACTTTTCGAAGTCTTTAAGCTTGGTTTTCATTTCGCTTATCTCATTTTGGAATGATGTCATTTGGTCTGTGGTGTGATTCAGCGATTTGGTGAATGAGCGCATTTCATCTTTCATGTGGTTAAAAGCGTCCTCGAGATTTTTCAGGGTTGATTTGAAGGTATCTATGATACTGGCTGGCATCCCAGATGTAACCATTATTTCGGAAGCCTTCGTGATAGAAGCAACAAATTCGCTTTCTGAGTCGGGACTAACCGTTTGTTTTTCTTTAAAGGCCAAAGGACTAGCAGGGGTTGAGTCGTTAATCCTTGTTTTGTTTAGAATTTTGCATTTAGGGCAAATAAAACTGGTGGTCAGACTTCGAAGTTTTCGCAATTCTTCCCCGTTTTTGTTGAGACACAGTGAGTGGTATTGAATAGGGCACTGTGAACATTTTATTACTGGGTTATCTCTTGAGGTAAGCTTCAGAATCAAGTTACAAACTCCACAGTTCATTTTTCAATTCGGAATTTTTACGATGAATATTCAAAGTGACTCACTCTAACGGGCTTTCTGGGAACTACTAAACAATAAATCAATACAATTAAATTCTTTGTTGGAGTTCAGCTCTGTATATAGAAACAAAGTTCTTCGGCCTTTTCCTAGATGGCGCTGTTGGGTTGACGAGTGTTCAGAAAGTAATTCGCTGTCAAGTAGCTCTCTCTACAGATCTAGTGAGGAACTATCAAGAGTCTGATGATTTGTCAGTTTTATATCACTTTATGGTCCAGATGATAGATGGCGGTGATGATTTTTAAATAATTCGTTTTTTCTTTGTTATCTTATCATGGAGTGAATTTTTGTGCGAATTGTATTAACTTCTGTTTTATCTTTCAGTTAATGTTGTATGATTATATGAGTAATTTTCACGTAGACCCCTCTGTTGGGAAGCTTGGGCGAGTATTTATTTGCCCTAATAAGTAAAAGATATAATTTGTCTTAGTCTAGGTACTTACTCAGAGGGTGGTTATTCCAAGTATTTGTTTCGGTCACTCCGTACACATTTCTTAATTAGCACGTCGCTGAGAGTCCAATATATTCCACATAAGAAATAACACAGATTTTAATCCCCAACGCTTAACTCTCCAATCACTCGATAACAAAGAATTCACTTGAGAGCTGCAAAAGCAGCCACAGGAGTCTTCCGACGTGGATAACGATAGGTGTTGATAATTGGGTTTCCACCAAGTTATTTCACTATTTTGATATGATATTCGCGCCTTATTATACGTATAAAATAATATTTACATTAAAATGTTGACGTTACAATTCAAAGGTAGGTGACGAAAAAAAAAAAGTACTGTAAGTAAAGGATAAGTAAAGGATTTGAGAAAACTCGCACAGCGCATGTTATGTGCGAATCAAAAATGTGTCTCATCTCATATTAAACTAGGTGGTAGGCATGAATGCTTCGCATGCCGAAATTTGGAGCGAAGCCGGACAAAATCAAACATACATACATACATATACTCACGCCATTATTTCCCATTGGGGTAGGCAGAACCTATTGATCGCCACTTTGTACGATCCTGGCAAACCTCTCTAGCTTCGTTTACATCCACCAATCTTTTCATACATGTTTTTTATTCTTCATACTTTGGACGCCCGCCTTTTTGAGCACACACTCTATTTGGTCCAAGCGTGATCTCCGTGGTCGTCCTTTACACACAACACCTTCCACATTGGCTCTATAGATCTCTCTTCTCTTCTTTTACCAATTTGCAATCATCCATCCTCTCTATGTGCCCATATCATCTCAACATTCCTTTATCTACGAATTACGTCATTTCTTACACGATCACATTACCTTACATTACATCACACAAATCAAATATGTGTTGTTTTAAATTGTTTTATTGCAATTTTCGAAACTTTTTGTTTGTTACTCAGTTTGGCAAACCCACACGACTAAGTATAACTCAGCCACGTGGGTTTCCTCACGATGTTTTCCCTCACCGCCAAAAACCATGATAAACTAGGTGGGCAAGACTGCTTCGCATGCCGGAATTTGGAGCGAAGCCGGACAAAATCAAACATGTTTTAAATTGTTTCATTGCAATTTTCGAAACTTTTTGTTTTTTGTGTGTAGTGTCGGCTTAGCACTACCCCATTTATCCCGGTGGGTGTACGTAAGAGGCGACTAACGGTATTAAGGCTTTTAAGGGTTTTTTTGGCGATGCGGTTGGAGATCCATAACCAACAACCTTTATTTTACCATCTTTTCCCCACTCAACTTTCCAAAAGTGGCTGAGGCATTTACTGAGGGGGAGAAAGATCTACTTTTTAGTTTTTTGCTTTTTACTCAAAAACTATTATTCATATCACTTTAGTCACTTGCACAATAAGTATTTAGACAAAATTTTCTACAAATCATATTTTCACATTTTTGATGTACCTACTATAAATATTTTAGATGAAGACTATTAAACGTCATAAAAATAAGTAACTTATTTGTTGTGCATCATTTTCGATTGAAGTGTAGTAAACTGCTCATTGTTCATTATTCATATTCATATCGTTTAGAATCATCTGTGATATAGTCGTATGTACTAATAAATATTCGCGAACTGCTCTTACGTAAGCATGACCGCTCAAAATCGGCTCCACTGAGTTTGAAGCAAAAATATTGCATAGCATATTGGTAATGGTCTTTTTTTATATATATATATATATGTCATTGTCTTGTGTACATTACCAAATAAACATTATTTCTTCATCTTCTTCATATCTCTGAGCATAGCACTTCCTGCCGTCACGTGCCCAATGCAACCAAGGTAAGACATTAGCATTTGGAACCCCCGAAGCCGTACAATAATATTTTTGATATTCGAATAATCTTTGCTATATATTGTGTTATATATAACTCAGTTGGAGGTGAATTTATGAAAGGTAAGTGGATAAGAGCACTTTTATTGAAGTCTTTGCTTGGTTTAATACATCTCATGAAACCTTTCCGTTCGGGTACATCAGGCACATCGAGCCATTTGCCGCTTATCCATAGCATATAATCAGACTTGGCAGAGTCGTGTCTTGGTTTAAGAAATTGCATTAGTTCACATCTTGTATCATAATTTGTTTAAGTCCTCCTTTAGCAAGCCTGCTATATGTGTACAAATGCTGGACTCCTAACGTTCTAGTTTGTGTAGCAGCGGGAACTTTAGCTATATTTTTTTTGGTTTTCCTGGTGGAACAGATTTCTCTGGTGTAACACATGAAATGCCTGCCATGCTATGAAATGCGTTCATCTTTTTGAAAGTATAACAATTTCGTTTCTCATTTTCTTTTCTTTACCTTTATTACTTTGCATCTCCTAAACTAATTATTGTAGAAGTCACTAAATTATAAATAGTTTTGGAGAAAAAAGCAAAAAACTTAAAAAAAAAATTCTTTCCCCCACTCCCCCACCTCCGGCTCAAGTCCCTCCCTCGGGGACTTTTAGTATATTTATCTGGACACCTTGTGAAACAACTGTACCAACGTTTTTAGAGCTAATTTGCTTTGGCTATTAGGCCAGGTAGGGATTGTTAGCTTCCACATATAACATAACATAACATAAACGTTCACGCCGAATATCCCCGAAGGGGTTGGCAGAGGTACTAATACTTCTGAACATCACGTGACTTTGTCACCTGGTGTTCAGAGTACCCACGTTTTGCATGGCCAGTGTACTCACGTGATAGGGGGCAGGCCTATCGCCGTTTTGTACGAATACACTGTCACATGACTAAGTACAACTCAGCCATGTGGGTTTCCTCACGATGTTTTCCCTCACCGTTAACAACCATGATAAATTAACCACACATATGTCTTTAGAAAAGACAAATTGGTGTAGGCCCGACCCAGGATTTGAACACTAGTCGTTTGCACGATAACCGAGTGTTCTACCCACTGGGCTATTACGGTCGCTTTAACTTTGTTAGCTTCCCTTGTATGGTAAAATTTCAAGGGTGATTATTCCTCAATGGTAACATCTACTTAATTTTCTCTTCGTTGTCCTTGATGTCTTGAACCATCGTGCAAAATTTGAGTATGATCGGATCAACCGTTTAGGAGGAGTTCTGTGACACACCTAATACAAAAGTCGGGGGTAAATAAGTATTATAACTAACAATACAAAAACATGGCAAGATAAAAACTAACAAATACAAATTTATTTATTTACTCCGTGTACATGATTGACTTGATCACAGATACAAATTAAATAGTGCCGCATGTCTTACCTTTGTTGCATGCCAAATTTGCTTGTTGCATCGAGCGTAAAGTGAGCTATTACATAACTAGAGTGTAGCGCTGCCATCTGTCCTAAATTCTTGAAATTCTCCTAGTTTCTTAGACGTCCAGGGTCATTCCAGCAAGGGTTTTGGAAAATGTCCATATAAAATCCGGATACTTTTGTTATCAGGGAATTTTCAATGATTTTAAACATAAGCGAAAAATTAAAAAATATCTATTGTTGAAAATTCCTTGTTGGAGATAAAGGATATTTGGGCTGCATATTTTTAGGGTATGTAAGTGGCTTTAAAATATTGAGTCAAATAAGTACCTCATTAAAAGGCCTCAAAAGGGAAAGCGCTTACTTTCTCAACTTTTAAGCTAATGAAAAAGGCGCTTGACGTTAATTTTTAGCAGTTCCGTTTATTTTCGCGAGATGGCAGTTGTTACTCTTATTGCAAGTGTTTTCAACTTTTCAATTAAGAAAAACTAGGACAACGTAAATCATTTAAGGAAATAATCAAATGTTTCTATAAACAATATTTATATCTTACTAGCTTTTAGCCAGTATTTTTATTGCATCCACTTTTCAAAATATCGAAACACTATCTCACCTATACTTACACACAGCGATATAGCATAAAGTTATTTTGTTGGAAATTAAAAATCTCTCACCCAATTATGGAAGAGAGAGAGAGAGAGAGAGAGAGAGCCATATCACCAATAAACATAAATATACTTTAAAAAATTAATAGTTTAAAAAACACTAAAAAACACGCTTTTATAAGTGCACTTAAAAGTCAAAAATTAATTACGGGTCGTTCAAGTTGTCTCTATTTGTGGGCTGAAGTATAAACTATGTGCTTTTAATTATAATATTTGATTGTAAAAGCGTGGGGCGCTGGAAAAGGAAAGATTTTTTGCTTACCTTACTAAGAAATCAAGTTAAGCGATGTTTCGGGAAGCAGGTTACAGAGATCGGCACTCTAACTAGAGTTGCAGCACCACTAGTTGGAGTCTCTATATTAAACAGTCTGTTCAAAGTACTAGTCAACAGTGGCAAAATGTAGAGTTCTTGTTCGTGTATTTGTTTACAAGAAAGTTTTTCCTGCTCCAGCGCCCCACGCTTTTACAATCAAATATTATAATTAAAAGCACATAGTTTACACTTCAGCCCACAAATAGAGACAACTTGAACGACCCGTAATTAATTTTTGACTTTTAAGTGCACTTATAAAAGCGTGTTTTTTAGTGTTTTTTAAACTATTAATTTATTTTATGCTTTTTAGTCTTTACACATAACATAACATATCATAAACGTTCACGCCGAATATCCCCGAAGGGGTTGGCAGAGGTACTAATACTTCTGAACATCAAGTGACTTTGTCACCTGGTGTTCAGAGTACCCACGTTTTGCATGGACAGTGTACTCACGTGATAGGGGACAGGCCTATCGCCGTTTTGTACGAATACACTGTCACATGACTAAGTACAACCCAGCCATGTGGGTTTCCTCACGATGTTTTCCCTCACCGTTAACAACCATGATAAATTAACCACAATGTCTTTAGAAAAGACAAATTGGTGTAGGCCCGACCCAGGATTTGAACACTAGTCGTTTGCACGATAACCGAGTGTTCTACCCACTGGGCTATCACGGTTACTTACTTTTAAGTCATTACTAATGGCATATTTTAAACATGTATTTCAAATAGACGAATGAGCCCGCATCCTCTCCATCTCCGCCAGTGCGTCTGTATTGCATGGTGTCTCAATCTGGAGATCACTAAGTGTTTTACTCGACTTAGCACCACATATGCCTGTCCATCCGCAAAAGTACGGGACCCTAAGTACACCACGGCGTGGTCTACCGTACAGCCTTGCAACTTGTGCACGGTAGATGCCCAACTTAAAATCACTGGGAGCATGCGCCTTTCCACCGTACCGTAGCTGTACTTGGCCGGGAATTGGATGCCTATAGGCTGAATTAGGTGCTCTTTAACAAGCTACTACCCCATTTACACGTCAATATACATCGTATCGTAGTAGCGCCTGTAGCTCAGTTGGACTGATGTGATCGTATTTACAAGTTCAGCAACGCGAGCTGCGGTCCGTCCACGGATGGGTAACCGCCTAGTGGTATTTATCTCGGGCGCTACCGTGCTTCGCAAGGCACGTAAAGCCGTTGGTGCCGGTTGTTATCGTAAGATAGCAGTCGTCAAGCTTTGTCAGAGACCCAAACGGGCGGCTTGATAACATCTAACGGTAAGGTGACCACTAGACTTACAAACCTCCACCAACCCGGCTGGCCCCCGTGGTGAAGTATGGCTAATACCTTCCTCACGGGAGAGACCCGTGCCCAGCAGTGGGACGTTATGGGTTGGTAACGATACATCGTATGCTAATATTCATAATAAAGTTCCAGTTCCAATCTTCCGGCTCCATCATCAGATCAGTTCGATAGTACCATATTATTGTATTCAGACCTTGAAACCTAATCGTGGTCAAAGTTCATTACAAGATCTTTCTAACAAGTCCAAATACGGCTATGATACGATCATCCATCACTAAGTTCCAGTTAATATCTTCCGGCTCCATCATCAGATGAGCTCGACAGTACCATATTATTGTATTCAGACCTTGAAACCTAACCGTGGCCAAGGTTCATTACAAGACCTTTCGAACAAGTCCAAACACGGCTATGATACGATATTTCATCATGGAATGCTAGTGCCTATCTTTCGGCTTCATCATCAGACCTTGAAACCTAATCATGGTCAACGTTCATTACAAGAACTTTCTAACAAGTCCAAATACGGCTATGATACGATCATCCATCATGAAGTTCCAGTTCATATCTTCCGGCTCCATCATCAGATCAGCTCGACAGTACCATATTATTGTATTGTCATCGAAATCACATACAACTGCCAATTTTCATAACGCTATGACCTTTAGAAGATGGTTAAATTAGTTTTCTTAGATTTGATTACATAGTTACATACATACAGGTCGACCTAATAAAAGCGTATTAAAAACTGAAAATCACGCTTTTGAAGCACATTTAACTAAAATGAAGAAAAACCCAATATAAGGTGAAAATCATGAAAAAGCGTGGGTTGCTCGAAAGACTAAAAATATGGCACAGAGCGCCTGAAATATTTAATATTATTTAATTTTGGCCCTGATCAAGATAATGGGATGAATCTATGAAATTAATATATTGTCCATTGTCCCTGATCAAGATAATGGGATGAATCTATGAAATTAATATATTGTCCATTGTCCCTGATCAAGATAATGGGATGAATCTATGAAATTAATATATTGTCCATTGTCCCTGATTCTCGATAAGTGTACAGATTTTGAATTAAATACATACATACATACAAACATATACTCACGGCTGTAAATCCCTAGAAGGGGTAGCCAGAGCTAAGGAATTAGAAATTCCTCAGCCACTTTTGGAAAGTTGCGTGGGGAAAAGATGGTAAAATAAAGGTTGTTGGTGATGGGTCTCCAACCGCATCGCCCAAAAATTCCTTAAAATCCCCAATACCGTTAGTCGCCTCTTACGTACACCCACCGGAAGAAATGGGGTAGTGCTATTCTAAGCCGACACTACACAGCAATGAATTAAATCGGTCCGTTTAAATTGTTTACAAATTTATGTAGGACAAACAGAGGAGTATAATATTTGCTTTTGAAAGATATATATCAAAATACAATTTCTCTGCTAAAAGAAGTACGTGGTGTAGCTTAACAATCAGTGAGCAAATCCGCAATAATACCCTGTGTTTATACTGTTAGAACCAATTTCGATACATACTCTTTTTAACAAAAAAGGAATTATCAATATTGCACCAACCTATTAAATAACTAAAGAATTAAATTCTCTAATCTCTATCTAGATCTAAAATCTTAAATAATTAAAGATAACCGTTGCACTGGCAATGAAAAAGACCGTTTTTCGTCGCTTAATAAGATAACCTAAATCACTATGCATAACTGCAGGAGTCGAACGACCTCACACAAGAAGAATCTAGGGCTATAACTAACGCTCACTAGTTTAATTGGTGTATTTTATATTCATTTTATAATTTAAGAAATCATACATACATACATATACTCACGGCTATTAATTCCAAAAAGAGGTAACCAGAACTAGAGACTCCTCCAGTCCTCCAGTTGATAGGGGATAAGATGGTAGAAATTAAGTATCGTTGGTGATGGGTCTCCAACCCAACTGCATCGCCCAAAAACGGTAACATTTCGAATATTCGAATATTTCAAATCCGAATTTCAACATTCAGAAAACGGTTCACAGAATTTACGTATCACAGATGATTTATTTTCCACAACTTCATTAGTACATAAATACATTTTCTAGAAGTATCACTTCCCAGAAAAACTAAAACCAGATTATTAAAATGAATTTTTTGCTTTTACCAACTATATCTTTTACTATAATCTCATTATTCCAAAGGTTTAAAAGACCGAAGTAACTTTATCTATAGTCTTACAAATCGTAAATCTCTTTAACTAGATATTATTTATGTTAGAAAAATTATATAAATAAAACGCGGATGCATGCCTGTTTGTATGTATACTTGCTTGGTTGTTTGGTTGCTTGTTTGCATGCTTGGTCGGGGGGGTCGGGGGGCGAAAGCCCCCTGCAGACAAAAAAAAGTTAGGTCACATTTAGTTAGGTTAGGTTAGATTATGTATAAAACGAGCGAGCGTAGCGCAGCGGAGCGAGCACCTAAATGCCTGATGCATGCCTATATGCATACTTGCTTGCTTGCAGCTTGCTTGCATGCTTGCTACATATAAGGGACGGGGGGCGGGGTATACTACTTACATAAAATATGCATGCAAAATTATTCATAGCAGTAGGTATCATTCAATACATCTGTATTTCAAATGTATGGAAAATGATTTTTGGGAATAGTGATTATTCGGAAAAGCAATATTGCGGAATTAAGGTATATCTGGTTTTTGATTCTGTGGGAATCCGTTCTAGTGGGTAATCATAATGATAGTAAAGAAAAAAAAAGTCAATCGATAATCTGGAATGTAAGAATATGGTATTTGAAATTTCGGTGAAAAAAAAATATAGAGATTTATATTAATATTATCTATACTTATAATAAATCTGTAGAGAGGTCAATTCTGTACATGAAATATATTTTGAAAATAAGTCTGTCTGTCTGTCTGTCTGTCGGTTTGTATGTTCCTTATGGAAACAAATACTACTCGACGGATTTTAACGAAACTTGGTACAATTATTCTTCATACTCCTGCACAGGTTTTTGTATACTTTCCAGCAGAGTAGTAAAGGGGAATTTTGGGAAATCTTGGAAAAACGGGACAAGTTACTCCATTTTTTAAACTTCCGTCGCGTGCGCAGCCTTAATGGTTAAAGTTACATAAAATGTATGTATGGAGGAAAAAATCTTCATAAAATTTTCTAAAAAAAAATGTTAAACAGCATATGTCTATCTTTTATGGTTGACTCACAATATCACGTGTAACTCCTGATAGCTTAGTAGTTCGGAGTATTCTGATTATATTTGTTTACTCTTACGTTTATAATACTCTCACTCATCCCTAATTTAAAAAAGGTAACATTATTACCTATTCAATAAAAAAAATATCATAGAAATCAGTAGAGAAACAGCGAAATTACACATGAAATAAGCCATCGCGCCCGTGACCAAAACCAAATAATTACTAATGTACATATTAAATACTAGATGGCGCCAGTAGTTGTAGTTGTTATAGTACTTCATTGCGTTTTACTCAACTCAACTTCAACTCATTCTAAAAATTAGTTTATGTTCGAAAATACTAAACCGTTCATATGAGCGCTTTCACAGAAATCACAAAGCTACACTCAGGGGCTGGAAATAAAAACTTCCCTCCATCCTCACTTTGTAGTTTTTAACAGCGCAAACCTCATACAAAAGCGCGCTGTGATTTGCATATTCACCAATAGATGGCACTGTCGGTAATTGCTACATCGCGGTATGATTTCTTCTTTATTAGAGTATATAAACCAAAAAATTCTTCGTGTCATTGTGTCATGTCATGTGTCATGTCATGGCATGGATCATGTCATGGCATGGATCATGTTAACATTATGTTATCGTTGTCATGATGAACGTACGTACGTACGATACAATAGATTAAGAAAGTATTGAATGTAGGCGTTTATGTATGGAATTAGAGCTTCGGTTCGGTCGGGTGATTCCTTCGTAGTTTGAAGTAGTTCGAACCGAAATGGCGTTAATTTGCAACGTAAACAGCAAGTTGTATTGTTTATTGTATGTTGTATATCTCACTCTTTTTAATGAGTATTGAGTGAGAGCCTTTTTTTACTTCATGAGGTAGCCCTCATTTGAGGCGAGGTAAAGAGAATGAAATATACTCTATTAACGGGTCTACAGTGAGGCACGCGTAATGTTGCCGCTTTGCACTGATGAATGAGGGAAAATGAGTTCTAATGTTTTATACTTGGTATTTTTTTTATAAATAAACTTAAGGGCATCCCCGCATTTTGCAGCTATTGCGCTCACTCTTACGTCAAATTTACTGAGAGTGACAGGGACGGAAAAAACGCGCGCGCAGTATATGTAGTTTATTTAGTTTTATTAAATAACTATAATGTTTAAATGAAAAGTTAAACATCAAAGTTACAGATGTTAAAGCTACGCGTATGTAGACACATGAGTTCACATGTATGTTATGCCAGTGGAGCCTCTACGGTTTTTATGAAAACAAAGCATGTTCCAATTCAGTTTTTTTCGTCATATTTTTCAGCAATTTATTAAAATGTTATACATCAAATTTTAACACCATGAACTAATCACCAACATATATTTTATTCATGTCATATCAATATCATCAAATCAGACTTTATAGAACTTCCAAACAATCAATATCAACCTATTTTTCCGGGGACGCCCTTAATTAAATTATTCAAAATTTGTAAATTGAAACAAACTTTCTATAACTGCTTTATTAGTTTTTTTACTCACTTCGGCCCATTAATATCATTAAGCTATTCTAATTTGCCGTGTAGTGCCGGCTTTGCCGTGTAGTGCCGACTTAGATTGCCGTGTAGTGCCGGCTTAGATTGCCGTGTAGTGCCGGCTTAGAATGTCGCTACCCCTTTCTACCCACGGGTGTCGTAAGAGGTGACTAAGGGTATGGGGCCTTTAGTGGTTTTTGGGCGATGCGGTTGGAAACCCATCACCAACTATACTACATTTCTGCCATCTACTCCCCTATCAATATCCAAATGTGGCTGAGGAGATTCTAGCTCTGCAGCTCTGGCTACCCCGTTTTGGGATTTATGGCCGTGAGTATATGTATATATGTATGTAAGCTAATCTAAGGTAAAATTAAAAAGGGTACTATTTATAAGAAAACGCTAAAATAAACTGACTAATCATTCCATCAAACTGACCCGACTCCTTCAACCGCGACACGAGTATAATGTATGTATCGACTCAACATTTAAATAGTCGGTAACTCACTCACTCACTTTGGTCTATTCGAGTGCTGCCTCGACTCGCGCCTCGAAAAAGTGAGGAGCTACGTGAGGTTGTTTATATTTCAAATACGAGAACTCCCTCATTTTCTCGCGACGAGTAACTCAAACGAGGTACCTCACGAGTGAGGGGTTATCACTAAGCAAGAAGGCTCTCTATTTCCAGTGTATTTCTTTACTCTATGGCTACACTATTCAGGAGTGCTCTAAGTAGTAATCATTGCGCTAAATTTCACAAATCTTGAGCAGTGTTTGAAGAAACCTCAGATATTAATAAAACAACGCTACCCGTGCGAAGCTGGGCCGATCCACTAGTTATTTAAATATAAGATTTCGTTTAACTTGTTTTCTCAGTAATTTATTATGTCATCAGGTGTTTTGATATATATTTTTACCGACAATCCCATGAAATATATATTTACTGTCGACATACTCTCATACCTATGTCTGTAACAATTTTTCACAAAAAACCTTTTTTTTCGTACACACATAATATTTTAATTTATAAACTGCATGGCAGTGTCATCATATTTATGTAAACAATTCCCTTACGAAATCTCGTGATCCCAATATATAACTAGCTCTTATTGCTCTTTTTTGGAGAATAAAGAAGGTATTAAAGTGAAGCCTTAAATATCTTAAATACATTGTTGATTTGGTATTGATCTGTATGGCCTTTTACAACATAATATTTATTTGGCTTGGCATTGTTGTGTAGTGTCAGCTTAGAATAGTACTACCCCATTTCTTCCCGTGGGTGTACGTAAGAGGCGACTAAGGGGTATTTAGAGCTTTACAAGGGATTTTTTGGCGATGCGGTTGGAGACCAAAACATTTATTTTACCATCTTTTCCCCACTGAACTTCCAAAAGTGGCAAAGAAATTTTTAATTGCTTAGTGGAATTCGGAGGTTTCATGAACAATACTTTATAATCACGTGATAGTACATTTGTGTTCTATCTGTAAAGGTAGACTAGTGGCCTTCCGAATTTTCAAAATCAAAGGAAAGGAGAACTTCGTACTACACTACACTTGACACTATAGCTCAATTGGCAGAGCGACGTGGGCGTAAACCTGGAGGTCGTGAGTTCGATCCCCGCTGGTATCGATTTTTTTCTTTCCTTTATTTATTAGTAATAATCCCCACTTGAGGTTTTCATGAACAAACCATTCTAAATATCTAGACCAGGTATGGGCAACCTTTGACATGTTGCGTGCCAAACTTATTATAAATATACAGACGCGGGCCAGACAGAATAGGAAAAAAAATTAGTAATTATTGTTCTATAATTTTTAATGGATAATGTATGTACAATCATTGAGCAATTGGTGCTTGAACTTCTGCAACAAGTTTTTTATTGTCTCTGCAAATTCCACTTATACAGAGGCGTACAGAATCTTCGAGATTTTCATCTGTGAATCTCTTTCGGTGTTTCAATTTGTTATTCTTCATCATCGAGAAGAATTGTTCGCATTTATATGTACTTCCATAAACGCAAACAATTCTTCTCGCGATCGCTCTTAGCTGTTTGTATTTCTCTTCATCGACATATGTCTTGTAAACTCGTATAAGTCCACGTCATCAAATTTTGACTTCAAGTTAGTGTCTTCCCGAAGCTCGATCATTTCCATTTGCAGCTGCAATGGAGCATCTTTTACTTCACTTTTGGTCGGAGTAGCGAAAAGGTTGAAGTTTTGTCCATCTTCTTAAAATTTGTTAACCTGTTATCAAATTGTTTCGATAGTAATTTTAGCTCCTCAGCGTACTGATCGTAAGCTACATTTTCATGGCTACTTAGTGTCGGAAAATGATACTAGCTCCCAGACCTCATTTGGGTTCACCATAAGCAAATTTTGGTTTGAAACGCATTTAGGTGGCTGTATAATTCATATACCAGTTGTCCCTGTTTTTGTAATTTCAAGTTGAGGTCGTTTAAGTGACTTGTGATATCGACGAGAAATGCTAAATCGCTTAACCGTTTTGGGTCACTAAGTTCTACAATGGGTTTTCCTTGTTCCCATAAAATCAGAAATTTCTTTTTTAAGGGCATAAAATCCGTTTAACATTTTTCCTTTGCTTAATCACCTTACTTCGCAAAAGTACGTCACATCATCGTATTCAGATGTGATATCCTCTAAAAATGCTTTGAACTGGCAATGATCAAGCGCGCGAGATCGAATAAAATTGATAGTCTTTAATACAAGACTCATTGGTGTTTTGTTGGTGGTTAATGCAATGCAAAGTATCAATCTCATTTTTTTGAATTTTCAATTCAGTTGCTTTTTCATCCGAATTTCCAATGAAACCCATTCGCGAACACTTTGAACCTTTTCGTGACCGCACCACGATAATGCGATGTTATTGCGTTTTTCGATAAGTGACCTATTCGTTGCGTACGCCCGCTGGAATTCCACATACTAAAAGTAGCCATAACAAGCAATGGTTGTCATTTATATTACAAGTAGTCGTTAATTTCAGTTTTCAAATTATTATTATTTTTTCAGCACAGATACACAGTTTCGGTTTGAAATTTCAAAATGTGTCGCGGGCCGGGTCAAAAGCCAAAGCGGGCCGGATCTGGCCCGCGGGCCGGCCGTTGCCCATGTATGATCTAGACGTAAGTTGATTGTAAAAATTGATTTGTATAAATTCTGTAGATAAGAAGGATTATTTATATAGGATATTTAGGATTATATTCTTCCCTAAAGAAGTAAAACAGGGAAGTATATTTTTTATGATTATTTTTTATGGTTGACTGGAAGAAATCGCATTAAGGCGATAAGTCCCCCTTTGTGTACATTTACTGTTTTGTAATTTTTAAATACTGTTTGTGTGTTGTGTTTTTGTATGCAATAAAGTGTTTATTATTATTATTATTAAATGTTCGGTACTCAATCACGTCTGAACTACAGAAAAGGTTCCGATGATGATTTGTCTTATGTCACGCAGACGAAGTTGCGCTGGTCAACTTGTAGAAAATATATGATGTCTGTCTTTAGGATGACCGTTGTATATAATCAAAATTGGTATGGGAGCTTCTGTTTTTTTATAATAGCAATAGTTCCCACAGCAATAATCATACATTTTGATTATTTACAACTACTTTATCAACCATTATTGTGGAAAGCAAATAAGGGATTGAGCCAATATTACTCATTTTTCACTATTCGGTATTCGACTTCGCCAGAATGCCCTAATGGCGAAATATCAAATATTTTCTGAAACTCGACGCAGCCATAATATAAACACCACATTATTACGGATAAAGTATAATAGATAAAGAGAAATAATGTTAAGCACAAATGACAGACTTACAACGATCTCTTTCAAACAACATTTAGCGGCTAAGGTTAGCCCTGTAAAAAGTCAGAATGATCAAGAAAATGAAATTGATGTGATGAAATAAAGGCAATTTATATAAGAGGGAGAGTGTTCAACAGTTATTGGTTGTAAATTTTATGCGGCGATATATTGAATTTATATCTCAAATGTCTTCTTACTCTTCAGAAAATAAAATAATCCAACATTATTCTCAGTATCTGAACAAGAGAGTATTACCAACGTGGAAATTCCATAAAAAAAAATGTAGGCATTCTTGAGACAAACGTTGAGGCTGTCTCAAGAATATTCATATGCAAAACGAAATTTGTATGATAATTTTCATTTTGTATTCTCCAGCTATTCTTGTCGGTCGGATGGTGCTCGAGGGAAATTCTGGGTTGGTGGCAGAGTACGGTAATTGGCGCGGTGCGTTTCGATATCAATTTCGGTAAATAGGTGTTTGCTCTACATCTGCAGCGATGCTTCAACTTTGGGATATTATATTATTTTTTAAAGTTGATTGTTGGTTTATATATTTTTTAATAATCCTGGGAATAAGGCTACAAAGTTGAGTTTCAATAAACTTTTTGTTACTAATAGATAGATAATTTTATTTATGGACACTTTTTAGAAGTAAAAATGAGTGCTATGGTAACACAAACTAGGTCCTAACTCTGCGCTTGATATTGCCAAGAAGCAAAACATTGCTTTTGAGTGACCTACATAACACTATCTCCAACCATTAAATAGTATAATGAAACAAAAACGCTTCTGTTACAGCTTATGTTACACCAATAAAGCATACTGAAGCTGTAATAAAGATGGTTTGTATATGTGTGCATCTAAAACCATTTTCCTCCAAAGTGAACGGAGGAACGTGATATACTCACGGCTATAAATCCCTAGTCGGGGTAACCACAGCTAAGGAATTAGAAATTCCTCAGCCACTTTTGGAAATTGAATGGGGAAAAGATGGTAAAATAAAGGTTGTTGGTGATGGGTCTCCAACCGCATCATCCAAAAAATCCCTTAAGAGCCCCAATACCGTCAGTCAGCCTTTTACGTACACCCACCGGAAGAAATGGGGTAGTACTATTCGTAGCCGACACTACACAGCTAATAAACCCATTAAAATAAACCCGAACTTATCAGATTCCGTTGTTTGAGAAACAGTGCAAAGAAGACGCGGTAACTGAATGTGTCGAGTACATCTCCCGAGATGATACAAACTTATCGGTGGAGAGAATGTTAAGGAATTGACAACAATATGTCTTTCATTCATTGTTGGATTTTAAGTTTTTGTATTTACAACAGCTTTGTGGCTTGATCGAATTCATATGATGGACCCTATCTTTTTCAATGGCTCCATTAATGTTTCATCAATCATTAAATACATTTTTTTTAACAAAGGTATGTCTAAACATACATAGATATGAAAAAAAGTAGTTCTAGTAGTATGCCAAAAGGTCTGGCAGGGTTATATACTGTATATCCGAAAATTTTAAAGCAGAATATGATTGTACCGAAAACTTATCAACTTTTTTTTCATTGCCATAACATTACCCCCCCTTACATGCAACTAATCAAGCAAGCATGGAAACAAGCCAGCAAGTATGCATACAAACAGGCATGCATCCGCGTTTTATTTATACAATTTTTCTAACATAAATAATATCTAGTTAAAGAGATTTACGATTTGTATGACTATAGATAAAGTTACTTCGGTCTTTTAAACCTTTGGAATAATGAGATTATAGTAAAAGATATAGTTGGTAAAAGCAAAAAAATCATTTGAAAAATCTGGTTTTAGTTTTTCTGGGAAATGATACTTCTAGAAAATGTATTTCTGTACTAATGAAGTTGTGGAAAATAAAGCATTTGTGATACGTAAATTCTTTGAACCGTTTTCTAAATGTTGAAAATCGGATTAAAAATATTCGAATTCTCGAAATGTTACCCTCTGGCAGGCTAAGGAAGGAGCAGTAGCCACTGTGAGATTTTCCATTTTTTTTACACGTTTGTTTGCTACCATTTAACTAGGCAACACTCCAATTTACAGCCGGCTACCATGAACACTTTCCGAGATTTTGACAAAAACGTCAAATCTGCAGACGTTATTTCAATTTATATTTTCTCCTCAACTATAGTAGGCAGAATATTGAAACCAACTAGTATCTACGTGCATTGAGTTAAAGTATATTCTGGTGTATTATTTATAAAAAGGGTTGCTTGAAAAATTCTGGAAAAGAACATGTTTTATTTCTTGACATTTATTTTTGACAGGTTTTTCGAAAGGCACACCCATGAAAATTATAATATAAAACAAATATACACACCAAAAATTGTTTCATTCGGTTGGGTGTGTCTACGCTAAAAATCGATTTAAGTTGATAATCTATACATATAATAAATCTGTAGAAAAGTCATTTTTGTGCATTGACGAAATTGAAAAAAAAAATAGCCAGCGTGTGAACAGATAAGTAACAGAACCCATTTCCATCATTTTTTCAATTTTTGCCTGTTTGTCTGTTTATATGTTTGTATGTGCGCACATCACGTAAAATCTACGAATTTAATGCTGAAAATGTTTATATACAAAAATTATACGTAACTTGAGGTATAACTTAGTTTTTGTTTCATCGAAATCGGTTCACGCTATCAAAAGATATGATTAATTTTGTGAGTTCAAGAAGAAAAATATTACGTTACGCAATTCAGTATAGTACTTGCAACGACATCTTAAGTCTAAATATAGAACTAATGTTGATAGTTGGAATCCAAAGTCCGATAGATGGCGTTGTGCAAATGACGTCATTTTTTGAATTGCGATGTGAAAGTTTAGATGTTTGGATGTTTGTGTGTTTGGAACAAAAAGGCTACTCAAGTACATATTATATATGAATGAAATTTGGCAGATAAAGACCCAAATTATAACAAAGGATACTTTTTATCCCGGATAAATTTGACCAATAAAATATTTACGCCTTATTGAACTAAGAGTACCGGAAAAAATGCCTTAAGCTTTTGTCATAAGCAAATTTGACAGTACAAAGTCTGTCGGGTCAGCTAGTGTAACATAAATATATTATCCATACAATGTTAATAGAAGTTCTATTTCTTCTTACAATCATAGAGAATAACAAATGACATTTTCCGACATATGGTGAAGTTTGTTTTTCTAATATTTTTTATTTTTAAGTTTAACTTGTTAATATAATTTCTTAGAAGAAGCATCACTATTGTAATCTTAAGAAAACAATATTTTGTAATGGAGGAGTTTCTTGCCATTCATCTCCTACCATATAAGTATCGCCCGCTAACGCAAAAACTCAGTACCGTCTATTTGTTTATGTAGGTATTGGGAACAAGCAGACTCACCAACAGTAGAAGCCAAAAGTTTAAAACATTCTTGAGGCTTTAAACCTTCTTTAAAGTCATAATAAATCATAGCGCGAAAATCACGTCGACTGAGCTCCATTGTTGCAACTGAATTCCCGCCAGATTCTCGGAAAAATAATACTCATTCAAATAAAAAATAAATAAAAGAAGTGTGTTCTATATTCAAATATGTTAATAAAAAACCAGCCTATACGATGCTGTATAGCTGGCCAGTGTCAATTAAATGAGAAAAGAGTATCTAACTTCTATTGGCATGCCCCTCGTATAGTTAAGGAGAAAATATAAATTGAATTAACGTCTGCAGATTTGACGTTTTTGTCAAAATCTCGGAAAGTATTCATGGAAGCCAGCTGTAAATTGGAGTGTTGACTAGTTAAATAGTAGCAAATAAACGTGTAAAAAAAATTCGGAAAATCTCACAGTGGCCACTGCTCCTTCCTTAGCCTGCCAGACCCTTTATATTGATGTTCAGAAAGTTTGTTGGTATTGTAAAAGGATTTGTAAAACTGAAAATTTTGTTTAAATAAAGGAAAGGGTGACAAAAACATCGAAAGAGTATCTAACAATTGGAGCAGAGGAAAATATTTACGTATCGATAAAAATAATAATTCTTCATTTTGTTTCGCCGTAGTAGGGTAATGAGTATTAAAACTCTACCATTAAATTTGCGAGTAAGTCTTGAAACATAAAAATTCAATTTAACAAATACAGTCAGTAAACTCACACAATATAAATTACTAAAACTGCAGTAGAAACAATCATTACAACAAGAGACACTCAATACATATTTAAAGAAACCCGAAGTCTTCTATTGTTTGAGAAACAGTGTACAGAAGACGTGGTTAACTGGAAGTGTCGAGCACACCTCCGAAGATGTCATGAGCGTATCGACGGAGAATTTTGAGAAAATAGCTACAATATGGCTCTTATTTACTGCCGGATAGGTTTTTTAACTGGGTAAGATCGGGCCGAATATAAATACAGCATTTTTCTTGTAGCTGTTGTACGAGGCGATTTCATTTCATTTCAGGGTACGCATTCCGATTTTTTGAAGGTTAAAAAGTCGTTTTATGAAGGGTACAGATGATTTTCAGCAATCCCATTTTTGTAAGGTGTCTGTTTATAGGTGTTTGGAGGGTTCTCAATTCTGTTTACCTATAATTTATAGCTGTAAAGAAAAAGTGGTGAAATTTGACTCCTTGTTTAATTTTATAAATAATTATTAAATGAAAAAAATATGATAGAAATTGGTCAAATCCTGATGTTAACAAATACATGATGAATTTTGCAAGTAGTTTTCTTAATAATTTACATTTACAAATAATCACAAATGTTTCAAACAATTTGTTGTTTTTATGTAATTGTTATGAACTGAAAGTTAATTTTAGAATTAAAATTACACGTTTACTCTTGACGTTTCAGGCCTTACCAATTTCTGCTTCTAAAAATTATTTACAGGCAAGTTCAACTCCCAATAGGTATTTTTGGTGCTATAACTCTTAAGTGCTTAAAATATGTATCGGCAACGTTCTATATTCGAATTTGTCGCCAAATAATATGTTGATACGCTGGTACGGCAAATGTTGATTCGCTCGCTCAACCAATCAGCAACGCCTGATGCAAAGGGCCGCCAGTGAGAGTTTACTAATTGGCTACCTCGAGGAGTGTAATGGCTGCTTCCCGTGCGTGTGCAGCGATTCAAATTACCGGCGAGAAAATTTAGTATTTTATTAAGAACCATATCCGTGCAAGAACCTCAAACCCATGATATTATATGATTTATCATGGTTGTTAACGGTGAGGGAAAACATCGTGAGGAAACACACATGGCTGAGTTGTACTTAGTCATGTGACAGTGTTTTCGTACAAAACGGCGATAGGCCTGCCCCCTATCACGTGAGTACAGTGTCCATGGAAAACTTGGGTACTGGGTGACAATGTCACGTGATGTTCAGAAGTATAAGTACATCTGCCAACCCCTTCGGGGATATTTGGCGTGAAAGTTTATGTTATGTTATGTTATGCAACCTCTAACCCGAACGTGTGTGTGTGGTGCTTAATATAATGCCCCCAGCTGGGTGGACCGCCACGTGATGTGAAGAATACCTATCGATTGCTGCCAATATCCACACGAACTGTGGAAAAGCCCCTGATGGTGAGTAATTTGCTTATTGGTATTTTGGCAGGCAAACTGTGGATCGTTTTATTATCAGCGGAGCCTGCACCACAGGTTTCGACCCAGAGTATCATCATCTGCCTGATCGGCTAGGTCAATTTGATACAAAATATTAAGTTCTACTTAGCATACATACACTCACGGTTATAAATCCCTTGAAGGGGTAGCCAGAGCTAGGGAATTGGAAATTCCTCAGCCACTTTTGGAAGTTGCGTAGGGAAAAGATGGTGAAATAAAGGTTGTCGGTGATGGGTCTCCAACCGCATCGCCCAAAAATCCCTTAAAGGCCCCAATACCGTTAGTCGCCTTTTACGTACACCCACCGGAAGAAAATGGGGTAGTGCTATTCTAAGCCGACACTTTACAGCAACACCATTAACAGTACCATTTTTGTTAGTTTTGCGTTTATATTTGTATGTGAATTATTTTAGTTAATTACACAACTTTTTAAGATTAGACCACTACGCAATAGATATCGCACGAATTAACAAATTAATTATAAAACAATTTTGGAATATAAATGTCTCATTGATAGAGCAGTTCTTGTAATTTAAATTGAAGTCGCGAGAATTTTAATTGAGCCAAGTCTTAGACAAGAGAGATTTAAGATTGGGTTTGAAATGAAATTTTATCCGCCTACAGATTCTTTTGTGATCACACAATCGGGCTTCCGATGAACTTTATCTTATCAATGGCTTTTTCTTCGAATAGGGTTGTCCACGTTGACGTCGTAATCCGTTATATTCCGTATGCGGACTAAGTCTTAAGCACTCGTACTCACCAACACAATTAATAAAAATGCATGATTTAACTATAATATAAGCAAAGCGATAACGAATATTAAATTAAATTTGTTAGTCAAATGTTTATAATTCAGATATAAACCAGCATTGCTAGTCCGAGCGAGTTTTTGACTAGATATCCCGTGGTGTGAAATAGCCTTCTCTTACGCAATTATCTACTGTTATATACTGTCATCTCGATATAACCGATATCGTGACGATAAAATAATGCTAGTACCAGGCCTCTTGATTTCTCTTAAAACCTGTTATACCTTAAGATCAAGTTGCTGTTATACAAAGATATGTATTAACGATGCATAGTTTGGTTTTCACAGCAAACTCAGCAGACTTTGCAATGGGTGTCATACGTTTCACCGAATGTCGCGAAAAAATATTTGAGTGGTACGCCAGCTTGAAAGTACGTAAATTCGAAAACCGCCAGCTCGAAAGACGTTGGCGCAAATCACGTTTCACCGAAAATCTTTCGTATGATTTATCAGTTTGAAAAGCAGATTATAATTAATAATAATAATTATTATTAATATTAAACATATTTTCTCTAAAGGTATTTCGAATTTTTAGTTATTGATGTTATTTGCATCCACCCTCATTAAAATAATGTAGAACAAAACATATTGATGCATATAACTTAGCGCACTAGACGCTTGCAATAAAATACAAATGTCGGTTTAGAGTAGCACTACCCTATTTCATTCCGTGGCTGTACGTAAGAGGCGACTAAGGGTATTGGGGTTTTAAAGGCTTTTTGGGCGATGTGGTTAGAACCCCATCACCAACAACCTTTATTTTACTATCTTTTCCCCCGTTAACTTCCAAGAGTAGCTGAGAAATTTCTAATGTCTTATTCCTCAGCTCTGGCTACCTTTTCTATTTATATAATAAGTCTGGAACACACAGTTAACTGCACACCAAACCTCAGTTTACACTTGTTTCGCCAACTTGAGTCGAGCATTAGATTTGGTTTATATTATATTCCCTGGTTCAAAATGCTCTAGCCAGGTGTAAATGAAGTATTGTCAGACTGTTGAGGTTTTGGTGCGAAAACCAAAGAAACGCTGTAAAATGGGGTGAGACGATATTTAACGTTTATATGGTGAAAGCCAGGGGACTCTTAAGTTATGGTTTAGCTATGTGGCTTGAGACCCATCCTCAATCATCTATTATCTTCTTATATATTTCTAATTTTTTTTATTTTTTGATATAATTCTTGGTCAAGGTACCTCTTTTAGGCTTTTAGAGCCGAGACTATATGTTATTAAAAATCGATACCTTTTTAATCCAATAATATGTTTTATAATATTTTTTATACATATGTTATAAAAATCTCTTTTGTCCGATATGACAGTTTTGCCTTAATACATAATGCCCCCAGTCGGTATAAGCTGATGTGTTATAGTCCATTACCTTTATTACATTTATTTCAATTATAAGTCTCAAACCCAAACGTTTATGCCGTAAATTCCCGAACGGTTTGGCATAGGTACTAATACTTCTGAACATCACATGACATTTTAACCATTGCTAAAATAGTGTGCTCACGTCATAGGGGACAGGCCTATTCCCGTTTCTGTACAAATACACTGTCACATGACTTAATAGAACTTGAGCATTTGGGTTTTGTCACTATGGTTTCCCTCGCCGTTAACAATCACCATAAATTAATTACACATATGACTTTAAAAAAGACATATTAATGTACACTCGACCCGGAATTTGAACCCACGCCTGTCTACATGAAAGGCGGGTGTTTTCTACCCTATAACGGCTGTAGGTACTAAAAGTCTAAATAATAAATCTACATAAAAAAACAGGACCACCGATAAAAGCTTCTAAGTTAACGTCATAAATACACTCTCGAGCGGTTCAAAAGCAATTAGCGTTAAAAAATGTGATGAAAATTTAAATGGAGTAAGTTGGTAACCTTGTTTGCCCGCAAACTAATTGAACAAGTATTATTAAGACGCCATTAAGGTAGCGAAACTTCATCCGCAGCCGATATTGCGCCATCAAGAGATAATACTTCCAACTTTCAGACAAATAACGTTTTATTCTTTTCTTTAGATTTTTTCCTTAACAAAGATAAAAGAGTATGACTGTGCAAACAAAATGAATGATTGAGGTATAGATTAAATTTTCATTAAGATTTCTTTTGTGACGTCAATTTTTTTCGTTAAGTACCTAACTACTTTCTTTATTTCATTGATAGAAATGAATATCGTTGTCTACGAAATTTGTAGCATTTGTTGCTACGAATTTATACTACGAAGAGGTGATCCGAAATTCAGTAGTCATAGAGAGCGTAGTTCTTCGATTCTTTTTACTTGAGATATTTTTAATACCACTTAGACGTGTGCCTACACTCAGCGGGACCCCCTATCCTAAAACGATATGAGTATGTCTAGGATTTAGTTCCAAATTAGTTCTATCAAATGCAGTCAAAATTTGATTTTGTTCCGTCAAAATGGGAGAAGGGCGTTGGTTTTAATTCGACCTCCAGCCAGCGGGACACTTTTTATTTATAGGTCACAGGAACTTCAAATGGGTGTCAAACTTTAGTTCTACTTTCATTTATTCCGATCTAAGTGAAATCGGTGTTCTAACGTAAATAATTACAAAAATAACAAGGTTCAAAAGAACCTCCAGCCAGCGGACAACTTTTTTCAATGTTGCTGTGGGAACCTAAAAGTTACATCAATCTCTTCCCTTTGTTTAGTTCTACTCGATACCTATAATTACTAAATTGTGAAAATATGTATTTCACTGTATAAATAAAAAGCATACTTGAAGGTTTCTGTTTTTCATTGTTAACTATTAAAAGATAAAATAGAAGCATTTAAAACCGATAATTGAGTAGAACTAAACAAAGGGAAGAGATTGATGTAACTTTTAGGTTCCCACAGCATCATTGAAAAAAGTTGGCCGCTGGCTGGAGGTTCTTTTGAACCTTGTTATTTTTGTAATTATTTACGCTAGAACACCGTTTTCACTTAGATCGGAATAAATGAAAGTAGAACTAAAGTTTGACACCCATTTGAAGTTCCTGTGACCTATAAATTAAAAGTGTCCCGCTGGCTGGAGGTCGAATTAAAACCAACGCCCTTCTTCCATTTTGACGGAACAAAATCAAATTTTGACTGCATTTGATAGAACTAATTTGGAACTAAATCCTAGGCATACTCATATCGTTTTAGGACAGGGGGTCCCGCTGAGTGTAGGCACACCACTTAGACGCTCTTTAAAGAATTTTGACAATATCCATTTTAAATATATCTACATACATAAGAGGCAAGCCTGACTCACATAAAAAGGCTTCAAAGCGCCGGCTTAACATTAAACCTAGAAACCTGATATTTGGATAGTGTGACCAAATATTTCAACTGCATGTCTAATATGAAATATAGCAACTATGTAAAGTGGAATACCTGGTTGAGTATCTGCCAAAAGATTGTGTCCTTTTTCTTATATATAAAAACTGACACAAAACACACATGAAAACTCACGTCGTGAAGAACTCAATAGTATCTCGCTACATTCAATAAACAGTATCAGAAAGCGATCGCGAACAAAGACGAAACAAACAGTAAGAAGTGAAAACTTTAAAACAGCAGTTCCTGCTTCAAATTACAGTTGTGATAAAATTGTAGCACCTTCACGAAGTCGGCTAAGTTGGGCGATCAGTAACTTTCCTTTGTAAAAACTTCAATTGGGTTCCGTATCTGCAACGTGCCGATGTATGGATTAGCCGTGGACCCGTTCTTTGTGGATCTGCAGTGGTGGATTGCAGTAATTGGAGATTTTTTTTGTTTTCATCCGAATTATGATTTTTGACGCGATAACTTGTTATTATTCAATGAGCGCCGTAACATTGGTCACGCCATGTAATGTGACAGTGTAAATGCAGTCAACTGCCATCCTACACTATGTCAGCTTAGTGCGCTATAGCCTGATATACATATAATCCTGTTCAGAAAAGATTAAAGTTGTTCTATTTTTAATTTTGGCATTTCACTAACACACTATGCGCCACTAAAAATATTTAGTTAGAGAAGGTCCTGACAGGGTACGTATAAAATAGCGATCGAGAGTTATCATGAATTTATGAGTAAAAGGAAGTGAATTCATTGGAAGGTGACGGTCATAGATGCTATCCACATGGCTATCCAAACTATATTATATTTTATAAGATTCCAAAATACTTAAAATAAAAAGAGTAAGGAGCAAGCGAGTAAAGTAATTGAAAAAAATACAAATAGTCCTATTATATCAAATTGGTATTTTATAATGAGAGCTAGGAAATAATATTATTAGGCTGAGTTTCTTTTTTACTGATTTATTGTGTTCTTATACGTTTATTTTTCTTGCTCTGAAAACAGGCGATTAAACGTGTTTCCTTTCTTTCTTTCTTTCTATAAGATACCCGGCATGCTATCTTCGTTACTATATATTATTAAATTCCAATATTTAACGAGATATCGATAAGATGTTAAAAATAGATTAAACTTTTGGGATATAAATAGAAATGACAATATACAACTGTTAAAACCAATCTCATCCCCGGAGCTATCGCGCCATTCGCCGAAGTAATCAAATACTAATTTCAGTTGAACAATAATGGAAAATTAGAAATGAAGTGTTGCGTGAAATCAGCCGCCATCTTTCACGACATCATTTTGATAAATGTTGCGAAATTCTTTAGAGAGGGTCCTTTTGCGTTGCGGTATTTGAAACATTTTCGATTATTTCGATTGTTACTATTTACATATTCCAAGCTATTAAATTAATATTTTATAGTATGACAATTTTATTAGTTAATTTATAGATTTACTAGACAAAGCATATTTTAGCCTAACAATGAGAAAGATCATAAGTCTTACCAATGGCAGTTTTTGTATGTTTATTGGGTAATATTAAGTGACCATCGGTTTACCAATACTTGTATTAATAAATGTTCGGAAAATTGTAAAGGTACGATGCTGTGCACGTTCGGTTTAAATAACACTATCATATATCTTTCTACGGGAATAGTAAAAAGCGATTAAGGGTACGCGGGTATTTAACTAATTGTTGGACGATATAGCTGGACACCCATCACCATCGAACCATTGCACTGTTCTTTTTTTTATATTCTCCCCAGTCATCAAAAGTGCCTGAGGAAATTTCGAGTATGGGTTCTCTTTCATCATTGGCTTTTTACATGCTTGTAATTATCAAAGATGATTAATTTGTGTCAGTTTAATCCGTTACTGAAAATGCCACAAGCTTAAAGTATGAACCTTTTGATGTGCCTTTGTTATTAATTTTACCGAGATTAAAATTTACCTTAATATTCAAAACAATTGATCCTCTTGAAAAATTTGAGTTAGGTTATGTGATCGAGTGCGGAATAGTGTGAATTGTGAATAGTGCGGCGTGAAAGATGATATTGTAAAAAAAATAGAATAAGAATCATTGAGATGGTTTGGGTAAGTAGAGAGTTTGGATGATAGTTATTTGGTGAAATTAGATACATAAACATAGTATATAAACATAAACGTTCACGCCGAATATCCCCGAAGGCGAAGGGGTTGGCAGAGGTACTAATACTTCTGAACATCACGTGACTTTGTCACCTGGTGTTCAGAGTACCCACGTTTTGCATGGACAGTGTACTCACGTGATAAGGGGCAGGCCTATCGCCGTTTTGTACGAATACACTGTCACATCACTAAGTACAACTCAGCCATGTGGGTTTCCTCACGATGTTTTCCCTCACCGTTAACAACCATGATAAATTAACCACACATATGTCTTTAGAAAAGACAAATTGGTGTAGGCCCGACCCAGGATTTGAACACTAGTCGTTTGCACGATAACCGAGTGTTCTACCCACTGGGCTATCACGGTTGAAATTAGATCTATAAGGCCAATGTGAAAGGTAATGTTAGTGGAGAATGTCCTTGGAGGACTCATTGAGACCAAATAGAAAATGTGGTCAAAAAGGCAGGTGTCCGAAGAATAAAGAATTAGAGAGCATGTATGAAAATATTGATGGATATGAATGAAGCTAGAGAGGTTTGCCAGGATCGTACAAAGTGGCCTATTCCTGCCTACCCCAGTGGGAACTAACGGCTAGAGTATGTATGTACTATATGTATGTACAATTGTACATTCAAAACATATAAGTTGCCATTCTACAGCAATTACAAACAGCGTCAACAAAGATTTATAGAAACACAAAAATACTAAATCAAGAGAAGAATTCAAAGTGTCTTTGCGTTGCGACTGTGTCACGTAAACTAAATAAAATACTAAGTTACAAAGTGATTTGTTCTTAGTACGTTCACAATTAAGTTGAAAGTCGCGTTGTTTGTCTTGTAAGACCGGAGCTGAGGTCATGGGGTCCAAGGTAGTAAATTCTAATTTAACCCATTGAGTTCACTGCTCGCCATTTGTTACTATTAGGAGTTCGCACATATAAACTTGGGAACGTATCACTGTGTGTGTAAAAAATACTGGTAAGTAATTTATAGATTTGCTGTCTGAAGGGACATAATTACGTTTTATTGCTGAGGAAGCGTACTGTTTCATTTAAGTAAAAGAGTTATTTAAGTAAAAGATAAAATTATGTATACAGAAAGTCTTGTATATCGTGTAGGTTCCTAGACTCAGGACTATAATCAGAGAAGGGACTGCGTTTTGAATCATCAGTTCCTTAGCTACCTTTGAAATTGACAGAGAAAAAGAAGGGTTTTGGTGGTTGGTCAATCACTATAAAGCTTGTCTCAAAGTGTATCAATGGGGTAATGGTAATGTAACTTAAAAAGTTTGCCAGCTAGTCCCAAAGTTTACCAGTT
This sequence comes from Bedellia somnulentella, assembly GCA_963576735.1. NCBI lineage: Eukaryota > Metazoa > Arthropoda > Insecta > Lepidoptera > Bedelliidae > Bedellia > Bedellia somnulentella. Next base: position 8,667,286 of record OY755171.1, read on the forward strand.
TGACCCCTACTGAGGTCAAGCCTTAATACGATGAATACAACTGGTTGTAGCTTAGTCCGTAGTATTGGATACTATTTAGTATACGTCGCTCTGCTGATATCTGTAAGTAATGGTCATTTAATTAATTTGGGTCTAACTTTGTCTGTATGTATTTGAATTGTTATAGAATACAATTACAATTTTAGTATAAGTGTATAACACATATATAACACAGCTATAGCCATATTAAAACAAATGTGGCTGGTGATGGGTCTCCAATCGCATCGCCCAAAAATCCCTTAAAAAGCTCCGATACCCTTAGTCGCCTCTTACGTACAACCAAGGGAAGAAATGGGGTAGCGCTTTTCTAAGCCGACATTACACAGCTCCTTTATCCTCAAAAACTAATAATTAAGCTTTCAAAAATAGTATGTACATTTTTGTTGATAAATGTAACATTGATAAAAAAAGTTAAAATATATTTATTTGCTACCAAACACAATAACGACATATAAAATCTTCCACAAAATTCAATGCATTTCTCTTATTTCTTTTCTTATAAAATCTATTAAATAAATATATGTGCGCATTGTAACTATTTCGTTTCTTCTTTTAATATCAACTTAAGTACCACTAATTTTCGGCTTATTATTCCTCTTACTATACGTAGCCATATTGTACAACACAAGACAATGTAATATATGTGTATAAATTAGATTTGGGCCGCGCGCTCTCGGCACAAACATTACACGATACATTAAACTTGTGTAAGGATATTTTTTTAATCGAAATTCCTTTGCCTTCCTCCCTTTGTGCGGGCAGAAATGGTCCCAGCGTGCATTATATTGGATCTGATAAATTTATTCCAAGCGAATAATCGCGGTATCTTTAAAAATTCAAAGGGTTCTATTACAAAGAAGAGAACACTGTAAGTTTAGGAATACGCCTTAACCTTTCTTTAGTCGATACTCCAAATAACATTGTTCAACATTTGATTCTTAGTGTATGGCGAAAGGGATTACATTTGCAAAACACGTAACTTACTAGGAGTAAGTTGTACATCAGGGACTTCGGTACTAAGTTAGCCCATAACCGCACTCTGTTACAGTACTTAGTGAGCATGTACATATCAATAAGTAATTAAATTTGCATTATTTTCCCATGATGGGTTATTGGCAGGCTCAGAGTTTAAGAATAATATAACTATATTATTTTAACGACATTCAACATGATTTTTTAATCAGGTGTGTAGTATTGGCTTTGAATAGTACTAATCCATTTCTTCCCCGAGTTATTGCTTTTTGATAAAGACCTCTCAGAATAACCTTTTATTGAAATTTACCCAACAAAATTTATATATGTCATTTAAAATATTTTATGGGTATATAACCTAATATTCGTTGTAATGTAAGCGGAAGAATTATAAAGAAAATATATTATAATCAACAATCTTGATAGTGCTCCTATATTAGATTGTGTCGCAAGTTGAAAGATTATCGCTGTCAATGCATAAATCTGTAGGCATTTAGACAGTTTTGATAGCGACAATATTGCATCTTGCGACACGATCGTAGTCGCAAAAGGTACGTATAACGTTTCACTAGCTCAATCTTGATTAGGGTGAATTTCAACATGTCAATTTTTTTTTTCATTTCGGTGAACTTTTTTATTTTCCTTCTTTTTATATTTATTATTTAAGTTTGCTGTTCTTTATAATGTTTTATGACGATTATGAATAATTTTATCAAAAAACAATGAATAACAAATGAATGACAGGCATTTCAATATTCGAGGTCACCGAAATGAAACAGTTAATCACCGAAATGAAAGAAGAATTCACCGAAATGAAAATTCACCGAAAAAGTATACAGCATGATTACAACGTATTCAACATTAACTGCCACATTCCTCACGTTGCCTAAGAGGAAGTAGTGTAGAAGTAGTAAATAAATTTGTGCAATGATATTAAGTTAAACAAGGTAGATAGAAAAACGTATGTATCTTTTTTGTTGACGATCTGCCAATTATACATAGTAAAAAAGTTGTAAATAATCGAGGATCTTCGAGTGTTTCGGGAACATGTAGTAAGTACTTCATGAACATCTGGTATTATAGGATCATCTGGTACAGCGGGAGCCTCAACAAGTGCATGTGAAGATTCCACATCATTCATTAAATTTCTAGACTGCGATGCTCTTGCTTTTTTTCTGTTGTAGTATGAAATGGCACTAATAAGATTTTTCTTTCGTAGCATTCGGCGCCTATGAGGTGTCATTTCTTGTCTTGAAACTATCAATCCAGCGGCCTTTTTTCTTGCATATCTTTCTCTGTCTTTTCTAAGGAATTCTTCTCGCAAGACGGGATCTGTTTTGATTCTACTTTTTCTTTTTTGTTCACATAATCTGTGTCTCTTCTTTCTCTCCTCTTCGTTCAATATTGGCCTAGGAGGCATCCTATAATAAAAAATACAAGATCTGAACTCAAAAGAAGAATGTCTAAGTTATCTCCGCGTTAAAGGGCAGCAATACGACCGCGCTAGAGCAATACGATGATTTATACTGTATCTGTTCAATATGTACCTAGCTTAGAAAGCTCTGACCATCATTTTAGGTACCTAACTGAATAGCCTTAATGTATAACAGATACAATAGAAATACATCAGTCTACAACCCTGAACTAGACCAAAACATGTGATTTTAACACGGAGAGCAACAGTTTATAAGAGTTTTGACCAATAAACCTAAGTTTCTTGATCCAACACCAGCGTAAATGATAAAAAGCAATTTTTTAATATCCCTAGGTAAAGGATTTTAGTGAGAACATAATATAAGACGAACTTTTATGTCACTCAGTTTGGTGAAATTATTCAAGTGTCAAGCGGAGTAGTATTGCCCTAATACAACAAAACATTAAGGCTATTTTTGCATTTCTTTTCCTTGCACATTTTCAAAGAAACTCTAAAATAACAAAATACTTTTTGAAAAAAAAGTTCATCCTATATAAAAAAATCTTTAATATCACCGAAATGAAAGAAGTGTTCACCGATATGAAACAGTTTGTCACTGAATTTATTTGAAATCACCGATATTAAAACTTTCTTCATTTCGGTGACTTTTTTCTTCATTTCGGTGACTTTTTTTCATTTCGGTGATTTTTTCAGGTCACCGAATTCACCGAAATGAAATCACAGAAATTAAAAAACAACTATTTTTTTAAAATTATTTGGCAACTAAATAACCTGGGATAAAATCTAATTTACGAACTTAAAGTTATGACAACAAGCTTTGGATGCATATAAAATGAAAATATTTAATCAATTTATTTAATGAGATAAGTTCATTCATGGAATTGAAATAAAAAATGACCAGAGTCACCGAAATGCAATACTTACTTTTTTGGCGGGAACACGCAGCGACGCAGCAGACCACCTCTATCTCCGACTGCTTGTGCGTGACTAGCGCTTGAGTTTGAGCAATGAGATAACGTTCAAAAGTTCTTCTATTCGCGTCAGTACAGATTTCTATTTCAATCACCGAAATGAAATTTTTTTTTGGGACAGCCGTATTTGCCCTCCTATTGCATTGAATATTTAGCTTAATATCATGAAACATGTATACAAATGTACCTCAACTCTTTATTAATCGAATAAAATAATTCCCACATGATACGATGCGTGGTTTTTCCTTAACTAAAAAAATAAGAAGTAAAAACAGTGTTGGGACAGTCACCGAAGATGAAAAAATCCACGTTTAGGATTTTTTTTTATTTGTTACACTAATCCAAATAAACATATTTTTGTTTCCTCTTATAGGTACATACACATAGTATACGGCAAAAAATATTTTCACTGCATTAAACCGGTTAACACTGCGGTTTTCACCCCAGCCGTGTAAAAAATGCGTCTGGGAAAATCACCCATTACTGTTAGCCGGGATAGCTCAGTGGGTGGAACACCGCTTATAGTGCAGACGATGAGGGTCCAATTCAAATTCCGGGTTGGGCCTACACCAATTTGTCTTTTCTTAACACATATGTGTGGTTAATTTATCATGGTTGTTAGCGGTGAGGGAAAAAATCGTTAGGAAACCCACATGGCTTAGTTGAGGCGTGAGTATATTGTCCAAGCAAAACGGGGGTACTCTGAACACCAGGTGACAATGCCACGTAATTTTCAGAAGTATTAGTACCTCTGCCAAACCCTTCGGCGATATACGGCATGAACGTTTGAGTTTGAGTTCCACTAGTAACCTCTTATAAAATAATCTGTAAGAGATGCTAACACATATTCCGAAACAACATAACCTACCTACAAGAAATTAAATCTTTATTGCTTTTAGATTTTCAAGTAAAGCTATCACATCTTTAAAATAAAAATAAATAAAAAACTCTTTATTGCACATCACAAAAAAACAACAATTACAAAAAAAAGATCGGTACAAAAGCCAAAGTACAACTGGCGGTCTCATCACTAAGAGCGATCTCTTCCAGACAACCCATGAATGGAAAGATTTGCTGGATTAAAATCATGTTCGGTAGATGTCCAATAAATTAAACTGATTTGCTTAAAAACTAAAATTATTTGAACTTTAATGTGTACACGTTTTTGGCGTACTTCTAAGCCTATGTTGCTCTTGGTTCAATGAGGCGGACTTGATTTGATGTTATTAAATTCCACAAAAACCAATCTAATAATCGATAAAGTAATAGTATACGGAAAATTTTCTACATCAAAGAAATTTAATTTTTGGTCCGTATTAAAATCCGATAGATCAATTCAGTACAGTTCAGTAGCTAAAGCTTGATTCTAAGTCAGTCAATTTTTCCTTTTCGATATATATATTAAAAATAAATTTTTAACAATTTTTATGTAATTTTAATACATTCATCCCGTCAACTTCCAAAAAACATGGTAGTGGAGGTATATAAAATTCTGATGCTTTGGTTACTTGTGTTTGGGATGGCTAGCATGTATGCATTATAATATAATGTGCTCACCTTACTTTTTTATCCTTATATGTTGTATGTATCTTACACCAATTTGTCTTTTTTTAAAGACATATGTGTGGTTAATTTATCATGGTTGTTAACGGTGAGGGAAAACATCGTGAGGAAACCCACATGACTGAGTTGTACTTAGTCATGTGACAGTGTATTCGTACAAAACCTGCTGCCCCCTATCACGTGAGTACACTGTTCATGCAAAACGTGGGTACTCTGAACACCAGGTGACAAAGTCACGTGTTGTTTAGAAGTATTAGTACCTCTGCCAACCCCTTCGGGGATATTCGGCGTGAACGTTTATGTTATGTTATGTTATGTATCTTACAAATCGATCGTCGTTGTATCTGTGGTTACATCTTATACGAGTATAACAATGCAACTCGAAAACTTTTAGCGATTGTGTTTAAATGATCCAACTTATTTACAAAGATAGGGAAAGCGTCACTTCTTCGAACTTACCGCCAAGCTCGTCCGTTCACAAGTCGTTATATATAAGAAAAACATTAAATTAGTATAATGAAAACGTAATTATGAAAACTCTGCGAGGTCGAATTCAGAAGTGAGGTTGTTTAATTTATGTGAAGAAACCTTTCAAACCTGCAATTAACCTGAGCTAACAAGAGTCATGGACTGGCGGAAGATAAGTTTCTTTTCGCATTTTTTGAATGGCTTTCCTGTGTTGCCCTTAATTAAAATCGACTTTTATTGAGCCGGGAATAGGAGGTGTTTGCTATCTATCTTGCAAAGTAACTTAAGTGAATAAATGGAATAAAATATTGAGGTCGTGGCAACACTAAGCGAATTGTGATGAAATTCTGTTACGAGTACGAGCGAATTTTCACTTTACGTGATGGATGGATCGTGTGTGAGAAGTTGACATATCTGAACTTATATCGCGTTCGGTATAGAATTCGGGTTGAGTGCTCATTGATATTTACTGCTCATTTCTTAAGCGATCTAGCAATTATTTAGTGAGTGCTTAATTTATTTACATGGAAGAAGCTTTTTTTTTTAAAAACAAGACCTAATGAACAAAGCTATATCATAAAGGCGTAGGCTATATATTATTTAGTAAATAAAAAGGTTCATAGGTAAATCAAGAAATGAACGATGGATCTGGCGTAACTTGATTTGATGATTGATTTTCATACAAGTAAATAAAGAAGCAAATCGCGGCACAATCTGAGTGATATATGTGATCTGTGAATTATATCTTAAATATTGGGACTATTATAATTAATGCTGTGTAGTGTCGGCTTAGAATAGCACTATCCCATTTCTTCCGGTGGGTGTACGTAAAAGGTGACTAACGGTATTGGGGCTTTTAAGGGATTTTTGGGCGATGCTGTTGGAGACCCATCACCAACGACCTTTTTTTTACTGCCTTCCCCACTCAACTTTCCAAAAGTGGCGGAGAAATTGCTAATTCCTAAGTTCTGGCTACCCCTTCTAGGAATTTATAGCCACCAGTATATGTATGTATGTGTGTATGTGTATGTATAATTAATGCCATATAATTTACAACGACACATTGAAAATTGTGTTTGAAAAGTGCTTCATCTTATTCGCTATGAATTATTTATGTCAAATTATGCGTAGAGGCGGCTGGTTTGTCTACAAGACATCATTCTTTACACTGTTAATAGAAACAGACAATTCAATTAGGCGACCTTATTTTTCGGTTGACGACACCTAAGATTCAGGTTACTTACTGGATGGCAGTAGCAGTGTCGAGACTTTTATTAGGTTGTTATAGGTGAGGTTTCCAAAATCATGAGGAAACATACATACATATACTCACGCCGTTAGCTCCGATTGGGGTAGGCAGAGACTATCGATCGCAAGTATCGCAAATTGGTACGATCCAGGCAAACCTATATATATATATTATATAAACATATATTAATATATAGCTTCATTTACATCCATAATTTTTTGTGAGGAAACATTCATGACTAATTATAATGTAGTCTGTTTCATGTTTTATTCGAAATCTGTTGTATCTTTTTAGTCATTGACATCGCATCGGATTGAAGAGGGGGTAGGGGATACCATACTTTAGCCATACTCATTATTATACTATGTTAACAAGTGTATTTTATTTATTTATTTATTTTGGACTAACAACAGACACAGACTAAATACATTATTTATAATTAAATTACATTTTGAAATCAGTCTGTATCCAGAACTGCGCATCACAGAATATTTACATTTCTATTATTATTCTATTTATCTTATCATTATAAACATATTTTAAAAACTTATATGAAACTGCACTTTGTATAAAATATATAATCAGCATTTAAACATTATAAAGCTTATAATGTTTAATACATCTATTAAATGGGATTGTGTTTGTACAAGTTTATGCGTGTGTGTGTGTGTGTGTATGTATGTGTGTGTGTCATATACTAGAATATTGTGTGATTCACAAATCCTACGAAGAAGGGCGCGCTCGCCAGCCACCCGCGCCCCACCGCGAACACGGCCGTGTGCGGCAGCCGACTATCGGACCGACACGCGGGACGCGGTAGCCTATTTCGTTGAACAGGGGAATGCAATCGTAATGGTTAAAACATATGTTATGGAGCGTCATTTGGTCAATAAGTTGTCGTCTGTCTGTCAGTGATTGTAGGTTGTATGTTTTAAGTAGGTTAGTGTAAGACATTCTGGAATGATGAAATTTGTAGTGTATGGCTTTAAGGGCTTTTTTCTGTATGGATTCTATCTTATTGGAGTACTTTGAATAGTAAGGATCCCAAATCACCCTGGCATATTCCAACTGGGACCTCACCAAAGATTTATAATAAACAAACCATAGATGATTTTCTTTTGAAATGTCGTCCAGCACGCAAAATAAATCCTAGCATTTGATAGGCCTTTGTACAGATAGCCTCTACGTGGGCATCAAAACTCAAGCTTTCGTCGAAAATAATTCCTAAGTCCCGAATTTGTGATACCCTCTCTAAGGGGCAGTTATCAATATGGTAGTTGTGCAAAATTTTGTTCCGGTTTTTGGTGAATGTTATTTGTTTACATTTGTTGTGTGCTAGGTATAAATTATTTTCTTTACAAAAACGACCAAAACGGTCCAGATCGGCCTGAAGAGGTTGGGTATCGTTTATAGTTTTTATAGGCATAAATATTTTAAGGTCATCTGCAAATAATAAGACTCTACTATTTTCAAAACACCTTACAATTTCTTTTAACAACATTTTAATAACATCTTTTATTTATGACCTTACAATTTTGTTCACAAATAGTAAATACAACAATGGGCCAAGGTGTACTATTACAATCCAAAGTAGCTTGTTGCCCGTGACTGTACTGTCAAGGAAAATAGTAGATAGTCAAAAAAATCGGGTGATAAATTAGAAGAACTAGCATCGGTTTTTCATTTCAGATTTAACGATAACATAATAATTTGTCATTTTCAAGATTAACAAAATATTTTCAAAAATAGCAAACATGGCGCATAACGCATAGTAACTTTTAAAGCCTTAGCAAATATCCTACATCCTGTAAAAGCATATTATCTTTACTTAACAACAAACGTGCCTGTCTTGCGGAGTCTTAAAGGTGCTGTAGTTTCCATACAAAAGCAGTTATGCTGCCTGAGGCCTTTCAGCCAGTTTGGAAACTTTAATATAGCTTTGTGGTAACTCAGTGTCTTTGCTAAGAATATAGTTTCTCCTGAATTATGTAATGTAAAACTTTATGCGCGATATTGGTAACAATATCTCAAGTATTGCATAGCTACTATATATATATATATATCAAAAAGCAGGCTAAACATACATAAAAGGGGTAGCCAGAGATTCAGAATGCGAAACCCATCAGCCAATTAGGTAAGTTAAATGGGGTTTATGATGGTAAAATAAACGGTAGTTCGTATTACGTCCCTCACCACATCGCCCAAAAATCACTTCAAAATCTACCAAAACAATAATTCGCCTCTTATGACGCCTTACAAAAAGTATTTCCTTTTATTTCGCCCCGTTATTTATTTCCGTGTTCTTTGCGTTGATAAATAATAATCAACAGATTAAAATTTATTTTGATGTGAGAAGACAATTAGCCGTGTAGTGTCGGCTTAGAATAGCACTACCCCGTTTCCACCGATGGGTGTACGTAAGAGGCGACTAACGGTGTTGGGGCTTTTAAAAGATTTTTGGGCGATGCGGTTGGAGACCCATCACCAACAACCTTTACTTTACCATCTTTTCCCCACTCAATTTTCCATAAGTGGCCGAGGAATTTCTAATTCCTTAGCTCTGGCTACCCCTTCTAGGGATTTATAGTCGTGAGTTTATGTATGTATGTAAGACAATATAACGCCCAGTTGACAGATCAGACAGATCAGACAGAATGGTGCAAAAAGGATCGCTGATAATGGGTTTTCATTAAAAGTTATACACCGATCTCATAATAAAATCTACATCCATTTGTTACAATAATATCATTCTAAGCTGGGTGTACAAGGTAATGGAGAGTAAAGAAATTATTACTTAGGTAGGCAAAGACACATACTTGCAATAAATACATTTGAATTTGACTATCGATCGCCACTTGGTACGATCCTAGCAAATCTCTTGTGTCTCTTCTTAATTCATATATATCCACTGTTCATTAATGCCGTAGTGCCCGCTTAGAATGTCATTACCCCTTTCTTCCCACGGGTGTCGTAAGAGGTGATCAAGGGTATGGGTGTTTTTTAAGTGGTTTTGGGCGATGCGGGTGGAACCCCTTCACTAACGATACTTTATTTCTACCATCTTTCCCCCTAACAATTTCCAAATGTGGCTGAGGAGTTTTCTAGCTCTGAAGCTCTAGCTACCCCTTATTAGAATTTATGGACGTGATTATATGTATGTGTGTATGTTCATTAATCAAAGTAGTGAATGGTGAACGAAACATTATGAGACTCATATGAAACCAATATAGCTGGAGTGCAAAAAGTCATGTGACAGTGCATCCACATAAATCAGCGCAGAAATAATACATTTTTGTCCGCCTTCAGCCATTTAATGGAAACCCATTTTTTCATACAAAATTCAATAAACAACAAAGTCACCCAAGTATGCAATTTGATATTTTTAAAATATCTTTTTAACCACGCAACCAAAAATGATGAAAAATTCTTCAAAATCCCCAATAAAACCTTGTATGCACTTACAACTGAACAGTTGATAGATAGTTTTAGACACAATATTTTTAGTAATCGATTGACGATTATCCAAGTAATCGCGTATGAAGCATACAAAATAAAAAAAAAACAACATACAATCAAGTAAATGCACTGTTCTGGCAAAAAGTATGTACTCTGACACACCTACTACTTACTTACTATCTTAGCACCTTTGCTCTTCGGGGATATACAGCATAATTATGAGATACGATAAAAAATAATTTCGTTTGCCTGTACCGGTCCTAAGGGATAGAAGACGTTAAGTGGTACTTGAAATTTATAATTAAGTTAAAATATAATAATATGCATTGTGTTCTCGTCCCAAAGGCTCCTTTGACTGCGGTTTCCGTTAATGTACTCTAATGGATAATTCTGTTTGGCTTTCAATGCTGGTTATGGCCGTAATCTATTATTCCGTTTAATAATTCACAAGTTTACTTTGAAGTCAATATCCTGAATTATTCATCTAATTGTTATAGGGCTTTGTTCGTGGTATGATTCATTCCTCATAAACATTTATTATAGATCTATATAGAAATATGTTTGCTTCTGTGCAGAGTCGGCTTAGAATAAGAATAGAAAAGAAGCACTAACTCATTTCTCCGCTTCGGTCTCCTAAAAGGCGACTGAGACTATTTGGGCTTTTTAGGCGCAGTGTTTATAGACGTCACTATTTAGATATATATATTTGTATGAAGAGCAACGTTAAATTTGCATATTATTTCAGTAAAGAAATTTACAAACCCTTTGCTATATTTTTACGCTTATATTTACTTGCTACTACCCTTCACGAACTATTCGACTCACTCTTGTTTTTTTTCAACCTTCATCTATTTAAATTTAAGAAGTGTGAAATCTACACAGAGGTACACACTCTCACGTATACCTACTGTAGCTCTCAATAAAAACGTTAAACGTAAAGTAATTACGTATCGTATTTATTATATAACTATGCGTATTTATTATATAACTTGGTACTTACTAAAAAACCTTTAACAGAGGAGACCGAGTAGCACTTGAATAATTATTTTTAAAACGATTTCTATCTGGCAGTGTAAAGTTCAATGTGAAAACCAACTAATGACTATCCGTTAATTAGGATAAGATAGTTATCGTTTATCAAAGTCCGCACCATAGTAAAGGTAAAAAACAACAATTGCACATGAATGCCGTCCTCTCTCACTCTTCGTTCGAAAACTTGGTAATTTCACAAAGTTTATCACTCCAACTTCCACATTGTGCTTCAAAAGAGTCCGACCAACTTCTCACTTTCATGTAACAGTTAGCACCTGTGAAATTACTCTTCGCTTTTTACCTCTTTGGTGAAAGAAAAATATTAAGGGCCGACAAAATGGCGGCGACTTCGAAAGTTGTTTTTGAAACGTCACTTGAACAGTTCTTTTTAGGGTTCCGTAACAAAATGTAAAAACAGAACCCTCTTATTAAGACTTTATACAGGCTGTATCTAATAAACCAGTAAAACAAACTAGAAAATTATACAATACAAAAATAAATACACTGTAATGTTTTGATAAATTCTTGTTAACTGACAGAAAAACGGAGGAGATCGTTAATTTGTTGCGTAATTGTTTCTAGTATCACCACGCAAACCATTGGACCGGGTAATGCAATTTTTATAATTATTTATCAAAAAACGGGACCTTCACACTCAACTCCACGGATAGGGACTTCTGGTGTATTTAGCTCTTAACTAGTATCATCGAAGTGAACACGTCAAAAACTACGTTCCGATAATTTTTTGCTACACTTTTTTTGTGGCCGGCCTAATAGACAACTTTATCAAAAAGGCTTAAGCCTAAAGTAAAAAAAGGAATGTATGAGAGATATTTTTTTCCAAGTTTCTCTGCCTACACCAACGGAATAATTGGTATGAGTATGACTAAGTTGGTCTAGATTTTATAGTTACTGTACAGCGTGTACAAAGGAGGTTGTAAATAATTGAACAATACTGCACTGACAGTATTTAGTGGCTGTGGATTTCAGCGTATCCGTCCTAACAGCGATTTTTCGCTCGAGTGCCCACTAAAAGGCGAATTTACCGTTTCACTTATTCCGCCACATATTTTTCAATACGATATTTATTTTCGTTCACGGAGCCACAAGCAATGTTTGACTTCTTGTAGATTTATTAATAGAGACTTTTGTTACAAATATATTGGATTCGGGAGGGAAACATTCGGATTTGTTTGCGATTTGCGGGAAACGGGTTGTGTTTTATTTTGTTAAGATGACCCTTTTAGGTGAATTTCTTGTATTTATGCCATTTACGGTTGATTTATCTAATATATAAAATTCAGGTGTCACAGTGTCACCAAAATCCTCTAAAACGGCTGAACCGTTTTAAATGAAATTTGGTAGGGCTGAGAATAGGTTTATAACAATTTTTTATATTCCTTAGTGATAAGGGTTGTCCACCCCTAAAATGTTATTTTTATTTTATAGACCTATTTTATAGATTTATATGGCAAAATAACGTTTGCCGGTTTAGCTTATATGTCGCAGTCGGATTGTAAAATCCGCCGTTTTACATTACGGCTAGCCGTTATCTAAAACAGCGCCGTTTTGTAATGCGGCGGTTCAAGCATTAGCCGGATTGAATGCGGCTAGATATAAAACCGCCGGTTTGCATTCGGAGCCATATGAAATTCAAAGCCATAATGTATAAAAGCGAGAAACCAGCCGCCACTTTGAAAATTTTTAGTTCCGATTCTTAACACTCGTAGCGCTACCTGACATAACAACAACAATGGCGAGTGGGTTGTTAAATTGTGAAGTTTTGAGTGAATTAAACTAAAAAAACGTCATAAATATGTCAGTTAACAGTGACTCTGAGAAACAATTTAAATACAGATTTAAAATACAGATAATGCATTAAAGGTGCTCGCTCCGCTGCTTCGCTCGCTCGTTTTATACATAACCTAAACTAATATAAATTGAACCACCTACGATTTGCTGACGATTTAGTCCTTTTTGAAGAGAACCCAAAAATACTAGAAAAAATGATTCAAGAACTTAACACAGAAAGGGAAACTAAACACACAATAGGACTAAAAATGAACCCAAGAAACACAAAATTAATGACCAACTCCACTAAAACAAACATAAGTGTCAACCACGAAATCCTCGAATTTGTTGAAGAGTACACGTACCTGGGCCAGCTAATTTCCCCTAATGACCAAATAGAAAAAGAAATAAACACAAGGATTGCAAATGTGTGGAAATAATACTGGTCCTTGAAAGAAACTATGAAGTCTCCAGATTTTAGCATGTCATTAAAAAGAAAAACTTTTAATATATGTATCCTTCCATGCCTAACTTATTGGTGCGAAACATGGTCACTCACTAAATTTTCAAGAGAGAAACTGGCCAAATGTCAAAGAGCAATGGAACGAAGCATAGTTGGGTGTAAGCGTAAGGATAGAATCAGAAATTGTGATCTGCGAGATAAAACCAAGCTTACCGATTAATCTAAGCCAAATAGACATATGCCATATGATGGGTGATAACCAGGGAAAATGGAGTAAGAAAGTAACTGAATGGTACCCAAGAGATGGCCAAAGAAGCCGAGGAAGACAGCGAAGGAGATGGTCAGATGATATCAAACTAACAGCTGGCCACCTATGGTCCACAGTAGCACAGTACAGACAACAGTGGAAAGCGCTAGAGGAGGCCTATGCCAAGAGGCACACCGAGATTGGGGACATTTTATAAATTCATTGTTTTTCTAACATTTTCGTTCTCGGAATAAAAGGCTTTATTATTCTATTATTTTATTATATTATTATTATTAACCTAACCTAGCTAAATGTGACCTAGCTTTTCTTCCCCTGCAGGGGCTTTCGCCCCCCGACCCACCGAAGCAGAACTTCATTTTTTTAAGAAGACTAATCATTATGATTTTAAATGATATGTGAAATATTTTCGGACCTCCGATGATAGGAGTTAAAAAGTTATGTAAGAAAAAGTGCACCCGAGTATAAGTACGATGCGGCTAAACGTGGGCCGCCTTATTGAAGAACGCATCGCAATAACAATCCGGCTAATGCTTGAACCGCCGCATTACAAAACGGCGCTGTTTTAGATAACGGCTAGCCGTAATGTTAAACAGCAGATTATACAATCCGCCTGCGACATATATATTACAAATATATTTTCTGTTGGCAGACAATCTTCACACACTTAATAAAAACCAAACCAAACCATATTAAGAACAGTGAATATACTGTTATATAATAATAACACATCGTAATCATACCACCAAATGAATCGGTTGTATCGGCTTAGAAAAGTCCTACGCTGAATTTCCTGTAGAATTCGTATGCGGTAGCTAAATAGATGATGGGCTTGACTTATTGATAGGCTATAATAAAAGAAATTTACAAAAAATATAACTAAATCGATCCACTGTAATATGATAAGATTAATATTATGTTGCTGATTTTGATTGCGCCAATATACTATGAATGGCTTTACACGATTATAAAGATAATCGGTCGTGATTGGATCTTTTACTTATTTTGTTAATTAATGATTACAATTTAAATTTTTTTTTTTTTTTTTGAATCATACAGCTCACTTTTAATGTAACAAAAACGTAATTAAGCTTAAATTTACATATGCAATTTACAACTTACTTAGTAATATTTACAAGTCACAATACGCGCCCCGTGTCATATCTGGTGTAAAAGTGCCTAGCACGCTTGCAGCATTGCCACGTTGTATGGCCAACGATGTTCTTTGAACCAGATAAGACACGGAGCGTGGATCTGATCCAACGTCCCTCAAGCGCCGTCCAATGCTCCGGACAAGCTCCCACGCCTCATCGCACCACGCGCCGCTCACCTCGACCGCAAACGGCATGAACAAGTACGTGTCCTTCAGAGCCAGGTACTTCGCGTGCTTCTGAGCAGCTGCCCACTCCGCCGCGGCACGTGGGGCTTTCGTGGCTCTGGGTAGGTGGGATGCTGCGTATGTACTGACGCAGGTGGCGTCCCACACGAGGCATCGTCCCTTCTCCCACGGAATGAGAGTGAGTCCATCCGGACGTTTACCATCTGTCCTCAGCAATCCGGGAGGCTCCAGCACACACGGCACCCCGGCGGAAACAAGTGCACGGCGGAGCACATCATTCAGCATGTGATGACGTGGAAACCGACCAGCTGACTTAGCGCAGCTTAACCCGTGGTGCCCACGAACATCAACTGCTGCCCCGCAATAATGCGCCCCGCAATAATGCCCCGCTGCAATAATTTAAATAGTATGAAAATATACAGTTTTATTTTACCGAAGTAAGTTCAAATATAGAATTTTAATATAAGTAGTAAGTCAATTTACTTAAACCATTTGATATGTTTAACGATAGGTCTGTATTATGTTTATTCACAAATTATAAATGGGTCCATTACGGGGACTGTCTACTTCCTGAATACATATAAATGAAATAATGACTTCCGGTACAACTCGACGTTAAATTATAATTTTTTTATGAAATTCAAAACTTACGTATTCATAAACATGTGTTGAGGCGCGGGTTCAAATTCTGAGTAAGAATCACAATGTGTCTTTTCTTGATTCATATGTGTAGTTAATTTAAATGAGTAAATTCAAATGCGACATGATAGTCCAGTGGGTAGAACACCCGCCCGAAAAACAGAAGGGCGTGAGTTCCAATCCTGGGACGGGCCTACACCAATTTGTCTTTTCTAAAGTCATATGTGTGGTTAATTTATCATGGTTGCTAACGGTGAGGGAAAACATCGTGAGGAAACCCACATGGCTGAGTTGTACTTAGTCATGTGACAGTGTATTCGTACAAAACGGCGATAGGCCTGCCCCCTATCACGTGAGTACACTGTCTAAGCAAAACGTGGGTACCTTCTCTGGAAACTAGATGGCGCTTGTCATGTGAGTTCAGGAGTATTGGTACCTCTGCCAACCCCTTCGGGGATAAACGGCGTGAACGTTTATGTTATGTTATGTTATGTTTATGTAAATTCAATACATGCTACAGTTTACTACACATATATTATGGTTGACTAAGGGTGTAGGGTTTATTAAGTGGTTTTATCGGCGATGCGCTTGGATACCCATAACCATCGATACTTTAGTTTTACCATCTTCTCTCGTTTTTCTACTATCAACTTCTAAATATCGCTGAGGACTATTAGCTCTGAAGCTCTAGCTTCTCTTCTAGCTCTTTGGCTACCCTTTTTGATATTTATGGCCGTGATTATATGTATGTATGTTTATTATGATTGCAAAATAACCATGATAGGGCAGGTAGACATGTGGTTTGAAAAAGACTATTAAAATATAGATTGACATACATACATACATATACTCACGGCTATAAATCCCTAAAAGGGGTAGCCAGAGCTAAGGAACTAGAAGTTCCTCAGCCACTTTTGGAAAGTTGAGTGGGGAAAATATAACAAAATAAAGGTTGTTGTTGATGGGTCTCCAACCGCATCGCCCAAAAATCCCTTAAAAGCCCCAATACCGCCTCTTACGTACACGCACCGGCAGAAATGGGGTAGTGTTATTCTAAGCCGACACTTCACAGCAAATATAGATTTGTTTGATAAATATCAGTGTTAGTTATAAATATTGTACATTTTATCACACCAGAAATTATGGAATTATGCTAATTGTTTTTTTTTATAATTTATTACGTGGACTGCAACCAAGTTACAATGACTTAATTTCCTCATTAATTTTTCAGATTTTGCAGCCCTGCACTATTTCAGGAAACACGCAAAATTCACGCATATGTTTAAGCTGAAATAATAGTTGAAACAAACTTATATTACTTAACATATAAAGTTTCCGACCCGTCCTTGGCTCTTACAACTTATATAATGGAGGCAGATATTAGTTAAGAGATCATAAATTATAACTATGAAGAAAGTTGTGGACGTCTACGAGCCCGAACTGTTAATAATAAATAGTTCTCTAACAATGTATATAAGAGTTTCAACGTTATATTTAATAGTTTTAAGACCTGTTTTAATAATAAACTTGGGAAAGCGTCTATTTAATTAACTTGAGTTTTGCCGTGATATTCTACACTGTCACTCCTTTGCGTAAGTATCGTACAAAGAAATAACTCAGTGATATTCTAAGCCAACAGTACACCAGTCGATCGAAAGCTAATAAAAAAATAAATGGTATCTAAAAAATACCTTAGTCACATTGATGGTAACATTTTTATTTTCATCGAATAATGCAAAACAGAAAAGTTTTGAAATATTAATAAGGTAAATAAAAATATATTTCCTACACAATTAATTTAGCTGTGTAGTGTCGGCTTAGAATAGCACTACCCCATTTCTTTCCGTTGGTGTTCATAAGAGGCAGTAAGGCTATTAGTGCTTTTTAACTGATTTTTGGGCAATGCGATTCGAGACCCATCACCAAAACCCTTTGTTTTACAATTTTACACAACTTCCAAAAGTGCCTGAGGAATTCCTTATTCCGAAGCTCTGGCTACCCCTTCGAGGGACTTATACCCGTAAGTATATGTATGTACATACAATAAATTTATTTTCATACTAGTTTTAAATAGATATACAAAAATCCTCTTAAATAACTAAAAATAATGTCAAAAGAACTACTCAAGTTTGATCCCAATCTGATAATCACTTTAACATCAGTTTCCTTTCCAAGCCGCCCTCGTAACATTTTTTATAAATGACGAAACTACGAGTAACTCCGCGGAAGTTCGTAACCTAACAGTAAATTAAGTAAGCTCTAGTTACGAAGTTTTGTATAAACTACTGACTCCACTAACTTGGGTAAAATACTTCCATACTACTTCCAAACACTAATCAAAAGTGCTCAACGTGTATTTCAGAGTTACATAAACTTATAAGGAAATGCAAAGATTTCTGCTCTTAGAGAATTGCTTTTGTTTTAAAAGTCAGTGGTTACGAACCTCGTTTTCGAAGAAATTTAAAGTTAAATAGATAGTTTGCTCTACGGTGAATACTGTTATATTATTTGAGAAAATGGTTCAATCTTTTTACTTGACTGCTTCAGAAGAAGGGTTATTTCTATATGTCACTATTTCATATTGTTTATTTATGTTTCTTTCCTGAACCTGAACTATTTTGTAACTAGGCGTAATGTTTTTTTCTTGAATCAAAACTGATGCAAATATATTTATTTCTTCAAAGAAATTTGTATATGGTTCGCCTTTCAGCGTATTTTTTAAAGCACATTTTTTTGGCATTATATGAAAGTGCGTGTGGTGTACTATTTACTTGAGTACGACAGCTCTTAGATCGATTTTCAATGTTTTATTGTATTTGATTTTTTTAACCGACTTCAAAAAAGGCGGTTCTCAGTTCGATTGTTTGTATGGATGTATGTATGTATGTATAATTGTCCGCGATTATCTCGAGTTTGGCTAAAGCTATTTGGATGCGGTTTTCAGAACAGTATTCGTTACATTTAGGAGAAGGTTTTAGTGCCTTAACCGACCAAAAAAAGAAAGGAGGTTCTGTGTTTGACCTGTATGTATGTCTGTTGGTCCGCTATTATCTCACGTTTGGCTTAAGCTATTTGGATGCGGTTTTCAGAAAAGTATTCGTTACATTTAGAAGATGGGTTAAGTGATTTAACCGACTCTAAAAGAAAGGAGGTTCTGTGTTTGACCTGCATGTATGTATGTTGGTCGGCGATTATCTCGCGTTTCGTTTAAGCTATTTGGATGCGATTTTCAGAAAACTACTTGTTACTTTCAGGACAAGGTTTTAGTGATCTGACCGTCTCAAAAAAGGAGTTTCTGAGTTTCACCTATAAATATGTATGTAAGTTTAAAGGTTCTTAGTTATTATTAGACAAAGAGTTATCAGTTTATGTTATTACATTGAGGAGAAGGTTTAAGTTCTTTAACCGACTCGAAAAAAAGGAGGTTTCTTAATTTGAAATATAAGTATGTAAGTAAAGTTAGAGCGACATGATAGTCCAGTGGGTAAGAACACCCGCCCGAAAAACAGAAGGGCGTGAGTTCCAATCCTGGGACGGGCCTACACCAATTTGTCTTTTCTAAAGTCATATGTGTGGTTAATTTATCATGGTTGCTAACGGTGAGGGAAAACATCGTGAGGAAACCCACATGGCTGAGTTGTACTTAGTCATGTGACAGTGTATTCGTACAAAACGGCGATAGGCCTGCCCCCTATCACGTGAGTACACTGTCTAAGCAAAACGTGGGTACCTTCTCTGGAAACTAGATGGCGCTTGCCATGTGAGTTCAGGAGTATTGGTACCTCTGCCAACCCCTTCGGGGATAAAACGGCGTGAACGTTTATGTTATGTTATGTTATGTAAAGTTATCAATACTAGACAGAAATTTATCAATAAATGTTAATAAAGTTTTTTTATTAGTAATAAACAGAGTTATTAAATTATTGAACAAAAAAGTATAAAAAAACATGAATAAATTACTCTTAATTATATTGAAGAAAAAAATATATATTGCAACATCATGTTTTTCATCCTGGTCATTTCAATCAAGGCTCTTTCATCATGGGGATGGTAAAGTAATTTTTTTTGAATCTATATCACTTAAAGCCTTAAATCTTATCATGGGATTTTACACGACTCAACGCTACATATATAAGAGTGTTTCTTCGCATTTGTGATAGGTGAACTTCTCTTTGCTCATCTGTTTCGGCAGCAAGAGCAGCACGCTGACGATCTCTCTCATTCTGAAGGGCAAGCACGAGTTATCGACACGATAACGGTTAGAATGAGATGGCAGTATACGATACTAAGTAAGTGCGTAAAAGATGGCTGCTTTATCCCACGCGATAACTAGTTTAAATACGGCTCGTGCTTGCCCTGCTGAAGTCTTTGTTTTTTTTTGATGGGTGTTTCGTTCTCCCTTACGCGACTTTTCCTTAAAGCATCCTTTTATTTTCTATCTAGGCCCGCAGGTAAACAAAATAATAACAAGTAAGCTAAAGTCATAATAACAAATATTATAACTACCTGTTAAAAAAACTATAAAATAAACGGACAGTAAAACTTATCTCTAAAAAACTATCACTAATTCACTAAAAAAACTCAGAGTGATTTAAGAACTTATCACTAAAAAGTATAAAATAAAAAAGAAAAACAAAAACTTCAAATTAAAAACTTAACAGAAAAATTAAATATTATTATTTTTTATTTAAAAAAGAACCGCCTTCAAAAATCCAACTGAAAAGTATAAAATATTTTTTATTTATTTTATTATGTACAACTCTATTCAACTTCTTCTTTTTGAAGTCGGTGCCAAACAGACAAATCTAAAATGAAAATTGCTACATAGAGAAAACCATACGAATAATAAATCCATCGATAGTGCTTCAACAACAGTAGGTGACACAATCGCGCTCAAAAATCAAGAAATTTCATCCGCTCGCAACCACGTCGCTTTATAAAGGATGGAATTGGCGGACATTGAGCGGTGCTTAGCCTGGTGTGCATGCGTCGCACTCCGCAGAGAAATTTTCATAATATACATGTCACCGTAAAACTGTAAATACTAGTAAATTATAATTTTAGATAGATAGCGAGATAGTAAACTAACGTTAGGTTAGGTTATGTAAGATTATCAGATTTCAAACTAACGGAATTAACAATTCGACAGAGACATGCATGCACCGAGTTGGCACAACCAATACTTCTAACACTTTGTAAAAAGACGATCGAGAATCTAAATCACTACATAGTATACAACAAAGTCGCTTTCTCGTTCCCTGTCTGGGATGGGATATAGGGACATCCTTATGTATACTTTAATCTGTAAAACTACGAAATGAATTTTGATGCGAATTTTTTTATTAATTGATTAAAAAGGAAGGTTTATAAGGATGACAAACGCTAATGGGGTGGAGAACTCACTCAACTTGGGCGGGCCACTTATATTCGTTCTTCTTTGTCATGAAAATTGGTTTGGCACCGACTTCAAAAAGAAGAAGTTGAATAGAGTTGTACATAATAAAATAAATAAAAAATATTTTATACTTTTCAGTTGGATTTTTGAAGGCGGTTCTTTTTTAAATAAAAAATAATAATATTAAATTTTTCTGTTAAGTTTTTAATTTGAAGTTTTTGTTTTTCTTTTTTATATCCAGGACTCGAGTGAATGCAATAATTATATAAGTGTATAATAATTATGTTAAGTACTTAAAATATATAAAAAGCGACATGATAGTCCAGTGGGTAGAACACCCGCCCGTAAACAGAAGGACGTGAGTTCCAATCCTGGGACGGGCCTACACCAATTTGTCTTTTCTAAAGTCATATGTGTGGTTAATTTATCATGGTTGCTAACGGTGAGGGAAAACATCGTGAGGGAACCCACATGGCTGAGTTGTATTTAGTCATGTGACAGTGTAATCGTTAAAAACGGCGATAGGCCTGCCCCCTATCACGTGAGTACACTGTCTAAGCAAAACGTGGGTACCTTCTCTGGAAACTAGATGGCGCTTGCCATGTGAGTTCAGGAGTATTGGTACCTCTGCCAACCCCTTCGGGGATAAACGGCGTGAACGTTTATGTTATGTTATGTTTATTATGTTATGTTAAAATATATTTCAAAACTTTAAAATATAATTCGCGGCTTAAGAATTGGTTTATGAGCAGCAGAGAAGGAGCAGGCGGGGCGCATTGAGAGGAGACGGGCTTCGTAAATTCGCAACAGTCTCTCACATCCAATATAAGTCTCCTTTCCGGGGGCATATTCTTTATTGAAAAGGCAATTCATAATCGTCGACTTTTTTAACGACTACTTATACTATTTTAAGAGTCACTGCAATCAAATTTTAACTATTGATTTCATACAGTTGTTAATTAAGTTAAATAGCTTGATAAATAGTTATTTTTATGTTATAATTATCTTGGCAACTAATAAGAAGAGAAAATACATCCGTGGATAAAACACTTGTTACACTTACTATCTTCTATTGAATAAAAAGGCAAATTATAGCAAAATCTTCTGGTATAGTCGCGTTCATTTATTTTCTTTGTAATCTCATCGTTATTATTGCGTTTTATTTATTGTCAAGCACTTCTATATACTTAGCCAAAATGGCGAAATAGAGTTATAGAATTTGTATGAATATAAAACTTTGAGTTAAATTACCAATCCTGTTTCTGAGTTATCAATGTGTCAAGCTTTTTATACAGCAGTATATTTTAATTATATATCCCTCAACATTATTAAAGAAAAATCATATCAAATTTCCGACCCCTTACTTGTATAGTTAAATGGTATTGCCAAAGTATACTTTTTAACTTAGTCTTTCAAAATAACAAGTCAAGAAAGTTTAAATGTATCTTTAAGGCTATCTACCACTTATTTACATAAGTAACGCTATTAATTAAATATCTGAATATCACTACAAATACCCTGAACGCAAAGGAAAGTCCGACTAGTGTTAATTGTGATACGAAACTCGTAAAGAGTGTGCGTACTAAATTAACATAATAAAGCACAAAAGTGTCCTTATTCTAAATAATAAATTAATATCGATGGATTGTTTACCAATAATGGAAGTATTACAATATCTTCACTAATTATAAAGTAGCCGAGTAGTGCCGGGTTAGAATGTCGGGTGTCCTAAGAGGCGACTAAGGGTATGGTCTTTATTAAGTGGCTTTTGGGCGATGCGGTTTGAGACCAATCACCAACGATACTTTATTTCTATCATCTGGTCACCTATCAACTTCCCACTGTGGCTGAATAGTTTCTAGCTCTAAAGCTCTGGCTACCCCTTTTTGGGATTTATAGACGTGAGTATATGTATGTATGTAAAAAGTAATCATTTGTGTGCCTGAAATGAATAGGCTCCGAAATCAATCATCTAGTTTTTAAATTGTTTATAAGGTTATTTTTTTTATCAACAATCTCTAGAAGAAACATATTTCATATATCATCACGACGTATATCATGAAAAATAGGTGTAACAAAAAATATAAGGAAGAATAAGATTACTAATATACTTATGAAGACGTAGACAAAAAATCTAGTAAATACATACAGTTTCAAGTTTAGTTCATAAAAGATGTAGTGAAATATATTTTCAAGTAGGTAATAAGTGAGTATTACACTACAGGATATACAGAGAATCGTAGCAGGTAAAGGAGTAGTGTTAAAGAAGTTAGTCTTAGTTAGATTATCACAGTGTTATATACTTTGAGGAACCCGTACATTATTATTTACTGAATCTTACACCTAAAGAATGAGTTATATTTTATGTTCAGAAAATTACTTGATGTTCTGTATTACAATAAATTTTTATTCTCTCTAAAATAATATTATTAATTGTAACATTAATGCCAAAACATATTATCGCAAAATTTAACAGAATAAGTCATCAAGAGAGAACATGGAAGGCGCGCTCGGGTATTATAATTTTCATGTAACGGGTTTACGAGACGCGACAAACTAGGACAAAGTAGGCACCGGGGCACACAAATGAGTATTCAGACCCAATATATTTTAATCAAGCCACTATATATGTGCCTGTCCACCTACTTGCTGGTAATTATAATGCGGATTTGTGGACATTTCTGTTCGTTTTAATGTAATTAACTGGAACATTTTGGGAAGTCATAAAGCGAGAGAAATGTTTGTATAGTTTATTGTGGTACTGTATGTTTGTCTATGATTTTATACTGCTTAGGGGATTGAGTTCATAATATTATATTCAATTTTTTTTACCGTTGCATTAGGAAGCGATTAGGGTAAACGTGGATGGTTTGTTGGTCGGCCGGTTGGTTGTTGGTAGAAAACGGTTATTAGTAATGATGAAAGTCCGAAGGTGGGAATATATTAAATTTGAATAGAATAGTTGTTGTTAAGCAAAAAGGGCTGACGTTAAATCATCAATTAGCACAGAATTGCATGGTTTTGAGATATGTTGTTGATATAATGAAAATTAGGATCAACCATTTTATTTTTGAGAAATGTTGGATACGGTACAAGTTTTATCGTCCCAATGTCTGTATCTTGGCCTTAAAAAAGTCCTCAATTATATCTGTGTATACCATCAAAATTCAGATGAGACTATAGGGAAAAAAAACAGTTGAACATAAGTTACAATATACAAATTTAAATGAGCCCATTATCGTAAAATTTCGTAAAGTTCTAGTAAGGTGGAAAAATAGCTATCAAAATATAGTTTAGAATATGTTCTTTAAGGCTTACAATTATCTCAACCACATGTGAAATTAACAAAAAAATTATTACGTTTTGTCTCTGGTTTTTTTTAATTTAAAATATTTTGTATATCGTTTTGGCAAATCATTGTTGTTAATCAATAACCAAAGAAATTTAACATAATATAGGTGTCTGCCAAAACAACAATCAAACGAACTATTCTCAGCACAAAAAACAAGTTTTTATTTCAAATAAAACAATTAAAACTCTTTTGCTCTCAGCACGGCAACAGAAAATTCAGTCTTAATTAAGTTTCACTGTTCACTTCGCGTCGTTGATTCGTAATCGAATAAACGAATACTTTGGAAACTTCAAAAAACACTTAAAACCAA
This sequence comes from Bedellia somnulentella, assembly GCA_963576735.1. NCBI lineage: Eukaryota > Metazoa > Arthropoda > Insecta > Lepidoptera > Bedelliidae > Bedellia > Bedellia somnulentella. Next base: position 8,692,025 of record OY755171.1, read on the forward strand.
TCACTGTTTCAATTGAATTACCCTTTTCCTATTAGCTTAATGAGGGCAATGTTCCGATCGCGCAATATTACTATTAAATAAATTAAACTGGTATAAAAGCTTTTAAAAATGCTTATATTCACCAGGGATGGAAAGTCAGCCGAAAGACATCGGAATAAGAGTGAAAAGGGATATTTCGATAAACGGAGCAGTAAATAGCCTGATAACTGTTTAGTAAGTATGCGTTTTTTTAAACCGACTACATAAATCCGAGATTTATTTAAAATTTCATAAATACGTTGTTAACGGTGAGGGAAAACATCGGTAAGGAAACCCACATGGCCGAGTTTTACTTAGTCATGTGACAGTGTATTCGTACAAAATGACGACATAATGAAAGTATGAAGAGTATAAGAGCAGGTATAAAAAATATTGATGGATGTAAACGAAGCAAGAAAGGTTTGCCAGGATCGTAAAAATTGGCGATAGTTTCTGCTTAACCCAAAGGGAAATAATGGCGTGAATATATGTATGTATGTAAATAATGAATTTTGGATGGTGTGTTCTATACGTAAATATTGTCCTAGATAAATATACATTTATGGTCAGGTAGTAAATCTGTAAATATTACGGATTGGCGAGACTGATTCTTATAATACTTTGTGTTAATATGCAGTAGGCCTAAAATTAAAGCCTTCGATCACATCCTAAAGCCGATTTACATGCATCATAAACATGGCACACTCGTCAAAGATCATCTGCCAGTCATTTAAAATAAACTTAAATGACAACCGTGATAGCTCAACCCGGGTAGAACACCAGTTATCGTGCAAGCGACTAGTGTTCAAATCCCGGGTCGGGCCTACACCAATTTGTCTTTTCTAAAAACATATGTGTGGTTAATTTATCAAGGTTGTTAACGGTGAGGGAAAACATCGTGAGGAAATCCACATGGCTGAGTTGTACTTAGTCATGTGACAGTGAATTCATACAAAACGGCTATGGGCCTGCCCCCTATCACGTGATATATCACTGTCCATGCAAAACGTGAGTACTCTGAACACCAGGTGACAAAGTCACGTGATGTTTAGAAGTATTAGTACCTCTGCCAAACCCTTCGGGGATAATCGGCGTGAACGTTTATGTTAATATTACATGTTATTAAATGATACGGGACAGCTCCATTTTTAAGGTTTGATCGTGATTCGGCTACCTACCCCTAGCGTAGATAAACTACACAAATTTTCTTTTTCGAATATCCAATAAAACCGCCAATAATTAAAAAAAAAATTAAGATCTCAATATTTTTGAGGTCCAAAGTTGGAGGAAGTCGTTCGACCTCAAAAAAGGGTTGCAATAACACTCGATTTAACTGTGGAAACCCGCAATTTCCGCGAGACTGTCCTTTACGGAACTTTATTTGTATCGATTCGTTTGCGGACACTTTGTTTTTTACAAAGGATAGAACGTTTCGCTGCTTAGTTGTTATTTTATTGTATTATGATAATTAATATTTACATATTATTTTGTGTTCTAACGTCTCATAAATTTTAAAATAGTCACGGAAAAGTGTTAAGCTCTGCCGTGGGAGCGCGGATCAAGCGATAGAGAGGCGGTAGCAAGGGCAGCGTTATGTCAGTTTCTTCTTTGCCTGTGCCGTGTAGTGTCGGCTTAGAATGTCACTAACCCTTTCTACCCACGGGTGACATTAAAGGTGACTAAGGGTTATCGGGGCTTTTTAAGCGACTTTTGGGCGATGCGGTTGGAAACCCATCACCAACGATACTTTATGTCCACCATCTTGGCCCCTATCAACTTCCAAATGTGTCTGAAGAACTTTCTGATTCTGAAGCTGGCTGAAGATGGCTACCCCTTTTTGGGATTTATAGCCGTGAGTATATGTATGTATGTATGTAAATTCAAAAACGCCAGTTACAGACACTGAAAAGTGACAAGTTTTGCAGAGAGAGCGCAGATAAAGCGATATAGAGAGAGGTAGGCGGTAGCAAGGGCAGTGTTATATCAATTTCTTCTGTGTCGGTTTTCTAATAAAGTTATTACCTAAAATGGTTTTAATATTATAAGGGTTTTTAAACATACACTATTTTCTACACTTGGTTAAATACGTAAAAGCGTAAGTTTGCGTCACCATTGGCACCTTTTCACACGTCTCGCCTCCTGATTATCTATCTTTAGCGACCGTCGATAGGCAAGTTGCAAGAATATTGCTGTCAATGTCATAGATTTGTATGTGATTTGACACTTTGACAGCGACAATACTGCGATACAATCGCGGTCGCTAAAGATACATAATCTGCCCCCCGGTTGCCAATAACTAATAACTAACTAAATCCTAGTTCACTCTGGTCCCTTCGCTATGTGCGTCCAGATATATAACAAAATAAATGCTAATAAAATAGTTACGGCCACTAGTAAAACATCAAAAATACGACAGTTAAAGCTGTACCTCGTTCAAAAATGCTTTTATTCTGTTAATGATTTTCTACAAGACTGATATCCGTAAGTTAACTGACATTCTATAAACACACACATAATTACTTCAAACAACCTACCTCACATACAACTACCTAGTCACACAAACCTATTAACAACTAACATATACTTAACGCAATACATATAATTATAAATATATATTATTATTAAGATACCTAGTTGTTTAAGCTAATACAATATGTTTAAAAAAGAAAAGAAGATATCTTTGTTATCTAATGTTTAAATTTAAATGTTCTTTTGTAAATTATTTTAAGGCATTGCAATGCCCTTGCAGGGCTCATGTTACGGCTACTTCTATAAATTGTACCACCTATGTATACCACATGAAGCAATAAACGAATATGAATGAATATGACTAGAGTTTTCACACGGTTTGACGCAGTTTATACGGCAAGACAAAAAAATATTAAATAGTTTATTTAAAAAGAAAAGGAACAATATGGAGTTAGTAAAATGTCATTTTTTCTTTAACATGTTTTTTTTTATTTAAATTTACTTTGCAAAGATTTTCTGCCAAAACAACGCTAGTTTCACATAATTATAAGTATTATAACATGTTATCTATCTAAAAAACCAATCTCTTATCATGTGAACCATTATTACCCAGACCATTTCCAGAAAATAACGAAGAAAGCCAATATATAGATATCGCCATGTGCGTGTTGGGTCTTTGTTGGTCATACATTAGCTACTTGGCCGCTACCGATTAAACGGAAACCAGGACGTGTGAAAAGGCACTTAGACTTTACTTACAGAGGCAACTTCTGACTAAATATGTGGGTCTATTAGAAATAAATGTTTTGTTTAGTTTTTTTGAGAAATGGTGTGACATTATAGACTCGAACCCAAACATTATATTAGTTTTAATATAAAAACTTAAAAATATTCCCTTATATTTTGGATCTTTTGTAATGAAAATCATATGAATGTATTTATGTCTTTAAAATGATTTAGAAATAGGCATACATTTACGAGGATTGTATAAACTAAAGGACACATTGTGCATTGGAGGAGGTCCGATTCTATTTTCCACCTATGTATCTGCATCTGAGTCCGCGCTTTTTCTTCTGAACTACCAAGTTATGACGTAATCAAAGACAAAATATTTGCTAATACTAAAACAGGATTTCTTATAATTATAATGAGTGAGAATATAGCTCAAATATACCACGTTAGCAATTGCATGCGTAAAACGAAGCCCTAATGCACATCAAATATCTCAAATCTAACATGAACGAACAGTTATCAACTGAAAATAGGTTTCTATACGCTAAAATTGCATTTTCGGATCATTGGTGAAAATTGACAGTGACAGTATTTGATACGATCTCATTTATTCGTAGGCTCATTGAATTTATTGGTCTAGCTTAGACACTATATAGGTTTATACACCTACCTATGATTACGGCCACAATCCCAAAACGAGGTACCCAAAGAACTCCTTGCAGGCTGTAATTGAGCAAAAATAAAAAAAAATGAATTTTCAAGCGTTACAAGGTATGAAAATTCTTTCTTCTTTGTTTCAATCGAGTTGAATACTCCGTGCACCTATCTAAGCTGCGAGAAACATTTGAATTTCATCCATCCTTGCTCGAAGTGCACATAAACTGTTGAATGAGAAACTCGTTGTATAAACTTCCCGTTTTGTCTGTTAACCCTTTGAACATTTCACGAGAGCGACACATCGGGATACACAAAGAATATAGACAAACAAGAGAAGTATTGCGTTGGTGCTGCGGTACTGTGGTTCCGATGGTTTAATACTAAGGGTTTTCTTTACATCTAATTATATATTCAACTAGCAGCCCGTCCCGGCTTCGCTCGGGCATAAATTATCATTAACATTTTGTTTTTTATTTTATTACATGTATTATTATTTTAATATTTTTTTTTTAAGTTTTAAGCTATGTTATGTTTTTTTGTATTTATATTTAGATATATTTTTAATAATTTATTTTTGTTATTTTTCTTAATGAGTAATTACGTCAAAAGCACAAAGACATTGTTTTATTTTGTGGCAGCAAAATAAATAGATGTTCAGGGGCTCCCACCCGCGACAGGCCAACGTACAGTTGACCGTGAGTAAAACAATTCTTTCGCAGGTCAATCCCTACTAATTTGAAGGTTTTGCCTTGGGACTTATTAATTGTTAAAGCAAAAGATGTTTTAACCGGAAATTGTAGCCGTTTAAATGGAATTGGCAGATCAGTTGGGATCATCGGTATATGAGCTAATTGACCGGCTGCTGGGCCAGTGATAATAGTCGCTACAATTAAATTTTGCTTTAACTCTTTGATAAGCAGCCTCGTGCCGTTGCACATGCTCGGAGGGCTTAAATTTCTCAAAAGCATGATTGGGATTTAACGTCAATTCATGTCGTGGCAATCCAGAAGGGGTCAGGGAATTTAAAAATTCCTGTGGATAATGAACTGCATCTTCAATATTAGTTACAGTGTCGATCGATTTGTAGTTTGTTATTTGCCCGGGGACTTTTTAAATAATAAGATTATTTATTTCGTTGACCGTATCATTCTTAGGTGACTATTGCCTTAGAACACAACCAATTAAAGTCTTTTTCGTGCAAATTCTCGATATCAGGGTATACTGCATCTATTAAATTTTCCAAATTATGGACTATCTGGCCTAGGGGCTCATCCAGAAGAATGTCACTATAACCGCTAAAATTTGGAGCAGGGAAAATTCCTTCCCCAAGTTTTAGCAGTTGTTGAGGAAAATCACTGCCTGTAATTCCATGAAGATGAGATATTAGTTTGTAATTTTAATGTTTCAATCGAAGTCCATAAGGGAGACGATTTGCATGCTTTAATGATATCTGCTCGCGTACCTCTGTTAACAACAGGCAGAGTCTGTCGGAAATCTCCAGCAAATACAAAAGTAATTCCGCCCATGACTGCAGAGGAGTTCCTAAGATCTTTTAAGGTTCTATCTACAGCCTCTATATGTGCTCTATGGCTCATCGTGCATTCGTCCCACATAATTATTGAGGCGCCTTGTAGTAATTTACCAAGAGGACCGTTTTTGCGGATAGAACATGTACCCCTCCCGTACCCCTTCGTGACGCCTGCAACAACTTACTATGCATAGCTAACCGAGCGGAGTTTTATCTATTTTTTTAATTAGAGATAACTTTCGAATGGAATGTTCGAATTGAATAATTCAAAAAGTAATATAAGGGTATTGAAGTAGTCTGAAATAATTTATACGTTTTTTTATAAGGATTAGATAGGTACAAATAAAGAGCCTTTTCTAAAGCAGGATATTAATTTAATTTTTAAATAGTTTTATATAATGACGCTTGTTGTGAGATAACTATAATAGTTAGAGACATGCTGTCGCGGCATTTTTGTTATTTTTTTTAAAACCTGGGGTTACATTTTTGAAGTTTACGTAAGGATCCCTAATTTTTTTGAAAATGAAATATAGCCTATGTCACTCGGGAATAGTGTAGCAGCAAAACAGTGAAATAATTTTTCAAATCCGTCCAGTAGTTTTGGAGCCTATTCAATACAAACAAACAAACAAAAAATCAAACCTTTCCTCTTTATAATATTGGTATAGATAAAACATATACACGGCCATAAATCCCAAAAAGGGGTAGGCAGAGCTTCAGAGCTAGAAACTTCTCATCCACATTTGGAAGTTGATAGGCGATAAGATGGTATATGATGATGTGCAATAAAATTAATTGAAAGCATGCTATGAGTCACAGTGATACGCAATATGAGTCTCATAGATATGAATTACAGCAACCTTTTTAACATATATAATAGTCTAGATACACGTATGCAAGATAATACTATTAAAATAATTCCGCCTTCCTAAAACCATGCCAATCCAAACTGAAATACAGTTGACAAATCTAGTTTGATTTGTATTTATGCTTACAACTGAGTAGTGCTAGTCTTTGTGTTCCGAGAAAGATATTCAACAGTTAATTTCAGCAAATCAAAGAGACAGTAGCGGTGTTTACATCAGTTGATGTCTTTGTTCCTAGAAAACAGTTCGAGTTCAGCTTTGTGTACTATTGTTGTTACGTAAATACGAATTAAGAGGCCTTCAAGCCGTGCTACACAGAAGAAAAGGTTGCAGTTCTTTTTGCAGTATTAAATAGAGGAAAGATATTTTTTAATAAGGATTGTTGATGTTGTGTTATCAACAGCATCATCCTCCCAACTTTTTAGTTAGTTTTGTGGGAACAGCAAAGATATACTGGCCAGTACACCCTGCTGTGTACCAACTTATAATTTGTTTCTATGCTAAACTCGAAAAACTCTTACACTCCACGATGTAGGAATATGAGTGAGACGCGATGTGCGAGTGAGTCCGCAGTAGTGTGTGCTCTAGCATGACTCCCACAGTTTTAATTAATATCCTATAATTAAATGAGAATTAAGGAAAATGCAAAATTTGTCAAAAAAAATAATAACATGTGGCATTTAGCATTTATAGTAAGTGGACGCCGGACGAAGTGTCCGCATACAATAGTTACTTTGACACTCAGGAATGCTACCAGCATAACCCAAATTCTTTCACTATTGAACAATACTTTATCTGAATAATATGCACTTCTCAATTACAATATATAATGATACCTTTATAGATAAATATATGAAATAGATCGAATTAAAATTACAGAATTTTTATAAAACTTAAATTTCCTCATAAATTTTAATAATTGAGCTGAAATTTATAGTATCTAAATTCTCTGAATCAAGCAACTGTTTCATTTATTTTAACATTGAGACGGATAGGTCTATGACGACAACAAAGTTAAATTAAAAACTGTGAAATTTAAAACAAAAAGTCACCGTCTGGTAACAAACTGCTTTAAATGCTGAAAATCAGAAATATAATTATATTTATGAGCAGAAAAAACACTATACCTTGAAGCAAAACATACTCTATGCTATCTGTGCTACGCAGGCAACTTTAACCGTATAGTTTTTCTTCTGAAAGTAACTTACAACATGCTTAAAAAACACTATTTTACAACTCTAATTCTATTGTTATCATAACATAAACATATAATAACATAAACGTTCACGCCGAATATCCCCGAGGGGGTTGGCAGAGGTACTAATACTTCTGAACATCACGTGACTTTGTCACCTGGTGTTCAGAGTACCCACGTTTTGCATGGACAGTGTACTCACGTGATAGGGGGCAGGCCTATCGCCGTTTTGTACGAATACACTGTCACATGACTAAGTGCAACTCAGCCATGTGGGTTTCCTCACGATGTTTTCCCTTTCCGTTAACAACCATGATAAATTAACCACACTTATGTCTTTAGAAAAGACAAATTGGTGTAGGCCCGACCCGGGATTTGAACACTAGTCGCTTGCACGTCAACCGGTGTTCTACCCACTGAGCTATCACGTCGTCACTATTGTTATCAATCGACTTCAAAAAAGGATTCAATGGAAATGAGTACCTCACTCATTTCCATTGTTTGTTTTTCTCTTATGTATGTTATTTTTATGTGCGATTACGCCCTTATTAGATAAAAGATATTTAAAGTTGTTTTTCAAAAATATCAAGTGGCTGTGAAGGCGCTTCTATTTTTGTTTTAAAAGACAAACATTTATGGGACTGACTTTGAACAACATTTTTTTTGCCATCGTTTTTTATTAGGCTCGGAATACAATGGAGAATAGTATGCAATAGTATATTTTTGGTGTCAAAAGTTGCATAACTTTTTATCTCTACTCTAGTTTTGTACTTCAGGTCCATATTGGCTCACGTGCAATTCTAAATCATATTTGTCGTCTTACTAACGATTGTTGTTCATGATTCATGAAAAATTATATTGTACTTTTGTAATTGTCAACTTCATCATTAAAATAAATGTGCAAATCATAAGTAAACAAAAATGGAACATTCTTAAGTAGAGCAGATAATGTAATCAGTGGAGAAATAAATGTGTGCTAAAATACCTAGTTTAACTAAAACTTATAGTTTTGGTATGAAACACAGTAACAAAAATATATTATAAAATAAAATAGCAGTTTAGTGTCTGCTTAGAATAGAATAGTTTGCCATGTAGTGCCGGCTTAGAAAGTCGCTACCCCTTTCTACCCACGGGTGTCCTAAGGGGCGACTAAGGGTATTGGGGCTTTTTATTGGATTTTTGGGCGATGCGGTTGGAGACCCATCACCAAAAACCTTTATTTTTACCATCTTTTCCTCACTCAACTTCTAAAAGTGGCTGAGGAATTTATAATTCCTTAGCTCTGGCTACCCCTTCTAGGGAAATATAGCCGTGAGTATATGTATGTACGTATGTTAGAATAGCACTAACCCATTCATTTTCGCGGGTTTCGCAAGAGCGACTTACGGCACCCGTATATTTACTTACTTACTAACTTATACTCACGCCCATTGTTCCCATTGGGGTAGGCAGAGACTATAGATCGCCACTTTGAACGATCCAGGCAAATCTCTTTTTCTTTTCTTTTACGCATATTTGAAGGTCAATAATTAATATTTATTTATTAATTAATAATTAAACATTAATTTATTATAGTTATTAAAATTAAAATCATAGTAGCATTATATAAACATACTAGTTGACCCGTGCAGCTTTGTCTGCGTGACTGTAGTTCTGTAGTACGTAGTTTCTGTGGTTCAGGTGTGATTGAGTACCAAACATCTAAGCATCCAAAAATTTTACCCTCCTTTTACCTCTTTAGGGACGAATTTTGGTCTTTTAGTTTTAGTTGCTGTGTACTGTCGGCTTAGAATATCACTACCCCATTTGTTCCGGTGGGTGTACGTAAGAGGCGACTAACGGTATCGGGGCTTTTGAGGGATTTTTGGGCGATGCGGTTGGAGACCCATCACCAACAACCTTTATTTCACCATCTTTTTCCCACGCAACTTCTAAAAGTGGCTGAGGAATTTCTAATTCCTTAGCTCTGGCTACCCCTTCTAGGGATTAATAGCCGTGGGTATATGTATGTATGTATATTTATGTATGTAGTTTTAGTTTATTTATTAATTGTAATCACAAAATAAACATATAAATTTTTATACTTGAATGGACTATGGTGCTCTTTGCCATATTTTTCGTGTATCGAGCAACCCACGCTTTTTCATGATTTTCAGCTGATATTGGGATCACATTTCACTTCTTAATTAAATGTGCTGCATAAGCGTGTTTTTCAGTTTTTTCCAACTATATATATTTATTTAATAGTACACTTTTGTCTTTGGGCTAAATATTTAGCTAAAATTTATAAAGAGCCTTATAAGGGTTATAAAGCATATTAATAGGTAATTGGACGTCATAGCTTAGTTGGTAGAACACCACTTATCGTGCAACTAGTGTTCTAATCCTGGGTCGGGCCTACACCAATTTGTCTTTTCTAAAGACATATGTGTGGTTTATTTTTCATGGTTGTTAACGCTGAGGGAAAACATCGTGAGGAAACCCACATGGGTGAGTTGTACTTAGTCATGTGACAGTGTATTCGTACAAAAAGGCGATAGGCCTGTCTCCTATCACGTGAGTACACTGTGCAAGCAAAACGTGGGTATTTTTAACACCAGGTGACAAAGTCACGTGATATTTAGAAGTATTAGTACCACGGCCAAACCCTTCGGGGATATTCGGCGTGAACGTTTGAGTTTGAGAAAAACATATTAGAATTTCGCGAAATTGGATTTCGGCTTTTATATTTCAGACTGAATATTCGAACTATATTATAACCAGATCTATCACGGTAGTGGTCGGTAATGTATGGAAACAGCTAAAGGTTACTGGGGGTCCCATGCCCAAATCATATTTTATAATGAAATTAATGTAATCTCCAATGCAATATGTGTACGATAAAATTCTACACTTAATTTTAAACTATGTTTAATATGGTGGAAAGAATCGTCCTTATAACCTTACTTGCATCTCATCACCGTTAGTAATTTTATTATTTTGATATTTGTAGACACAATCGACAGCAAAACTCAAATCAAGGACACCCACTTGTTTAAATATTCCAAGACTAAAATGATTGGGATTCGACGCTGTGATACGCAACAAATGGATTGTTAGAGTTCTGGAGGGCAATTCTCGCAAGTTCGATATCATTACTATCATAGAAATTATATCAAGTGTTCAATGTCATGTGAAAAATATCACAAAGTGAAATATATTTCTATTGATAGATTGAAACTGTATTCTCGCACACGGTAGTAATTTTTCCTTAGACATTAAAGAACGAAGACCGAAATCAATGATCCAAGCGAATGAATTGAACGAAAGGTCAGTTTAACTGTCAACTTAGATATGAAAAGGTCTTCATATCTGTCAATATTTTTACTCGACATTGGCGAAATAATTGTGGCAAACACGATTGAAGCCACCTTAAAAAATTGAATATTGAATTTGTCAATATTTACATATGTTTTGGTTTGTTTGAATTTTCCTTTAAGTGTACTTTGCCGGTAACTAGCAAAGTCTGAATTCCCAATATACCATCCAACAACCGAATTTAGTTTTTGAAATTTTATTATGGAAAAATAATATATTTTTTATATTTTAATAATATAATTAACGTTGATCCAAGTAGATATTATTTACAACTTCCAAGACTATTTGATCTATGATCCATTTAATATATTTACCTACATTTTAGTTTTCTATCTATAAGTATTCAAACAAAATTTGTAAACAAAATGGCTACCGTTCGCACGACATCTTCAAATATCATCATATCGTCTGATCGTGACCACACGATATCATCCTTTGATATATATCATCATATCGGCTGGTTTTCAATAGAAAAATATCGATCGAATTGAGTGAGAATAGCTCAAGTCAAACATCGATCGCAAAATATCACAAAAGTGATAAATATCGAAAGTGATATAATATCTACCGTGTGAGAATTGCCCTCCTGGACCCTATTATTGTAGACCGGTTTCGGGGATATGTAGAAAGAAACTGTGCAAGAAAGATAAGCGCAAAATCATGAAGAACTTGGAATTTGGAACGTGGGAATTTGAGAACCAAAAGCCGACCCCCATATTACGGATCTTTGTAACTGCAAATTATTATCTCATAACTGTGAAAACACATACAAATTTACGATATTGACAACAAGAAACTTTTAACATGCGACACAATAGACGCGGTTGTGAAAAATGCGTAATTAAGGGCGTTTTGACTGGCTTGATGCTGAAATTTGCTGAAAGAAGTGCAGTAATGAAAGATATTGCGTAGTAATGATATTTCATCCAACTTTATGATCAGTTTATCAGTGATATATGATAACATTATGGCGGCGTAGTAGTTGGTTTATGAAAATAGCTTTAAATTATTTTGGCTGAGTTGTACTTAGTCATGTGACAGTGTATTCGTACAAAACGGCGATAGGCCTGCCCCCTATCACGTGAGTACACTGTCCATGCAAAACGTGGGTACTCTGAACACCAGGTGACAAAGTCACGTGATGTTTATGTTTATGTTATGTTATGTTATTATTTTGGAAGAGTATGCAGCTAGTGGGTCATAAAATTATATCCAAAAGACTTTAATTATGTTGAATGGTGCCATCTCTTATAAAACTCAAAGGCTGTTGACTTGAAGTGGTTGAACAATAAACCGCTTACAAAACATTTTGTCAAGTAAAGGGCAAACAGATTAATTCGAAGTCAAGATCAGGGACCATAAGCGGTTAACCTTTTGAGGGTTTTCATTTGGGTATACAGGGTGGCGCATTCAAATCGGTCAGTATGGGAAAGTCTGAAACTATAAGACATACGAAGATTTGTTCTTAGGAACCATGTCACCGATTTTAATAAAAAGAAAAACTGCATTCATACATTTAAAAAAAAAACTGTACCCAGCTCGGGAATCGAACCCGGTTGTTTTGAAAAAATAAACTTACACTTTTTCTATTTGGATATCGATTGTGTAGGTCTAAAGCTGTAAATGTCTCCATAAAACATGATGTCTAAAATGAATAAAATGCATTGTTTTGACATACTTTATTTTCTCAAAGTAGGTGTTCGAAGTGAACACCATTTTTTTCAATACAATTTTCAACACGTTTAGGCAACGATCTTACTATTGCATTTTGTATCTTCATGTGGTGAATTCGTGTTAAAATTGACTCAATGGCTGCTTTAAGGTCTTCAACGGTGTCATAGCTTGTTTTGTAAACTTCATCCTTAACGTAACCCCATAAAAATAGTCTAGAGGCGTTAAATCGAGCGACTGTGTATCTACAATATCTACATACTTACTTTAAGTGGGCTTTTCAATTGATTGTTAGTGTTTAATTACTGTAGATAACAAAACTTCCTTAAATGTTTAATGGAATGCAAACCACATGATACGGTGCATGTATGTAATAACTTATTATTAATAAGTTGAGAGGTACAAACAGTCATAGAGACAATTTTACATGCCTGAACTTCTTGATTATTGTAACGGTGGTCACTTCGAACACCTACTTTGAGGAATTAAAGTATGTCAAAACAATGCATTTTATTCATTTTAGACATCATGTTTTATGGAGACATTTACAGCTTTAGACCTACACAATCGATATCAAAATAGAAAAAGTGCAAGTTTATTTTTTTAAAACAACCGGGTTCGATTCCCAAGCTGGGTACAGTTTTTTTTCAAATGTATGAATGCAGTTTTTATTTTTATCAAAATCGGTGACATGGTTCGTAAGAACAAATCTTCGTATGTCTTATAGTTTCAGACTTTCCCATACTGACCGATTTGAATGAGCCACCCTGTATACTATTAAAGTACTCTAAACACTGGGAAACCCTACTGAAATGTTTTTTTACGGTAAGTGTTGTAAAACTGCCTCGTTTTATTGAACTTTTCCTTTTGATAGGATGTGGATGAGAAAGCCATTTAGGAGAGTTAACCTTTGAACTTACTTCCTCATGCTCATAGGTTCCCTTTTTCTGGTACTTGGTCAAGATGGAGTAAAAGGAATATGTTAAGATTTTCACTTCATGTCTAATCCACGTTATTAGATCAATAAAAAAGACGTAATTCAAAATGTATTCCTTGTGGAGGAGATGGTCACTGGTATTCGAACATGTGGTCATTCACAGGATGACGAAGATTATGGGTAAGAATATCATACAAAAACCGGAGACTTGATCACTGGAAGGCGATAGCTGCGGGCAGTATAAGATTGGTCAGGCATAGAGAAGAAACAAGCAGGAGTAGACATATGTGATCTAAGAATAATATACAGAGATATACTCACGCCATTATTTCCCATGGCGGTAGGCAGACACTATCGATTGTACGATCTTGGCAAACTTCTCTAGCTATCTTTATATCCATAATTCTTTTGTACTTCATACTTCGAACACCTGCCTTTTTGTGCACTCTCCCTATATGGTGTATGAACATAGATGTTATTTTACAAATATCTACATAGTTATAGATAGCTGTGTAGCGTCGGCTTAGAATAGCAAGAACCGATTTCTTCCCGCGAGTGTCGCAAGGGCTTAAAACGGAGACAAATGGGTTTGGGGCTTCTTAAGTGATTGCTGAGCGATGCGGTTTGAGGCCCATTACCTCTTAATCTTATCCGCTCTTAACTTCCAACAGTGGCTAATGAATATGTAATTCTGGAGCTTTGGCTACCCCTTTTTGGGATTTATAGCCGTTAGTATATTATATGTATGGAGAATAATTTTTTTTTTTTTATGGCTACTCTGGTTCTGATTTTATTTTTGTAATTCATTAGATGTAGATCCCGCCAAGGTCAATTGCATCAAAATTGACTCATGAATTAATCGATTACATTAACAATTTATTATAATTCGCGACTATAAGCACACAATTATATTTTTTGATAGAAGCCTACATTTCCCGTTCAATCAACTTTTAGTTTTATCTTTAGTGTGGACTTTTAAGAATTTTAAGTCGATACTGATATTCTTCAAAGAAACATATCCAATTATTAAAAAATGCATCTACACTATGAAATAACCTGCCCAGGGAAATCTTGAGCAAAAACCCGAGTGCCCATACAAGTTACTAGAAAAAAACACAAAACAATGCACTAACGCGCGTCAACTGCACGCTTGAAAATCGTGGTGTACAAAGGCTAAGATACAGCCTTACGACAGACAGGTCGGCAGCGAAACCTTAGTAATAGTGTCCCTTTTTATTATAGTACAATTTTGATAGAAATATCTTAAATTTACAAAAGTACATTTAACTTTAAGTCTTGTAGTATTTATCTTCAGTTAAAGAGTACTTTTTTTCATATATATTTTTTTATAATAATAAGATAACATCGAGGATTAAAACTAATACGTCGGTGTATAATGTGTGCGAGACATTAGTACTGCGCCCTACGGTTTGACCTAATAGAATTAGTGAGAAATTCACGTCATGTTTTTTTTAAACATTATAAAAATGATGAAATAAGATATTTTTCTCCACGTGTTTGCATTAGAAATTTGGTATAATAAGTAAAATAGACCATTTCTTGTATAAAAATCATTATTTAGTTTTTTCACGACTAACACTAATAAATCGTTTTAAATCCTTATACTGTACGATGGTCTCGTCCTTCTGAAGTTTATGATATAAATTTTGACTGATATTGCGGATCCATTGTTAAATAAATCTACGTGTCCACTAAACTTCCACAAGTAGCCGAGGTGCTGAGCTTTGGCTAACCCTTTTTGGGATTCAAAGCCGTGTTTACGAAATTTTTCGAACGAATTTTTTCAATAGTCTTTGCACATTTTTCCGAACATTGATAACAACAGCAGATAAACTTCGAAACGATGAACGATGTTTTAACCATAAATCTTCAGAATTCTCAAACTCAAATATTCACGCGGTACATCCCCACCCGAAGTAAACCAAGTGTGAGTGTAAGTGGATAATCACTCTTAATAACTATATTTTCATACTTTCTTTATTCATACATTTTTAATACTAACAACGGAGGTCAAACAGTTAGTGATCATAATTTTTTAATTAATACTTTTACATAATTTAAATCTTTTTGTTCATGAAAACCTCATGTGGGGATTATTACTAATTATTATTATTTTGAGCATGAATTTAAATTCCTCGCCTCTCCCATGGCCGAAAAAGAAAATATAAATTTTAAATGGGAGAGGCGGTACTCCCCGACAAAAGAACAGTCGGTCGGGGTCAGGGGCTCAGGTTCAATTATTCAATTTAATTATTATTTCAAGAACACTTTTAGCTTCTCGCCTCTCCCATGGCCGAAACAGAAAATTAGAATTTTAAATGGGAGAGGCGGTACTCCCCGACAAGAGCACAGTCGGTCGGGGTCAGGGAGTCAGGTTCAAGAACCGACGGACGATCCGAGCCGTATCGAGCAGCACCGCTTTCTGCATCTGTGCTGGAACCGACACGCCACAGAAATCCAACCGCCTCAAGTTGGTCGCGAGGCTGGTTGGAATTAACCCGTTCGCGGACAAAACAATTGGGATTATTTCTGTCGAAGTCACACCCCACATGTCGGTGATCTCGTGAGCCAGATCGAGATATTTCCGACGCTTCTCGGTGTCAGCTTTCACGAGACCCTCGTCATGAGGGATAGTGACATCCACTAGAAATACCCTCGACTGCGACCGATCCCATACCACGATATCAGGCTTATTCGCTAGAATAGTCCTGTCCGTGATAACGGATCGGTCCCAATAGATTTTGGCACGGTCGTTTTCTAGGATTGGCTCCGGCAGATACTTGTAATACGGCAACCTCTGTTGCAAGAGTCCGTATTTTAGAGCGAGCTCCTGATGCAGGATTTTGGCTGCTTGGTTGTGTCTGTGCAAGTACTCAGTGTTAGCAAGAGCCGAACAACCGGAAATAACATGCCTAAGTGACTCTCCGGGACGGCCACATGCTCGACAGATGTCTGTGGTACCGTCCTTTAGGATGTATTTCCGATAGTTCCGCGTCTTGATAACTCGATCCTATATTGCACAGACAAAACCTTCGGTTTCCCCAAAGAGGTCCCCGAAACGCAGCCAATGCAGGGAGGCTTTACGGTCCACGAAAGGTTCGTGAAGTACCTTGTAAAACCTCCCGTGCAGCTCATTCTCTTTCCATACGGACTCCCGATCACAGGTGCTAAGTACCTCCGGGGTTCGCCAATCCTGTGAGGCCAACGATATGGGAGTCAGTCCTTTATCACTAGCGACCACCTCTCCCCGAATACTATCATCCGTCATCGTCAAAAAATAGTTTCTGAGGTTGCATACCTCGCGGTTGTGCATGGTTTTGGCACTCAAGAGGCCTCGACCACCACACTTCCGCGGGATATACAATCTCATAACTAGGTTTCGGAACCAGCGGCGGCTGTGAAGCAGCTGTTCACAGTGTTCGTGCTTTCCTGCAGCATTGCCGAAGTGACGTTCTGTTGAAAGTGGATGTAAAGAATGCTTTCAACTCAGTTGATAGAGCCGCCTTGCTGGCTGCAGTCAAAGAACAAACTCCAGCTTTATACAATTACCTTTGGCAATGCTATAGCAAACCTACTAAATTGATCTACCGTGGAAAATTATTAAATTCATGTGTCGGTTGCCAGCAAGGTGACCCTCTGGGCCCAGCTATATTCAGTTTGGCTATACACCCACACATCAAAAACTTAGCCTCCAAGTTTAATGTGTGGTACCTGGATGACGGCACCATTGGAGGCGAGGCAAAACAAGTTATAAACGATTTGAAAACAATAATAGAAGAATTCAAAAAAATTGGTCTAGATTTGAATTATGAAAAGTGTGAACTGTATTTTGGCCCCGATTTAAACAAAGAAACTGTTACAGAAAAGCAATCAAAATTCAATTCATTAGCCCCAGGTATCAAAATTTTAAATTCGGCTTTGCTTCGCCTCCTAGATGCCCCAGTTCTGGATGATTCTATTCCAAAATTTATAGCAGAAAAAATTTCTAAATTTCAGGAATCATCTTCTTTATTGGCACAACTTAACCCTCATGTAGCATATACAATAATAAAGTATTGTTTGTTTGTTCCAAAATTTACTTATATACTGAGATGTTCTGGTTTATGGAGGCAAATCTCAGTCCTTTCGGACATAGACAACGTGATTAAAAACACTTTGATCAAAATTCTCAACATTTCCTTAAATGAACGCTGCTGGACACAAGCCACGCTCCCAATACGGTACGGTGGTATTGGCATCCGCAGCGTTTCAAGTATAGCCTTACCAGCTTTCTTGTCATCTGGTTTTGCCAATTACAATCTTTTCTTAAGCATCATTAGTAAAGCTTTAAGTTCGGCAGAGATCATCGATCTCACAGATGCTAAGAAAGTTTGGATGGATATAGTTGGTCCTACTGTCAATGTTCCCATCAGTCTGGCATCTCAGAGGCAATGGGACGAGCCCCTCTGCTGTCAAGTTCAAGCAAATCTTCTTAGTTCAGCTCTTGACTTGGCGGAGCGGGCGCGTCTCTTGGCTTGCTGTGAGCCAGATTCTGGGCATTGGTTGAGAGCATTACCATCGAGCAACCTCGGCACATTGCTAGACAGAGGCTCCTTTTCTTTAGCTATGGGTCTGCGATTGGGCACCAAAATAAATGAGAGACATCGCTGCCGCTGTGGAGTATTTGTCGATCAGTTGGGGCACCATGGATTATCATGTCGTCGTAGTGCTGGTCGCATACCTTGCCATGCTGCAATCAATGATATTATCAGACGGGCCCTTACCACTGTCAACATACCAGCAATCCTGGAGCCATCAGGTTTGCTGCGGGACGATGGTAAGAGACCAGACGGAATGTCATTGATTCCATGGAAGAATGGGAGGACGCTGGTGTGGGACGCTACCTGCGTCGACACGCTAGCGCCGTCTCATTTGTCGGGGTCTGCATCTAAAGCTGGCACTGCGGCAGCTGAAGCTGAGGGTCTGAAGAGGCGCAAATATAGCAATTTAGCTGAGGAGCATTACTTCTCAGCTTTTGCTGTAGAGACTCTCGGTCCGTGGGGCCCAGATGCGCGTCGTTTTTTCAAAGAAATTTCGACGCGCCTGATCGAGAAATGCGGAGATCCGAGGGCTGGCGCATTCTTCGCTCAAAGAATCAGCTTAGCGATTCAAAGGGGTAATGCAGCCAGCCTTCTCGGAACCCTGCCACCAGGCGGCAGCGATTTCGAGAGTATTTTTTATATAATTTAATGTAGGTTAGGTTTTTCATATATTATAACTTTATTTTATTTTTTACCTGTTTATATAGTTAAATGTGTAAATATATGTTAATTTATTGAATATGAATAAAAATATCTGTGAAGTTATTTAAAATTAAACATAACATCTCATAACCGACGATCTCGGATGATGCATTCGATGAGAGGTCATCGTCGTGCGGACTCGTCTGTCCAGAGCGTCTAGTTCGGACTGAGTCCATCTGAGCACGCCAAACGTGTACATCAGTACAGGCATGACCCAGGAGTTAATGGCTCGGATCTTATTAACGCCTGACAAGTAGCTATTAAGCACACTTTTCAGGCGTTCATAAAACTCCTCGCAAACACCCTGTTTCACGTCTGCCACCTTCACACCGATGGTTTGTGACATGCCCAGATACCGGTATGTTTCAGCCTCGGAGAGTGCCCTCAAATGATTGGTGCCGACATCGACACCATCAGAGTGCACGACATGCCCCTTCTCGACATGAATGACCGCACACTTATCGACCCCGAGCTCCATCTTGACGGAACCACTGAAATCGTTAGTGATCGTCAGTAGCTCCGCCAATCTGTCAGCCGTGGGGGCGTAAAGCTTCAGGTCATCCATGTGAAGGACGTGGTCCGCCTCTCCGAAACTGAAAGCCTGTCCCTGAATTCTCCAAGAGTGTACTTAGAGGATTCAGGGCCAAGCAAAACCAAACTGGACTCAGGCAATCGCCCTGGAAAATCCCTCGCCTTATATCAATTTCGTCATCCGCGTCCGTCATCCGCTGACCGTCTAAACTCAGGATCGTTCTCCAGCACCCCATACACTGCCCGAGGAAGTGTCGAACTGTACTTTCAATTTTGTACAGCTCGAGGACCCTCATGAGCCATGAATGAGGTACCGAATCGAACGCCTTCCTGTAGTCTATCCAGCCAGCGGAAAAGTTCCGACGGTTGCGTTTGACCAGTTGGCCTACGACCGCATCGATGAGGAGCAGCTCCTTGCTACCGCGACTACCGCCCCTACATCCGTTCTGAGCTCCAGAGATCACATTGTTATCAACAATGTGTTGAGTAATCTTGGAGCTCAGAACGGATGTCAAGGTCTTGTAAATTGTACAAAGACAAGTAATGGGGCGGTATTGTGATGGATCCGCGGTAGCATCGCTCTTTGGAGCTAAATGAGTGACCCCAGTAGTTAAGAAGTTCGGGAGCGTCCCACTCTCGAGGGCGCTTTGGAACTGACGGGCGAGAGTAGCGTGACAGCGCGTGAACCCCTTCAACCAGTAATGGTGCAATCCGTCCGGCCCCGGACTTTTCCAGTTCGGAGCCTTACGGATCGCAGCCACCACATCCTCCTCGGATATGTTGACGGGGTTCATGGGCGCTATGGGCTCGCACGCTCCCTCTCGAACCATCGGCCCTCTTCGTGATCAACAGGCAGCGACCAAAGTCCACGCCAAAAGGCAACCACATCGGCTTTTTCCGGTCGCTGACCCGTCGAAACCACATCGGGACGCTCCAAAGTTCTGTAGAACTTCTGCTGGTCACTCATGAAGAGATGCTTTACCCTTTCAGAATATCGCCTAATTCGCTTACCCCAAGCAGCGATCTTCTGCTTCAGATCATCGATGCGCTCCACCAGTCTATAGGCAAACTCCGGTGAGTTGTCAAAGACATTCTCACCAGGGAATGCCTCCTTGACGAAGCGCACCACCCTCGGCCTATTGTTGCCTGATCTGAAGCTGGTCAGTTTGCCGATAAGGACCCTGGCCCTTGTGATACGGCTTTCAATCCGCCTCATCCAGGCTGGTCTAGTTCTAGTCCTGGGACTAGTACTGCCAGCCTGGCGGGAGCCACCAGCTCTTGCTGGCGGCATCCTGACGCCGACAAATTGACAAACTGTCATTGCGGCGCCAAAGAGGATTGAATTATTATTATTATTAATTTCTCATTCCAAAGCTCTGGGTACCCCGTTAAGGGATTTATAGCCGTGAGTGGATATGTATGTTATTAGTAATACTTTTTAAACCAGGAATCATTTTAAAGCTATAATTTTTTTCAAGATCTTTTTTCTTCATAACATTCAATGGTCATATTATTTTTATTAATAATATTGTTACTACTATAAACAAGCAAGCATGCATGGAAATAGGCATAAATTACGCGTTTAAGGTGCTCGCTCCGCTGCGCTCCGCTCGCTCGTTTTATACATAATCTAACCTAACCTAACCTAACTAAATGTGGCCTAACTTTTCTTTACCTGCGACCCACCCAAGCAGGGGGCGCAACCCCCCAGCACCCCCTTTACATGCAACCAGGCTTCAAGCATGCTAATAAAGATAAAAACACATATAATCAAATATTTTTTTTAGATATTATACTAAAAACATTTATGAATATTATAGTTATTTATTGAAATGATTATATTGTCGGCCATTAGTATAAAGAAATATATTAAAACAAATATTATTGAATACAAAATGTATAATTAGTGATTTATATTTTAGTATTTATGGCTTGAATTTTTTATGAAGACTGATCATTATGATTTTAAATGGTATGTGAAATATTTTCGGACCTCCGATGATAGGAGTTAAAAGTAATGTAAGAGAAAGCGCACCCTTGTACTTCCAGTTTTTGTTGTATGGGTATAGTTTATAAAAGGGGTATATTGAAGTGTGTTATTAAAAAACACTAAAAACACTATGACACAACCATAGTAGTACGCAAATAGAATAAATACACTATTTTGTTCCCGGGTAAATAGTAAATGTTTTTTTTAACATATTTATAAGGCAGCGAATGTAGTCGTTATGTCTAAGAAAAGAAAGCAATATCTAAGATCGACATAAAATAATAGGATTTTAAAACGTCCAAACATATCATTTAAAATAAGTGCCATCATAATAAATATATTAAACGTAAGCTATTTTGAAACCGTAAGCTATAAAGCGAATACAATAAAATAATAAAAAAAAACCGTTGAATTCTTTTCCTTTCTCAAGATTGTTCCTTTGAAAAATATCTAACTATTGTGAAAAAAGATAAATGTATTTCCGATAAACTTTCTCATTGTTTTCACTAGATGGCGGTGAAAATGGCGGAACGGCAGCCAAGTTATGTCTGCGCTCGACACTCTTTGAATGAAATTTATTATTTGTTTCAGGTGGAATAAAGGAAAATATCTTTCAAATAACATTAGTTTACAGAGATCATTCTTTCAAACAAAATCTTTCTGATTCCTTTGAATCTTCCCTTTTAATTAAACTTATTACGCGTAATATTTAATTATATAATAATTTCAAAGTAGTCTTAAGACTTGACTAGGAAACCCAGACCAATAGCGTTAAAAATGCCTGTAGATATGTATTAGAACATGCAGTATACTCAGTGCAGTACATTATTGTAAATTTTAGAATGAAAAAATAGGCTATCGTGCAGTTTTGTACTGCTGTACTATTTAGCTAGATATTATTAATACATACAGAAGGACAAGTTAGAGTAGTAATTATGTGAACTATTATATCCTTGTTAACAGATGTTTCCATATTGCGTGTATTCACTTTAGTTGACTATTGGTTATTCAAAGCGAATTTATAAGTCTCAAACACTACATGATTACTGTATTCCTATCTTTGATGCAGCCTTTGCATCGTGAGATAGTAATTACTAAGTCAAAGGAGTATTTGTATAGTATGTAGGACCTTGTCGAAGCTGCCACTAGTATCCACTATGTTGTATTCGATATACCATTTGATGTAACGTTCTCTGGATAAATCACAGTTAAAGTGAAGATCTGTTCGAATAATCTTAGTAAATAAAAGAGAACATCTTAAACGACTCATGAACCCCGTGCCGGCAAGCAGAATTAAAGACAGTGGAAATCTCAGAACTATTTTGTAAGAAATCCTACTAGTTAAAAACTTATTTACATCAAAATCCCTTGTGTACATTATATTTGCCAGCAATATACGAACGCAGGCAAACAGAACGTGACACATTTGGGAGACAATAAAATAAGCAAAAATACGATACGCGACGCGACCCGCCAATATGTATTGACACACCGGTTTAGACATACAAAAAAGACCTTTTACATTTATAGTATTTGTTTCTGAAAACTGACTTTGCTGTGTAGTGTCGGCTTAGAATAGCACTACTCCATGCCTTCCGGTGGGTATACGTAAGAGGTGACTAACGGTATTGGGGCTATTAAGGAATTTTGGGCGATGCGGTTGGGACCCATCACTAACAGCCTTCTATTTACCATCTGTTCGCCATTCAACTTTCCAAAAGTGGCTGAGGAATCTCTAATTCCTAAGCTCTGGCTACCCCTTCTAGAACATCAATAACTTATTAGTTTATGAATACCTCAAACTTTATTTACATTCATTAATCACTTCTTAAATGCTATTTTATTCTTCAGACTACGGACAACCGCTTATTTAATAACGTTCTCTATTTAGTTTAAATTAGTCATATGCTCCGTGGATGTCCTCTACTGACATTCCATTTATTTTGGTTGTTGTTTTGAGCGTTTAATTACGCCATATTAGCATTAGTTTGGTCGCTTACAAAAAAACAAGCTGACATTGTAATACAAAATTGTATTTATTTATATAAAGAAGAGCAAAACTTTTAACCACATAAAAAGATAAAACACATAAAATTAAAACTTAAAAACAATATGTATTAACACTCATTAAAAACTTTTTGATTTTGAATTTAAATGGTGTAGTCTAAGTTGTCGATGTCATTGTTGCCTTTAATATATAATTGTGGAAAAAATAACTGCAATGGTAGTCTGTATTTACCACTCAAGTAGCCTTTCAAACTATTATTTAGAAATAATGAGAAAAAGGTTTTTCTAAGCCAAAAATATATGCCCATTCTCCTATTTGCAACAACTTGTTGTGATGTCATTAGAAGAACGCAATAGATTTACGCGACTGACATTTATCGTCCAAAGGGTAATTGCGGTACAACGCATAGGAGATTGATTATACGACAATTAAACAATCTCGAAATACATCGCTCGACACATGTAAACGCTCACTAAAACCATGTAACATAATCCGTCAATGTATATTGCGCGATGCACTACCATCGGTCGCGTCGTTTCCACTGAATTATTGCACGTTGTAATTTTATAGTGGCGTTCCGTTTCGGCCATTTCTATGCGAAACGTTTGCGGTTTCATGAGAAGTGCGGACTCCAAACTGAAATGGTACTTCCGCGAGACATATAGCATTACAAGTGTGTTTTGTATTTGGTACTTTCATTGCCCACAGAATATGAACCTTGAAAAATTATCGCAAATTGTGATGTTGTGTAGTCAACTTTCTACTCCATTTCTCACACTTATAAGTTATGTGATGACAGAATTGCAAGGAGTGAAATATTGTTTGATTAGAGATAGATAAATTAATAGGTATCAAAACTATTTTAGTCACAACACAGGAAACGCATAGATGAAAGAAAACTAGCGAAAGAGATATTGTATAGAGCTAATGTTGATGGTAGTATTACTAGGATGATATAACCTTTGTAGTTTCTGAGAATCCTCTACAAAGAGGAATAATACAGAAACTTAATAGTAATATATATAATTAATATATATAATAATAAGTAATATACCTACCGATCATAGCAATATCACAAAATAAATATTCTTGCTTGCATGCAAACTTGATTGTTAGCAGCTAGCTTGCTGGTTGCTGCAATAGATACAATATTGTATACATAATAATTATAATAAATAGTAAATAATGAATTATATATTTACGAGATATGTTTAAGCTTATGTTTGAATTGGGTAAGACTAAGAAAGACATCAAGATTGTGTTGAGATGAGACAGAGTTATATATTCGCTGCATATGAATAATAGGGTTATGATGAGAACGTAAAGTGGGACTAACAGGTAATGTGAATAGATTCTGTTTATTTCTACGTGATCTATATATTGTATTGAGAGACATATTTGATAAAAGACAAGTATTTAATGAACCATGAATAATTTTATGTAAAGTGATAAGAGAGTGATAAGTGGTACAATCATATTCTGGTTTTAAAGTTTCGGAAATACAGTATGTAACCTGTAGAATGTCACTATTCCTTTCTACCTGCGGATATCGAAGAGGCGTTTAATGGTATGGGGCTTTTCAGACCCATCACCAACGATACTTTATTAATACCATCTTGTCCCCTATTAACTTCCAAATGTGGCAGACGAGTTCCTAGATCTTAAGCTTTGGCTACCTCTTTTTGGAATTTATAGGTTTCAGTATATGTATGTATGAATGTTATATAACTGAGTAATTTAACTATGTCTCATAAATTTGCACGAGAACAGATTAACATACATACATACATACATACATATACTCACGCCGTTAATTCCCATTGGGGTAGGCAGAGACTATCGTCGCCACTTCGTACGATCCTGGCAAACCTCTCTTGCTTCGTTTACATCCATCAATCTTTTCATACCTGCTCTTTTATTCTTCATACTTCGGACGCCTGCCTTTTTGAGCACACTTTCAATTTGGTCCAAGTGTGTCTTTCGTGGCCGTCCTCTACTAACATTACCTTCCACATTAGCTCTATAGATATCTTTTACCAATTTCCTATCATCCATCCTCTCGATGTGCCCAAACCATCTCAACATTCCTTTTTCTATCTTACTTACAATATCATCTTTTACACCACACCTTTCACGAATCACATCGTTTCTCACACGATCACATAACCTTACATTACAAACTTTTCTGAGGGACCTCATTTCTACTGCATTCACTCTGCTTTCATGCTTCTTCTGCCACACCCAACATTCACTGCCATACATAAGCGTAGGAACAAGAACGGCATCATGCACAGCCATTCGGGCCCTTTCGGACACCGATTGACTGGACATTAGACTATCCAATGCTCCATTAATCGCATTACCCTTTTTCACTCTTCTCTCAATATCTTCATCACATTTTCCATCCCTTGTAAACAAACTTCCCAGATATACAAACTCCTTCACCTGTTCCACATCCTTACCATCAATCGCAATCACGCATTCTTTCACATCTTCATTACAGCGAACAGATTAACGAAGAAATAAAAACGCCAACTTAGCTTATTGATCTCCAACAGTATGCAGTTAATTTAAAATTGCGGGTATATTTAAAATATTTGATCGGCAGCATAACAGCGGCTCGCTGAGCAATAAATCACTTTTGTTTTGCTATCTCAATGATTGATTATCGCACGAATTGCGAATGGGAACGGGAATAAATAATGCGACAATCAATATGTCTCGTGAGTGACTGTATTAATGTTTGGCTTTTGTTTTTGAATGAACCATTTTGGTTCTTTGTGGCGCTTTGTTGGAATGTTGTACGTTTTCAAGTATCGAAATTTTCAATCAAAGGATCAAACATGGAAAAGCAAGAAAGGGAATAGGGAGCCTATAATAAATAGTCAGAGACTATCGATCGCCACTTTGTACGATCCTAGCAAAACTCTCTAGCTTCGTTTAAATTCATCAATCTTTTCATACATGCTCTTTTTTCTTCATTCTACGGTCTCTGCCTATCTCAATGGGAACGGATGGCGTGAGTATATGAATGTATGTTAGATTAAATACACTTGACTTAGCCCAATTTATATAAACACCCAAAAAAAGTAAAAAGAAGATATTTTTAACATCTTCCTATTGATGTTAATGTTAATTATCATTTAAGTTACGTCTATTATGGATATAATATAAGGTAGAATTGCTATCCCTTCTTTTTTCTATGTTGGCTATCCAGAACAGTTAGAGCATCGTCCTGGGTTTTTAGGTTTCTATATTTTAATATAGATATACATAATTCTATCCAACGTACGTTTTTTCCACAACTGGTCAAATCAACCTACACAAAAGAAGCAAAAAAAGACTGAAGAGATTCAATTCCGAGCAAAAGTATTTAATATACATACATATCCTTCACGACTGTCAATTGTAATATCTTGAATTTATAATTTCCAATGTAATGTTAAATTATAAATAAAAAAAATTGTGGCAACAGCAAAGATATTCCAGCTATTAAATGGCTTAACTAGACGATGTTACACTTTTTGCTAATAATTGAACATAAAAACTGAAATTGGAATGTATGGGAGGGACTTCATTGCAACGTTTAAGAAAAAAATGCTTATATAACTACTATATAATATGCAGATTGTGCAGGAAATTATCTTTAAGGCCTACATTATTTCTGAAAGTTTAAGCTTTAGCTTGTGAAATAACTTTTGAAATCGGTTGAGTTGTTGCGCTACAAACAAAACATTTAAAAGTCTTGCGGTTTTCATATTGTTTAAAAGTTTAAAAACGAATATAGAATATACAAACAGAGATTCATCGTCAGAGGAACACTTTAAAGAATCAACTATTGAGTGTCACTGATTGGTGTAAATTTAATTTAGGCTGAAAGCACAGAGGGGCCAATAGAATCCCTGACGAGCCTCGAAGTGACTTGTTAGTTGCTCGAAATAAACGACTGAATCGAATAACAACTGCCGTGACTCAAGTTTTAAATCGAAAACAATGAGAACTCTCAAAAGAAATAGACAAAGATACATAGTCACCGCTTTTTTGCTGTACTTACACGAAGAAGCGGCGAGGTAATCAGAGTTTCAACGTCTTTCAACTAGTATTTATATGTATTATATATTAAAACCATACCTACTATGTTAAATCTACTATTTATACTATACTTTCAAAAAGAAAGGCCTTTAAAATAATTTTGAGGTATGTAAAACAACTGTGTAGTGTCGACTAAGAACCAGATTTAGGGATCTATAGCCGTAAGTATGTGTACGTATGTATTTAAAACAGCTGTTACTTAAAGTAACAATTGTTAACATAGTCGTGTGAAGAGTAATCTTTATGATTATGAAGTTATATAGCATATGTATTTTATAAATGAGCGTTGTCAAAGCGTATTTAAACGTACCTCATATTTGTGCTCTGTGCTATCTATATTTTCTTAAGCAGTCTGAGCGGGAAACAAGGAGAACATATAAAAGAGTACAGAGTGTTTTCAATTTGCATTTAAATTAAATACTAGTCGATAATAAGTTGGATTCTTTGACTAGCAATTAATTAGTGTTGGATTCAAATAGAGGAAACTCTCCATACTATAGTAGATTTTGTTGTGTGTTAGAAAACAAAAAAAACACCGCTTCTTGCATCTATTTGTAGCTATGTAGTGTTGGCTTAGAATAACACTACCCCATTTTTTCCGTGGGTGTAGGTAAGAGGCGACTTAGGCTATTGAGGCTTTTAAGGGATTTTTGGGCGATGCGGTTGAAGACCCGTCACCAACAACCTCTATTTCTTCATGTTTCCCCCACTTAACTTTCAAAAGTGGCTGAGGAATTTCTAATTCCTTAGTATATTTATGTATGTTAGTATGTTATATCTAATTGGCGTATAAGTCGAATAATTCGATTTGGAGATATGTATTTTTCCTCATATGTCATCTTGTCATCTCTGCTACCACTTATTTTTAAATTATGTATATGTTGTAGGCGACGTGTGTAATCAAATCTACATACATACATACATATACTCACGGCTATAAATCCCTAGAAGGGGTAGCCAGAGCTAAGGAATTAGAAATTCCTCAGCCACTTTTGGAAAGTTGTGTAGGGGAAAAGATGGTAAAATAAAGGTTGTTGGTGATAGGTCTTCAACCTCATCGCCCGAAAATCCCTTAAAAGCCCCCAATACCGTTAGTCGCCTCTTACGTACACCCACCGGAAGAAATGGGGTAGTGCTATTCTAAGCCGACACTACACAGCAATTAAATTAAATCAAGTACTGTATTCAATGCCTAGACAGTCTATTCATTGCTGAAAACATACAGACAATGTATAATTATTTTATACAATATTTTGTATGTTGCCTAGGCATTGTAAAGAGTACCCTCTGAACTACCGCCAATGTGGAAAAGAGTCAGAAGCGTTCCTGGGAATTATTCAAAACTCAAGCGATAACGCCGTATATCTCCAAAGGGGTTGGAAGAGGTAATAACACTTCTGAAAATCACGTGACATCGTCACCTGGTGTCCAGAGTAGGTACCTACGTTGCTTGGACAGGGTACAGTGTCACGTGATAGGGCGCAAGCCTATCTGATATATATTGTACGAATACACTTGACTAAGTACATCTCAGCCATGTGGGTTTCCTCACGATGTTTTCCCTCACCGTTAACAACCATGATAAATTAACCACACATATGTCTTTTGAAAAGACAAATTGGTGTAGGCCCGATCCGGAATTAGAACACTAGTCGTCTGCACGATAAGCGGTGTTCTAACCACTGAGCTATTACGTCATTATATTTATATACAGTATGACCCGCTTAAAACCTGGTATTCCGAATATTCACGTTTTGCATGGACAGTGTACTCATGTGATAGTAGGAAGGCCTATCGCTGTTTTGTACGACTACACTATCAAAAGACTAAGTGTAACTTAGCCATGTGAGTTTTCTCACAATGTTTTCCCTCACCGTTAACAAACATGATAAATTAACCACACATGATTTTAGAAAAGGCAAATTGCTATAGGTCTGACTCGGGATTTGAACTCACGCCTGTCTGTATTGAGGGGCAATTGTTCTATCCATTGTACTATCACGGCTATTTTCCTGGAAATAAAATATACTTTATACAAGAAAGAAAGAAAAAAAAACAGACTTTATTTTTCTCTTGAGGACACAATACATAAAAAAAACAGACTTAAACAATTTATACAACACAATTAATAAAACAAACAGAGAAAACACAGAACTTAAACCTTAGAATTAATACAACAGCAAATTAAATTATATAAATGTGCCCTCATTTGGCAAAAAGGTGCCTGGCTCGGTATTTTGCTATCGTCGCATAAATCGACAGCGCCGATTTTCAGTCAGTACCTACTAAAAAAAAAGGTTTTTTTTGACTCAAGAACGGTATACTACATGATATAATTAAATAAATATTATGATGGATACTTTAGTTAATAATACAGAATTATATTTTATAAAACCGAATTCTTGCATTTTTGACCTATGACTGATAGATTAAACGGATACTAATAAAACAACATGTATTTAATAACAAATTTGATGCATATTATTTAAATACCTTAAGAAATGAAGATGGCTAAATTGCAGCGTGTTTTGTGCTGGAAGGATTTAAAAGGGATTGTTTCTGCAAAGTTAACAAATAACTTTTGATCTTTCGCCCAAAAGTATATCGACAACCTGCTTCACGGATAGGAGGAGGGATATCATTCCAGCACTTGGATGCTGCAAATTTAAAGCTACCTAAAAGCTGCCTGGCGATGCCCAGGAATATGTGCCCGGATTTTATGTACCGGAATGGTATCATGATGAGGATATCAGGATCTGATGATGGGATCCTGGAGAAATCAAGGGGAACCCTCAAATTTTATAGGCACATGTCCCGCAATTTACATATTTTCTGAAGTTATATTGGCAGTTGCTTCTGAAAATCATAATATTATGCTGCTGAGCTGATGATGGAAGGTGTAGGTCCTCAATCACTAGCAGTTAGGAAATAGTGCTTTCAACATTCTATATAGATTTATACTCCTCTTCGTAGCTTTTATGCAGAGAAGTACAGGTTCACTATACATTTCTTTTGTTATGTAATTGTTACCGAGAAATCACCATGACACCAGGATCTGATGATGGCATCCCAGGAAATCGAGGGGACTGTCGAAACTCACAATCATGTGACAGTTTATTTGTTCAAAACGCCAATAGGCCTGCCCTGTATCACGTGAGAACAATGTCCAAGCAAATCGTGGGTACTCTGAACAACCGGTGACAATGTCACGTGATGTTCAGAAGTATTAGTACCTCTGCTAACCCCTTCGGGAATATTCGGCGTGAATGTATGAGTCTTTTTTGAGTCAAGATGTAGAATTGTAGACCATCGCCTTTCGAGGGATTTCAAGAACAATGTAAAGTAGCATATGGTTGAGTCTATTTAATACTGTGCATGTGCAATATGCCAAAATCTTCAATTCGTACAATAATAGAAATACCGGAAATAGGAAGAATAATACAGTGACCGTCGCTTCCTCATCTAAGAGGCATCTTTGCCAGGTCTACCCATCTCTAAAACTCGTAAAAAAATATTTTTTTACAAAAAGAAAACCGACTTCATTGTTGAAAAATCAACCGAAAATAAACAATCAAGTACAAAAAAGGTAAGAAATAAGTTTTTTTTATTAAATATGAGTACTGTGATTAATAGCTTAGGAATTTCTTTATTCCACACGCGTCAGTTCAACCTACCTAAATCTTAAAATTTTCTTAAATTAATTTACGAGTCGGTGCCATTCAAACGAAACTAAATTCTCCCTACTATCTATCTCTGATTATTACAATCTAAACAATATATATCTATAGCCTACCATACCATGTAGGTATCCTACATTGTACATGTTCATGAAGTGCAAAATACACACTTTTTATCAATTATCACGCAGGCTGGCACCGACTCACAAATTAATTTAAGAAAATTTTAAGATTTCTTTCTTTATTTATTAAATGGTTAATATAAAAATAAATATATATTTCCTTGTAAGGAACAAAGCATAAGAGCAACTTATACAGTCCTAGTAAGCAGCGTTGATTTTTAGGAAGTGTTTTGCTTCAAAGAATTTTTAAGCATTACTGCTGAGTTTCAGAATGGTGACAAGTTATGTCAAAATACCACAAAATAAAAACGACTATACAAACAAAAAATCATAGCTTTAAACCCCTAAAAGGGAAAGCCATAGCGAGTAAGGAAAAGATTGAAAAATAAAGGTGGGTGATGGGTTTCCAACCGCATAGCCCAACAAACTTCTTGAAATGCCCCAATACCCTTAGTCGTCTCTTGCGAACACCTGCGGGTAGAAATTAGATAGTGCTATTCTAATCCATAACTACACAGCTAGCAAGGACAAACAAATTATATCATTTAAAGATAAGGGACCACACAGAAAGAGGCTCATTAACTCGGTCATGATATTTCAATTGAAAATAGACCAGTACTTTTAAATTAAGTCAATCTGAGTAAATATTTTTTGTCGTTCTCGGCAATGGAGGCAACGGTAAATTCATGAGATGAAGCTTTGCAAGTGAAATGAATGGCGGCAGGCGCGTCACAGGAATATTAAGAACTAAGGAAAATAGTGGATTGAATATCGAATATTAAGGTCGAATATTTACCTGGCCTTCACTCACCTACATAGTATTATGCATGAATCTAATGGCGTAAATATATGTTTAAGTCGAAAAGTAGGTACTCTGAACACTGAGCGACAAATTATGATATGTTTTTTTAAATAATTAGGAGCTTTGCCATCCTCGCAGCGATCCAGGGGATTCACGACGTAACTAAAAAGAAATTTAATAATTTCCAAGACCTAAAACTTTACTATTTGCGATTCAATCCCACAAACTTGAGATTCAGCTAGTTCATCTCCAAACAATGGTTTCATCCATAGATATTATCAAATTCACATAGTATCCCTTCCATGGGTTTAATTGCGGAAAAAATGGATACAATGCTTATAAGCAAAATCCTCTATTCTTTAAGCGCAATAATGAAATATAATATCTCTCTACATCCGGGACCTGTATGTGTACAGGAATTGTACCCAAGAATTTTTGATAAGAAAGCTTGATGCCTTTTTTGTGATAAAACCGCCAATTTTACTTTTGCTTTTGTACTGAACTGTAAATATTTATTTTGTGATGTGCAATAAAGTATTTTCTATTTCATACTATTCTACAAGTAAAAAAAGCGGTGTGCACCTATCCACATATCTGCACATTTCAGAAGCTCTAAGCAAATAAACGCAGAGTAACACCAACCAACCTCATCCGGAAAGAAAAATCTTCATTGTTAAAATGAGGAGCGGTTATGCATACGAAAACTTATTATTAAACGCGCCCATACGAAATCAGACATGCTTGTGTGTGACGGGCTTTATTTGGCATTTCACTAAATAAAATCTGGAAATCTGTCGTCCTTTTTACGTTGAATTGAAATTTCGAATTTAAAGTGGATTTGTTTTATTCAAAGAACAGAGGATTTCTCATGTGTCTGTTCTACTGGCGATAGCAAAGTGCAGTATTAAGTGTTGTTTGAAATGTAATTAAAACGTTTTTTACTTTTACACTGGTAGTACAAATGTGTGAACGGGCGTGACAGCTCAGTAGAATGGTATCGTATATTACGCTTAACGGTCTGGATTCAAGTCCTAGGTTAGGTTTTCAGCTCGTCATCTTTTAAAAATCATACGTTTTATAAAAGTTCTTTTGAATACAGGAGATGACATTTTGATCAACAAGATTTGTAACACTATTAACAATCATCTTATTTTCTTTTCACAAGCACACAGGTTTACACTACAAGGCTTCTCTCGATACAAAGTCAAATATATTTACATTACTCACTAATACTACACTGCTCTACACTAGACTTGACGTCCCCGGAACTGCGACGCTGCTTATCGCCACTACAGGAGTTTTATCCGTTCATTTATTTTATCATACATTTATATTACTTCCAACGGATTTACGGCGACTAAGGGTATTGGGGCTTTTTAAGTGATTTTGGGCGATGCGGTTGAAAACCCATCACCAAAACATTTATTTTACAATCTATTCTCCAGTGCCAAAAGTGCCTGAAGATTTTTCTGATCCTGAGTCTCTGGTTAACTTCTATAGCCGTAAGTATGTGAACGTATGTTCCCCACGTAACTTCCAAAAGTGTTTAAATAATTTCTTATTTTGAAGCTCTGGATTCCTCATCTCGGGATTTATAGCCGCGAGTATTAGATATGTAATAGATATTATAATGCAATTTTAACTTACTTTTTTAATACTCGATCGCCACTTTGAATGATCTTGACAAATCTTTCTGGCTTACCTAACATTTATTATTCTTCTTATATTATGTTCTTTTATTCTCTCACTTCCAACTCCCGCTTTTATAATAAAAATATCCATTTGTTCTATAAACCTGCTAACACTACCATCAACTATGCAATTTGAAAACCATGTTTTTCATTTCAATTTACAAATTTCAATCGGAACTGTTTTTGTTGACTGCATGCATACACGTTTTGTGTATGACCTCTGAAATTATTCCTACGCACAGACACAATACGCCGAAACGTGTTTGTATACACTTCATTAAATGTATAGCGCACGTTGCTTCGTGAGATGAAAATAGTATACAAATTTTTTGCTGTGTTATGTTTTACTCGCAAACTATATAAAACCTGAATGTTTAGTATGATTAAGGTTTTCATATATACATACATACATATACTCACGCCATTAGTTCTCATTGGGGTAGGCAGAGACTATTGATCGCCACTTCGCACGATCCTGACAAACCTCTCTAGCTTCGTTTACATCCATCAATCTTATCATACATGCTCTTTTATTCTTCATACTTCGGACGTCAGCCTTTTTGAGCACACTCTCAATTTAGTCCAAGTGTGTTCACCGTGGTTGTCCTCTACTAAGATTACCATCCACACTAGGTTTTCATTGTGTTAATAATCTGCCTTCAGTTTGATACAAATCAATAATATATAATATTGTTATGTTTTATTTAGTTACAACTTTCAGCGGGTTAGAATTTTATATTTTTACGATGATCAAGATTTTTCAGGATTGTGCAAAGTGGCGATCGATAGTCTCTGCCCAGCCCAATAGGAACCATTAGGGTTAATTATTAGTAAGTAAATAAGTCCTACGGTTAGGACATTGTAGGCTCAATATCATGTGTATCCAACAATTAAGATTTAAGATTTCCTCCTGCTCTTCTTCGACTGAATACTATAGAAACTGAAGTGCGGTGGACTATGGCTTAATCACCCTATTTAGGGTAGCGTTGAGCCTCTCTCGGTGGGGACATATATGAGCTGTCACGACTTATAAATGCTTAATAACCCAAACTCTCACACGCACATGCCTACAATTTTATTAGTACAGGAGCGACAGGTCTGTGGGATAATTCATTAGAAATTTTAATAGGACCCGCCATTATCATGTAAATACAAGTTGCGGGGATTTAATTAAACTCTCTTACTGCTGTGCTATTCGGATTTATTCTTTTTTAACTCTTTACCTCAATATTTTATGCCGTTGAGTGTAAAATTGAAGTATTAGTGCCCTATTTTTTCCCATGCATGGTTGATAAAGTAGGCACGAGTTACATGAAATAAGGTTTAAAATAAAGCATAGTCAAACATCTTTTTTGTAACTTAGTTGGTAGCTCTTGCATTTTGTTCTTAAGTCAACATGACTAAAAACTTATTATATTAAAGATGATTGATACATCTAGTAAATCTTTCATTTAAATTTTACTTTCTAATCTTTCTCGATTTAACTTAAAGGCTAAAAGGGTTCAAAGTAAAATAATATCCAGATAATTTATCCAACATCATTGCATCAAGAATTGATCATTATAACGAAGTAAAATACAGATACTCATATGTATTTTATTGACATTGTATTAAAGAAACATCGTGTTTAACTAACCAGATATTGTCAGCATCTTCTAGTTTTAATACTTATCATTAGGCTTCCAGGTGTAACAACAAAATTTTATAAAAAGAGTTCGAATAGGCACCGCTGTTTAGTATGCTAAAATTAAATCCATTTCCGTACCTTATTTGCTTGACCCGGAGCAGAAGGCACGGGTGATCCCGCCCAAATCACTAATATCGCTGAGTAAATATTTTTTACAAAATCCCGTTTATCCTAGAGTTGTCGACAGCGCTTTTGTAAGTAGGGTTATATTTGAAGTCTAATGAAAGATTCAAGTCTTTAGGGAAATTTGTAATGAGTTTCGTAACTCAATAACAAAGTTTAACTTCAGCCTGAATTATGAAAAAAAAAAGGTTTTGTGCTATAGTGTGTAGTGAAACAAATGGATTTTTTTTAAAAACCCATTATCAAGCTCTTAATTTATTATATTAATCTTCAGGTATTAATTTTGCAAACTTAATTTGTATAATATATATATATATATCGCCACTTAGTACGATCTTGACAAACCTCTCTTGCTTCCCTTACATTCATTATTCTTCTCATACATGCTCTTTTATTCTTCTCACTTCGGACCCCCGCCTTTATAAAGAACGTTTTCTATCTGGTCAAGAAACGTTTTACGAGGCCGTCCTCTACTAACAATCCCATCCACATTGGCTCTATATATCTTTTTCGCTACTTTATTTTCATCCATGCTCTCTATGTGCCACCACCTCAACATTCCTTTTTCTATCTTGCATACTACGTCATCTTTCATACCTACTCGTTCACGGATCACAGTATTTCTCACTCTATCACACAGCCTTACATTACATATACTTCTGAGGGATCTCATTTCCACTGCATTATGCACAGCCATTCGAGCCTTTTCTGACAACGATTGGCTCAACATCAGACTGTTCATGGCTCCATTCACCGCGTTTCCCTTATTTACATCATGTTAACATTATTATTCTTAATTGGTGGATGATATAAGATTGTATTGGTGTACGCTATATAAGAATACTTTATACTTCTTTTGCGATAAAGCGTGGTAAAATAAAAAATAACATTAATAACGAATTTAAAATGCCAGTTGCATTTTATTTAAAACTAAATATTTAAATAACACATTTAAAGGTCTAATTACCTCTAAATAGATAGTAAAAATACTAATTACGGGAGCTTTCTTATCAGGTTATTTCTTGCCTTAAATAAAATAAAGACACATAGTTTTTTTATGCAAATGCATATAATTTTGGCTCTTTTTGAATAATTTTATGTAATCCCAAATTTTATTCTAGATTTAAAAAGGACGCTATTTTGCAAGTAAAGATAGCTAAAGATTGAAATAAAACCTAATCAGTATTCCTAGCAACATCACGCTCAATGGCGTCATCCTCTGTCTTGACACAACGAGACTTTATTAAAGCACTCGCATCTTTTTTAAATTTTTAATATATACTTTTAAGACGTTATTCGAAGAATTTTGCAATTACTTATTAGTTATTCAGACTATGTTATTCAGAACAAGGTAAGTATATTTTGTTAAATTTTTGAAATCAGTTTCATAGATTAAGGGCCTCCCCGCATTTTGCAGCTATTGCGCTCACTCTTACGTCAAATTTACTGAGAGTGACAGGGACGGAAAAAACGCGCGCGCAGGATAAATGTAGTTTATTTAGTTTTATTGAATAACTATAATGTTTAAATGAAAAGTTAAACATCAAAGCTACAGATCTTAAAGCTACGCGTATATAGACACATAATGAGTTCACATGTATGCTATGCCTGTGGAGCCTATACGGTTTTTATGAAAACAAAGCATGTTCCAATTAAATTTTTTTCATCATATTTTTCAACAAATTATTAAAAAGTTAAACATCAAATTTTAACACCATGAACTAATCACCAACATATATTTTATTCATGTCAAATCAATATCATCAAATCAGACTTTATAGAATTTCCAAACAATCAATATCAATGTATTTTTCCGGGGACGCCCTTAAGAGACCCACTTGTGTTTATTACTTATTATAAATATGGATGTTATTAATTTTGTAGCATTTCATTTTACTCTTGAAGTACTCAACGCAACTTATATATTTATTAACCATTTTGCTGTTTAATTATCTTCTTCTCTTGGTGCTCCTAAGCTTTTATCTAAAAATCGGACCCACCAAATGGTAACAAAATTAACGATAACATTTATACCAATCGTGTTGTTCGCCCGAGATGACTAAACTTTCTTTAATTATCTGAGGACATACTAAATCATGTTCGTTCCTGAAACCGTTAAGTACCACCCAAATATCTAGTTATGAAATTGTAAACATTTATCAACAACTACACGCGTCAACAAATTGAAATCGTGCTTTTATTGACTCAGCGTAGACTGCTGTTGATACAACGTAGCTCGGGGCGAGCGATAGGTACCGCTCTGTCATATGTTTATTTGCAATTGGTGGAAATGGAAATTCGTTTTTTAAATAACTGTCAGCCAATCAATCATAGGACTCCAGTTTGGTTATGCGAGAGTGAATTTACTACCCAGTTTTATGGGTATAGAGGTGAAAAGAGAAATCAGCAACTAAGAGAATGTTTTATTGTTCAGCTATATTTAGGAGCAGAGATCAATAGATAATAAAATACAATCTCAATGGAATAAGGTTCCCAACTTAATAGTGGCTTTCGTACTCACAGAAATAGATGGAGCACTTATCCCTTATAATACCTATTATATAGCATTAAAAGCATAGTATTTTCTAAGATTTTCACGATTGCACATTATAATTGAAACAACTTTTGATTTTCGGATATTTTAATCGCGTATTATTACATTATTTTTAAAGCCCGACGTTTCGAAAACTTTTCAGTTATCATGGTCACGGGAAGACTGAGGTGTTATTTGTCATTATACAGTACTATAAAATTATTAATACTAACTACCTTCACAAAATTTTAAGTTACATTTGCGTTTAATATTTGCTATGTACAAAAAGAGCTAATGTTATCTGGAGTCTTGCTAGTGTTCTTCCCTCGCTTAGTTGTGCTAATGATCGGGTTCCAAGCAGGTGGTAATTGCCAACCATCATCTCTATTGAAGTTTGAAATAAAGAAACATCCAAACTTCAATAGAGATGATGGTTGGCAATTACCACCTGCTTGGAACCCGATCATTAGCACAACTAAGCGAGGGAAGAACACTAGCAAGACTCCAGATAACATTAGCTCTTTTTGTACATAGCAAATATTAAACGCAAATGTAACTTAAAATTTTGTGAAGGTAGTTAGTATTAATAATTTTATAGTACTGTATAATGACAAATAACACCTCAGTCTTCCCGTGACCATGATAACTGAAAAGTTTTCGAAACGTCGGGCTTTAAAAATAATGTAATAATACGCGATTAAAATATCCGAAAATCAAAAGTTGTTTCAATTATAGCATTAAAAGCATTTTATTCATACAAAGTAATAAAATAAACTCATAATTTTAGTTACAAAACTAGGGTTGTTTTTCCATATACATACATATACTCATGCCATTAATTCCCAATAGGGGTAAATTCCATTTGTACCAACCCGTCAAATCTTTTGAGCCTAAATTACTTTCGCCAATTTTTTTCATTGTTGCCCTTCTATTTCAAGGTATATTAATTGACACATGTCTCGTCAATCGTCATTATGCTAAAATGAGAACTATTTTTGCTACCAAATTTCCAAATTGAATAAAACGTCATAGTTTTTGTGTTTTAAACGATAATCAAATTTATAACACAATAAATATACCATTCCTTTTTGCATGTGAAGAAAGAGGCTGATTGTTTTGCGATGTAGCTGGAGACTCACCACCAGCAGTCTTATATTTTATCTTTTTTCTCCATTTAAAACGGTCTAATTATGAAGCTCAGGCTTTCCTTTTTTTTAGGTTGTATAGTTTCGAGTATGTAGATATGGGATCCCCAACATATGTTTATTAAATTGCTTACCTCAAATTCTTGTAACAAATTGAAACTTCGCTTATATCAACAGAACAGTCTTTTCATAAAATGTTACCACAGGTGAGTCATCAAGCGGCTTTGTGTTATGCATTCGTTAAAATTGGCACTACAGTAACATTACAATCACAAAATATATACATACATATACTCACGGCTATGAATCCCTAGAAGGGGTAGCCAGATATTTCGTTAATAATAATAAATTCATAAACATAAAAACATAAACATAAACATTCTTTATTGTTCCAAAATAGTTAACAAAAGCATTAGATTATACAGTAAAAAATAATTTTAAATTTGCGGGTATCCGCGTTTTTGCTTTGTGTCGAGCATTCTAACGGTCCTCGCACTAGGTAAAACCTGTATCGCGAGGTCCCATAGGTGAGTATTACAGTATAAGCTATAATATTATAGCTATAAAGTAAAGCGGATGTTGAACGAAGTATAGTTTTATTTAGTTACTAGTACGTTTTTAAAATATTGGGTATTTTATATATTTTGGGTAATTGAATGTTTAGTAGTAATTTATGTATGTTATTATAGTTATAGAGAAAATAATGTATATATATGTATATATATATATAAATATTTTTAAATTTTGTATTAATAGTTGTTAAATATAAAATACTTTATATAATAAAATATAGTGTTTAATATGTTATAACTATGTATAATTTTTGTTGAAGTAATGATTGACAGATTCTTACACCTATTCAAAATATACTTTTAACTTATTCGACAACTGTTATGATTTGCTCTGTATTAACATAGTCAAGTTTTTGTAGCCAGTTTCTAATCCTGATTTTGGCTTCGTGATATGTACAGCTTTTAAGTTTGCAAGCCAATGCAGCTTTATTAAATATATATGGGTGTAAAAATAAACTTTGTCTTCTTGCAAATGATGTGTAGATTTTAGGAGTAGAAGCTCGAAAAACTCGACTGGTTTGACGATCTTTGCAGTATTGGGTATTAGAAAATTCAGAATAGAATCGCAACACGCTCCGCCAGATATAAAGTCCTCGCACACTGAGTATTTCACATTCTGTATATAGCAAGTTTGTGGGATATCTCATTTTTTTATTAAGCATTGTTTTAAGAACTGCCCGTTGGGCTCTTTCGACCCCAATCATAACTGTCTTTGCTGCTCCTCCCCAGATAGAAAGGCAGTACATAATTATCGGTTGGCAAATTGCCACGTAAATCCTAAATAGCAGCTTGCGCTCAATACAGAATCTTAGTATTCTCATTATATAAATAATTTTTCTAACCTTCCCTGACACATGCTTTATGTGTTCTTTAAAGGATAACCTGTCATCCAAAACTACACCTAAGTATTTTAAGGATGAAGACCTAACTAAACAAGGACAAGAACACTTGCGATGGGGATAGTAGTGGCATTCATGTATTTGTAAAATATATGTTTTAGCAGGTGCTAGAGCTGCAGTTTTTGAAAAAGGTATGTATGTAGTTTTTTCCTTATTAAGAGACAGTAAATTACTATTAAGCCACTCATTTATTTGGGCCATTCCTGCCTCCGCTACGGCATAAACCTCTGACCAAGTGCTACCGTAGAATATCACCGCTGTATCATCTGCATAACAAAATATTTCTGCATTTTTAAGATCGATACTGCCAATATCATTTAGGTAAATCGAAAACAGTGTAGGTGAGAGTGTACCACCTTGCGGAACACCAAAGAGGACATCCAGATCCGTACTCGATTGATCACCAATTCTAGTACACTGTTTCCGATTACTGAGATATGATTTCATCCATTTGTAAGCGATTCCTCTTACGCCCGAGCGGTATAATTTTCTTAACAATATTGGAATGGACACTGTATCAAAGGCTTTCCTCAGATCGAGGAAAACCCCTAGACAGTGTTTGCCTTTATCCAGTAACTTAGTTACAGTAGTTACTAGTCCACTTACTGCGTCTTCCGTAGACTTTCCTTTGCGAAATCCAAATTGATTCTCATACAGTATGTTTTTCTTTTCTAAGAAGTTACTAAGCCTGATGTTAACTATTTTCTCTAATACTTTGGAGATTGACGGGAGCAAGGAGATAGGGCGATAATTTGAAGGCTCAGACTTGGAACCACTCTTGTACAACGGACATACTACCGCAGTTTTCCATTCATCTGGAAATTCACCAGACTCTAGACTCTGATTATAAATGTGAACCAAAGGCTCAGTGATAAATTTTTTCATCTTCTTTAATAAGTCATTACTAATTCCATCTTTACTAGAGGCAACCGATGAACTCAACTGTGTAATAATTGAATGAACTTCTACATCATCAGTCGGCTGCATGAAAAAACTATCCAATAAGGACTTATTAGATGACACTTTTGAGGCCAGTGAAAGTTCACTTTCATTGTGTTTCGTTAATATTTCGTCAGCTAGCCTTTTTCCTATCCCGCAAAAGAATTTATTACAGTCCTCTATAGGGCCATTGTTATCTGCTGTTTTAAGTTCTGTATTGGGTGTTTTATTGGTATTGGAGTGACAAACTGATTTTATGGTTTGCCACAATCTCTTTGGATCGCCTTGGGATTCCTCAAATTCCATCTGTAGGTAATTATTTTTAAGTTTATGTAATAGGTTCACAAGAAAGTTTCTATATCGTTTGTAGATAAGGAGAGTTAGAGCATCTTCCGGGTTTTTACGAACTTTTTTGTGGAGAGCGTCGCGATGTCTCATATATTTGATTAGTCCTGGTGTGATCCAGAGCTGCAGACCGAATTTAGTTCGGCTTATCCTCAATGTTTTAATATTTTTACCTAAAATCGATTTTATAATTTTTGAAAACATTTTTACCGATGAGGAGAGAGTGTCAGCTTTCAAAAACTCCGACCAGTCAGTACCCGCTAAATCCTTCTGCACTGCATCATGGTCTGTTTTTTTGAACGGTTCTAATATGTTTTCTCAACTTATATGAACTACTACCACTACTAACTAACCCCGCTACTACAATGTCGTGATCGCCCGCAGAGTGCTCACATACCAGACTTACATGTTCACTGAACGGTCGAATAAAAATGTGATCCAAGCATGAGGAGTTCCTTGTCGGCTTATCCACTATCTGAAGTAGGCCATGATGTGCCATAATATTTAAATAATCTTCTTTATCGTTATTATCTGATATTAAGGTGTTAATATTTATGTCTCCTGTGAAAATTATTTTCTTATTTTCTTTCAGCGTTGTTAATACATTGTCAAGAGAAGTTAAAAAAGGGGCAAGATGTCTATATGAGGGAGACCTATATATTGCTATAATCGTTAATCGTCCAGAAATGTTGATAGTGAGACAGTTTGCCTCTGCAAATAACGGTTCAGAGACTGATGCATCCCAGCAGCATTTAATATACACTACTACACCACATGCTCTGTTTAAGAAAACATTAGTTCGAAACATAGTGTAGCCAGTCATAACTGGGACAATAGTGTCATGATTCAGCCAGCACTCAGTTAGCACCAGAGCATCAAATTCAACTTTAGATCTTCTAAGTGTCACCAAAAATTGGTCGAAGTTACAAGAAATACTCCGAATGTTGTATGTTAAAATTTTAAAATGTGTATTGGTTAAGTAAGGCTCACAGCAATCAATAGAATCTAGAGATAAACAGTTTACTTTAAATGCGTCATCTACAGCTTCCATTATCATAGGGTGTCTATCCATAATCAGATAATATAATTAGACAACCAGTGAAGGTGAATGTTATAAAAATAAAATTGAGCTGTGAGCGTGTATTTAAGGCCATGTCAACACGAGTATCTTTAAAAACGGATATAAGATTGATAAAATAACACATCAAAATAATATTAGTGTAAACTATATACTTTATATATATACACAGAATAGATATAATATTATAATCATACATAATATAATAATTAGGAGATATGATACATTCTAGTGTGCGTTTCAAAGTATTATAAAACAATAACAATGTTTTCAGATAAAAAGAGATGTAAAATGTTGTGGATTGACTTCGTGATACAGATCCTACCTTACGTGCGTTAGTTATTTTGGGACGCCACAGAGACTGACGAGGGTCCAACGCGCCGGTCAAGATCCGATTCAGACTTGATCTGTATGGCCTGTCCTTTGTCTGCTTTGCGTACAAAGATGGAACCACCGCTTGTCCAGCAGTAGCGAAACCCATGCTGACGAGACCGGGCCCGGGCTCCTTGAAAGAGTTGGCGACGTTCAAATTCAAATTCAAATATATTTATTGCAAGTCACATTGTGGGATTAGGTGGTAATGAGTTGACTAGATACAAATGTGACACCCTGTAAGGGCGCAGCAACCTAAGAGGCTTAAAATAAGAGGTTTTCTTGTTAGTCTTTCATTAATAAAAATGTTTCTTTGTGGGCCTGGTACGACGTTTTCGCTCGTTAGAGGCTTTCGTGATTTGACTTCCTTCAGTATTTGTTCCCTGTTGCGTCTGCGGAGAAGTCTCACCACTATTGGGCGTGATCGGGTGGAAGTGGTATCCGTGGAGCGTCTGGGCTGCACGACCCGATAGATATCGTCGAGGTCCTCTTCCTTTAGATTGTATCCTATTTTGGTGAAGGCCAAGCTAGCTACTTGAAACAGATTTTCACGGGTGTCTTCCGATGATTTCCACTTCTCTGCGGGTAGCTTCTTGTTCTTGGTTATCAACCTCACATTGCAACTGTTCCACATGCGCTTTTAGATTCAGGATTTCGTTTTCTTTCTCACTCAGTTTTTGCTCATACATATCAAGACGGGATAGTATATCACCCAGAACTGAGAGTTTTTTATTAATGTTTGTAATTTCTTCCCTCATAGCTTTTAGTTCTTGCAGAAGCTCGCCATTTTCAGAATATTGTTTTGTACTCGTTCCACGTGTTCCTCTGATGGTATTTATGTTGCTCACCACCGGAGTAAAGGTCTCATTTAAGCTACAAGCACCCCCACGAATGGGTGTGTTAGAATTATCCTTCTTCGGTAGGGTGGATTTACATGAGGGACAACACCAATTAGATTTTATGGCCTCACTGAATTTATTAAACTCTGATCTGCCAATATTCAGACACGGGAGATCGTACATCAAGTGACACATGGAGCATTCCATATATTCCAGGCTCTTGATCTCTCTCTAACAGCCACTGCATTTGGTGTTCATGATCTCCGTTGTCTTGTCTGTTTCAATTATATATTTTATAGCTGACGGTGGATGCTATACCTTAGAATTTGTTGGCTGATCACTATTTGGGCGCGTGATGACCGTTTGGCAGTTTGTTCTTTGATTATAGATTTTAATACACTACCGGCAAAGATTATTTTTACTTGTAAACGAAATGTTTTCACCACAATACATGAGATTATATAATACGTCTGTTCGGTTCAACGTCCAACAACAATTCCTCAGCTGCTTTTGGAAGTTGCATGGGGAAAAGATGAAATTAAGGTTGTTGGTGATGGGTCTCCAATCGTATCGCCCAAAAATACCTTAAAAGCCTTAGATAGATAGATAGATTAGATAAATGGTTTCCGCAATTGGTCA
Source organism: Bedellia somnulentella (assembly GCA_963576735.1). Classification (NCBI taxonomy): domain Eukaryota; kingdom Metazoa; phylum Arthropoda; class Insecta; order Lepidoptera; family Bedelliidae; genus Bedellia; species Bedellia somnulentella. The sequence goes on from OY755171.1 coordinate 8,736,842, forward strand.
CTACAGGGCCATTTCACGTGGGCCACGGCCGTCATTCTATCCACCCGAGCTCCATCCAGAAGTCAACTAGTTGTGTAATATGTTTTAAGTGATTTGTCATACTACCTGTGTTTTCCAAGTTGGTGTGGCGTTGGTCGTTCAAGGTGTTACACTCGAACATTACATGATTTACCGTCTCTTCTGTCTTCATGCAGGCTCTGCATAGTGGGCTGTCTGTGATTCCTAGTGTAAAGTAGTGTTTGTTTAGTGAGCAGTGTCCCGTTATGATACCTGTAACCATTCGTAGTTTTCTCCTGTCTAGGTTCAAGAGTCTTCTAGTGAGCTGTGGATTCAGGTTCGGCATTGCTTCTTTGGATTGTCGGCATTCTGACAGGGCGCGCCATATTACCTTGTGTTGTTCTTGTGTTCGTTCCCTTAGCCACGTACGATATTGGTTGTATGGGATTGGTATGATAGGTTCCGGCCCTTCTATTGTGTTGCTGGATCCTCTGCGGGCCAGTTCATCGGCCGCGTCATTTCCAAGCGAATTACTGTGTCCTTTTATCCATTGCAATGTGATGTTGTTTTTCTTGGATATACTTTCAAGTGACTCGTGACATTGTAGTATAATTCCATTATTGGTTTCGTTGCTTTTCAGAGCGTATAGCACTGCTTTGCTGTCTGAGAGTATTCTAATGTTTGTATTTTCAACTTTTCTATTTATTATGGCTGTCGTTGCTAGGAGTAGACCTATACATTCAGCTTGATAGACACTATTGTGTTTTCCTAGCGTTGAGTATGTCTTGATGTTGAGGTCGTATGAAAAGGCTCCTGCCCCTGTTCCCTCATTTGTTTTTGATCCGTCTGTGTATATTCTCAACTCTTTTATGTTGGGGTGGTCGTTTGGTTCTTCCTCAAGATTGACTTGATAGTGTTTGTTGAAGATGTATCTCTTTTGTATTCTGTCGCATGGCCTTGCCAACAGGGGTTGATATTCCATTGCCTCTGCCATGATTGTTGTATGTTTTATTCTGGAGTCTTTACTTAATGTTTTGTTTCGATCTAATCTGATGGTGGCCATTGCTGCTTCTTGTTGTATGTAAAGATGTAAGGGAGGCAGGTTGAACTTAACTTGTAGAGCAGCTGTTGGTGTTGTTTTCATGGCTCCTGATATTTTTATGCATGCCATTCTTTGTACTTTCTCTAGGTCTTTTTGGCATGTGCTCAGCACGGTCCTTGGCCACCAGACCAGGGCACCGTATGATATAATTGGTCTTATTACTGTTGTATAATTGTATATAGCCAATGTGTGATACGTGGGTGTAAACCCCAGTTCTTTCCTAGTATCTTTTTACATTGCCATAGTGCTATTGTGGCTTTCTTTATTGTGTTTTCTAAGTGTTTGTTCCATAGCAATTTGCTGTCTAGTGTGACTCCTAGGTATTTAACCGTCTTCGATAGAGTTAGCGTTGTGTTGAATAGTTTTGGTGGGTCTGAAATGTTTATTTTAGTATTTTTCTTGAAGAATATCATTTCTGTTTTGTTTGGATTCACGCTGAGCTGTTGTTCTTCACACCATTTTTCTACTATTTAAAGTGCGTGATTCATTTGGTTTGATATCGTGTTTTCGTTTTGCCCGTCTATAAGAATTACAATGTCATCTGCGTAGCCGACGGCATAGTATCCCTTGTTGTTAAGTTGCCGTAGGAGATCGTCTACCACTAGGTTCCAGAGGAGTGGGTATAGTACACCACCTTGGGGGCATTCTCTCATTACTAGGGCTCTGGTTACTTCGTTTAATTCGACTTGTACGGCTCTTTGTCCCAGCCCAGCATGTTTCCGATCCATTTTCTCATGGTAGGGTCAATATTGTATCTTTTAAGTGCTGTATTTATGCATTGAAAGGTGGTCTTGTCGAATGCTCCCTCTATATCTATAAGTACAGCTAGTGTCATAAGCTTTTGACTCATCGCTATTTCGATTTTTGACACCACTTCATGTAGAGCTGTTTCTGTCTTAAAAGCCTTAATTGCGAACGTACTAACCGTTAGTCACATCTAACGTATAAGCAATAGGACTGAGGAATGCTGCAACAATGACATTTTATTAAAATTTCTCAAACATATTTTGCTTACCTATAACACTATACAACATACTCGTAAATGCACTCGTATTGATGCCAATTTAAAGTTTGAAAACTTTTCTTAGATATTACTTTTTATACAACAGTAAAAACATTAATCGAATAAAGTGGCTGGGCACCAGTAGTATACAATAAGTACCGTTTTCTTAAAACATTTACTTTTTATACATTTTGAACGATACAAACCTTCCGAGCACTTCCTCCAAAAATCAATCTAAAAATCCCGACATTAATCGAGAACAAGCTACCCGAGTATTAATATCGGATATAAAGGTCACGTATCTGCAGCCAAGATATTCCTTTTACAAGTAATCGAAGAGCGGTATTAACATCACGTATTCAATATTTGCCGGAATCCGCGATCAAAGGGCCCTATGAAATGAAATGTACATTGTACTTTGTCCTATCACGTGCCGGAAAATATGTTGCGTTACAAGTTTATTGGTTGCTTTCCATCTTGTCGAGTTAATCACGAATAAAGAAGATCGCTTGTGATTTAAATTAGACATAGATATACAGCATAATAAATCTTCTTGGAAGAAATTGACAATTTAATATTGATTTACACGTGATTTTAGTCTCAGTATTAATAAAATCAATGCTCTTTTTACAAAATTTTGCATGTTATGATCAGGGACGATTCTTAACTAAGTACAACTTAGTGATGTGGGTTTCCTTACGATATTTTTACTCACCGTTAACAAACAAGATAAGTTAACCACACCTATGTCATTAGAAAAGACACATTAGTGTAGGCCCGACTCGGGCATCGAACCGACCGACGACGCCTCTCTGCATGATAGGCGCATGTTCTAACAATTGAGCTATCTTGGTTGTAATGTTCAAACTGTGAAATGTTTACCTAGTGAAATAATTCTTAAAATTTATAGGCTTTATATTTTTGATTCAAAGGTGTCTTCGGAAAAACCTTATATAATTGATGCATTCCAAAAATGGAAAGAACAATCAACGCTATAAATAACTAAGAGGTGATTTCATAACTACATTAAACATTATTTTACCGTTATTATAAACATGATTTTACTCTACTGCAAAAAATATATGTACAAACAAAATGCCCAAAACAACTCATATTCTGTGTAAGTACTACGAACTAACTTTCGCAAAAAAGCTACGCGCTTAGGAATACGTTGTGGTATATCTCAAATTAAAAGTACTAATAATATTAACAAAATTTCTTATATTTAATTCTGTTATTTGTTACTGAAAGGGTCTAGCAGGCTAAGGGAACAAGATTGGCCCTCCGCGGCAAACGTCAAAAAAATGTACTAAAAAAAATAAACTATGATTTTTTGACTGAAGTACTATTGGTAGGCCCCCCATAAAAACATGCGATTAAAAGTTCATTTTATTCTCGTTTATCATGATTTGGTTTGGTTGTTCTAGCTTGCGTAGTTTATCTAAAATATAAGTTTAAAAAATACCTTGATGATTTGGTAAATGTCAAAAATCTCCAAAACAAAAGAAGATCGAGGGCTGATTTTTATCACACAGTAACCGTGGCTGAAACCGGTGCACCACCATAAAAATCAGCCAGATCGGCTTCGGGGGTCAATCTTGTTCCCTTAGCCTGCTAGACCCTTTACTTTAACTACTTCTAGGGTTTTCAGTCTTGATGTGAGTATATGTTTCTATGAAATTAAAAATATTAACTCTAATAAAAATGACATACTTTATAAGTTGCATTGACCTTAAACAATGGTAAAAGATCTTTTTATTAGGCAAAATTATTTCATCGTACATTATTAAGTATATTTTCAATTACACGTCTCATTTTTATCACTGCTCCAATCATCTTTATATATAAAAGAAAGTCGTGTTAGTTACACTATTTATTACTCACGAACGACTGAACCGATTAAGTTGAAAATTGATGGGAAGGTAGCTTAGAACCAGGAAAAGGACATCGGATATATGTCACCACGCTACATAGGGGTAAGCAGTAAAAAAATATTAACATCATCCGTGCGAAGCCGGGGCGGACCACTAGTATTATAAATAAATAAAAACTTGTTACAATTTGATGGTATAATTTGGTGTGGTGGTATTGTAAGAACATTTAGAATCTTCTTCACCCTCTCGCTATCGCAATGTAACATGATGACACAATATAGTATATCACTATATTTTTTTGAGTACTTTTTTAGGGATAAACTTATTGATTAAATCGGAGAAGAGGTAATTGTTTATAATATCCAACTATCTTTAACAGACTTCGATACTCTGGAAAGCACTCGACTCCAAAATATAATTAAGCCTCATCACTAATTGACCTTGGGAAAGCAATTCCCGAAAGTTTTCTCTAGACGTGAAAGACAAAAAGGTCAAAAGATATTAGCGTCGTTAATTTAATGGAAGAGAAAACATAATTCCGCTCCAGGTAAAACTATTATCCCGTAAGCGATATGAGACACGTGACCGGAAACGGATATTACGTACTCCGCTCATTTATTTTTATTTGCCAACTATAGTTGTTTGTGGATGTTGATTATGTAGTCTATGAAATTGTATTGAAAATACTCAAAGGTTATATAACAGCGATCTTGTTGGTATCGGTAACACTATTGCTAGCCCAAAAAACAGGCAAAACTATTAATTGTTTAAATAAAATAATACGTATAATATCATTTTATAATTTCCGCTAAAAATAGTATATCTCTTTTACATATTGAAATTATTTTTTAAGTGATTGGTTGTGTGTGTCAATTTTAACTTTTTTTTTCCACGGACAAGAGCTATGGGTATATTGAATTAACAAGTGATATTATTCGTTTCGAAAAATGTCCGCTATAAATATATACTATTTAAAACGGCCATAATACTTCTATATAATATAAACGTCTCCGAGTTAATAACAATTAATATTCAATAAATAAATAAATACACAATCACTTAAAAGTGTATTTGTTTTTAACTGAAATCAGTTTCAACTTCAACAGATTTACAATGTTGTTTTTTTAACAATATATACATATACAAATAAATGAATTGATGTTAATAAAAACATATTCCAATCTTTATATAGTTTGTGAACATAACCTATCATCTCCATAAGTAACTTTACAAAAAACTCCGAGAGTAGTTTTTATTCATATCGAAAAGAATCTTTTTATTATGGAATTGTTCCTAATGAATCAAAACTGTGTTTTCTCTGCCGTGTCCAGATACATTTTATTCTATGCTAGCTTTTTGCTCGCGACTACGTCCGCGTGGACTATTTTTTTTTTGCATACGGTTTACATCCAAAATACCAAAACACTATCTTAACTTCTGTTTTTCATATTTATATTCCCGCGGTCGTTATAAAGGATATAAAGAACATTGAGGCTTTTTAAATGATTGTTGGGCGATGCAGTTGGAGACCCATTTGACTACCTTTTGACTCCATTCAACTTCCAAAAGTGGATAAAGAATTACTATCTCTGAAGCTATGAATACCTTTTTTTGAATTTATAGCCGTTAGTATACACTCATGAATGGTTGATAGATGAATTTCATATATTCCTCCTTTTCTAACTGTCAATCGCATCAAGTTTCAAATGTCAAAAATCTCTAAACTATATATATCCTTGATAATTCAATCCCTTAGGGTTGAGTTTTAAAAACCCTTTTTAATTGTTCATAAGAATCAAGAAACAAACCATTTTGTACAAAGTTACTATGTTAAAAATGAGAATATCTTTAGTAAATATGGATGGATAGCAGTTTGGCGCTGCGGTGGTGGCTCGGTGCTGCCCCCTACATTGACCGTTGGTGATTGTGTGAGAGTTTGTAGCCGATCAGTCATAGATGGCAGTTCTAAAATTGGGTTGTAATGAAATTGATGTATGTATGCAATATTTAAAAAACTCAATTAGTACCCGGCAGACTTCGAACTGCCATAAAAGATTAGTCTGAACTGAAGTATTTATAACAAAGAAAAGTAGAACTCATACCGCGATGCAGAAAGCAACTACTCGCGCCGTCTATTATAAAATATATACATTAGTAACGATTTGGTTTGGAAGGTTATGGTTTTTTGATGCTCCTACGGGAACCCTAGCGAAATCCAGGATAAATGATATCCTATATGTTGGCCAGGTGTATAAGCTAAATTTATGCCAAATTTGATCAAGATCCGTGTGGTAGAATTAACGTGATGACCGGACATACAGACAGACAGACAGTTTTTTTTCAAATTTGGCTTTAACATCGAAAATAAAACATATTCCAAAGGTTTTTTTTTCTTTTATGTACAGTTTTGACCTCGGTACAGTCTTATTATAGTATAGATAGATAACAACAAAAATACCCCTGACATAAGCGGGAATCGATGAATTTCATCAATACACAATTAACTATCCACTTATACCAATTACAATGTACTCATATATCAGTAAAAGTAGAGGCACTGAATTCCCGGGCGGAGTGTATATCAACGGTGATATTAACACTTGACAACTGAGTAATGTATTACTTACTACACGAAGTGCGCTCCGCGAGAATTCGTTTCGAATGGGGTTCTGTGTCTGTACCTTTACTAGCCGTACTAGAGAACAGTGATAAAGGCGTATCGAGTTTGAGCCGATATCGAGTTTTGAGTTGTTACTTGAACTTTGTTACTTGACGGTTGAAAAGTTATTTAAATGTGTATGTGTTAGTTTTTTGCTTTGCTGTGGGTTATAATAACTGTATTATGTCACCTGAAAATCATTTTTACATTTCAATTGTAAACCCATTTCAGTAAAAAAAATATGTTTATTTATTCCTTTTCGTCTGAAAAGTACTCTCTTTTCCATCTTTTCTTATGTAACTTTAAATCAATTTAACTTAGAGAGTTTTTCGCCATTGTATTTTTTCCTGACGCCTTTTTCGTGCTGGTATGTATGTATGTTCATTTGTTTTACGACGTTCGTGGTCGAGCGGTTAGGTGACTAGCTTCTCGATTCGGAGGTTGCGGGTTCGATCCCCGCTGAGGGCAACATTTATGTGATAAGCATAGATGTTAGTTTATTAGTCTTGGATGTATTTATATGTGTATTATATAATATTAAATATATCGTTGAGTTAGTATCCCATAATACAAGTTCTACTTAGGTTGGGGCTAACTTGATCTATGCATAATATGTCCTTATATTTATTATTATTATAATTATTAATTATTTACCACCACTTCCAAACTACATATATTACAATGACACAAAAGTGACATCGATATAGGCATCTTAATCACGCGATGGTTTTAGGCTACAAAAGAGAAAATGGCGGAATGTATCAGTTATAATGTATCATCAGAAAAATATATTTTGCAGACATTTTAATGTATTTATTTATGTAACCTGGTGTTTAAAAAACCTGTCTTTTGACCAAGTATAACTAAGCTTGAGTATCCTCACGATGTTTTCGCTCACCGGACACAACTATGATGACTGACCATAAATATGACTTAAATAAAGATACATAGGTGCAGGCCCGATGAAAAACACTTATAAACGGCTATCATTCATGGAACTATAGTAAATGTGACCACGGCACTACCTTGATCATTTATGTACCTACATATTTCCTTTCTTGTTTCGTGAAATAATATTCCTTTCTAGAAATTATTAAGTCTAGATATTACAAATAAATTGATATGATATCTTTAATTAGGCAAATTTATGTTGGTGAAAATTCCTTTCCTAAACAAAATATACAAATAAAGGAGAACGAGAAACCGAAGTAAGAATCCAGTTCAAGAAAACGTGAGCTGTAAAATTACTAAGAAGTTAAAACAAGTCTTCAAGATATATTGAAACTTTTTATTATATGCAAGTTTGTGGTTTGACTTTATCTTTTACAATATAGTTGAGATCTCGAACACTGAGTTTATTATTCTATACCATGGAATATACAATATTTTACATACACATTTTAATTAAACCCTAACACTATTAACTATTTAAGATAATAATTGATACATGCTTGCTACCTAATGTCACGAGCATCCAGTTTTTCCAAGATAGTATAAATGTACATACATAATAAAATATATAACTTTTGAAATAATAACGCGAAGTGTTTTATAGGACTTATTATAGTTGTATTGGCTGACATTAAATCTGTAATCCTTTGTTTTGTTTATCTACCGATGTGTGGTAATAAACGTTACTATTCACGTTTTTTAAATTCATATTTGAACTTACACATACGCTTTTACACCTCTTAAACTATGTGTACAAGTTTCATTTTGATCGGTTCAGTATATTTTGCGTATATATCTAAAATATTATTAAAGATTATTTCTATCATATTATTTTCTTTTTCATACCCAAAGCCTAAAGAAAGAAAATTGTAAAGTTAGTGCTAGTGCTACAAATAAGTAAGTGTATAGAACGAAAAACAATACAAGTAAAAATCACATTTAACATTGATCACACCAAACATTTTCATTTCACTATTAAAACACATATCAATTTAAATCCTAAATCCAAGGAACGCTAGAAAAATACAGGATGTAATTTAAAAGCGAGGTGTCACCGTAGTGGCGCCCCGTTGACACATATTGCACACGACACGCAGAATATCGATGTCAAGATAAACGTGTTTCGGGTGTATTCTATTGAACCGATGGATAAGAATTACTTGAATCATGAATAAAAAATATTTATTTTGAAAGAAATATGCTTTATTACTGCTTACTGAGTATATTCCTTGTCGTTTTGAACTGTAGGTTGCACTCAGAAATCCATTTTTTTTGGTATCCTAAAATTATGACGACAATTTAAAGTAAAGCACCGTATTTCCTGATAATTAAGATGTATAAAGCTTTCGGTTTCAACTATAGTAGCTGGAATGGAAATTTTTTAGGTCAATTTTGTCAATCCGCGCTAGTCAAGCGTGGTGGACTTTAACCAAATCATCCTATTGAGGGTACGCTCCAGCCATTTTATGGGGAAATACAAATATATGAGCTGTGATGAATACGTTATGAAATAACATTTTGTTTCTTATTTTATGAAATAGTTGCATATTGCCGTTGGCGGTTTGAGCAGGGTAAACCAATTACCGCTTCTATGAAATCACTGAGTGCACCTTGCATTTGATTGTTACTTTTTCTGATTAAAAGCACCAATTAATATATTTTTATTTTTCCAGTTCAAGAAAACGTGAGCTCTAAAATGAGATGGGTAATTACCGTGCATGGATTTTGTTCTTTGTTAGAGAGCAGCCTTAGCATACTATTTCTTCCTAATTTACTTTATCAAAACTAATATGGTATAATCTTTAATTTCATAATAACCCAATGGCTTATTAATTTAATATTATGCAATGAAACCTTTATTCCAAATTTGGTAACACTAGTATAAGTTATGGAAAACATTACGATTTTAGTTGACATGGTTAAATTTCTTCGTTGACAAGTTATAAACGAGTCCTTAAAATATTATTACATACGTTTTTATGTGAGTTATAAAAACCTTTTGTTTATCCTCACATCCAGTTTGTGACAGTACTAGTGTTTGAATACAATAAATTTATAAGGATTCTAATTTGATTTCACTATTTTAAAATGAATTACATACCTGACATATTAGTCAAAAATATTCTACGATTGTCACATCACGGATTTTTTAAATGAAAAAGTAATGAATCTCTGTATGCTCAATGTTTAGGCCTTTGTTGCAACATAATAAATATATTTTCGAAGTCACTTTATTATATAATAAAATATATGACTTTTAAATATAATATTTATAACATTAAATTCATTATGCCCATAATTTCTAGAATAAGACCGCCACGAAACAGAAAGGGTGTTTTTATTGACGCGCAGAAGACACGTTTCTGAGTTTCCTTTCATTGGAGACGACACGTGAGAGCGGTAAACTTGAAAACATCACCTTTTATAGTCTCCTTATCGTGTTGAGACAAAATGAATAGAAATTGAAGGCGTCTTTGATGGCTGAGCATAATAGGTTCGGAAAAATACATGTAACAAATCTTCGTATTTTTGGAGCGCTTTTTTGCCGTTGCGGCAAATTTGGAACAATAGTAAGGTTTCCTATTTGTTTCTGTTAAATGTCAGCTAGGAAAGTAAAGAAGACTTAAATACTATTTTCGTATTATTATGATTTTATGTTCGTTTGCTGTTTTCTTCATTTCATTTTATGTTAATATGTTACGTATTGTATTGATATATATTATGCATATGCAATATCTAATGGTTTAAGCAAATAGCCCGCATAGAAATATTATTTTAAAAATGGCATGAAAGTATTACTTCATTCAATTAAGTACAGTTATAGAGCATTTAGAAACATTTATTGCTGATACAAAAAAAAACTTGCATGACCTCATTGTTAAAATTATTGGACATTGTACATAATAATCGGGATTAGCCAACGAAATGTTTTTTTTAAATATTATATGTTTGCCAGTCTACGACGAGTCAGCCCGTGACTACGGCGCCAGTAGGTGAGTCGATACATCGGGCAAACATATCACGTAAGTGATTAAAATAATTCTTTGGTTAGTCGCGATTATTATGTATAATGACTTCAAACCGCGAGAGTTTAAAAAGTGTATTTTATATTAGTATGTTATATATAAGACACGCCGAGTCAGATTCACCATGAAAGATTGTAAAGTAGCAATAAATGGTAGTTAAAAGTATCTGCAGGCATAAAAAAAACTAAATTAATTTTTTATGCAATATATAATTTTATTCAAAATATGTTTTCTACTTTATTTTCATGTTTAAAACTTAGAAGAAATATATCTCTTTTTCATAGTATCAGTACAAATGTATCTTTGCAGCAACTAACAATTGTGTTTTTGTAAATGGAATATTCTATCTTAAAACCAATTATGAAGTAAATTGCTTTCTTTTATATATAAACAGATTGGAATACTATCATATCAAAATCATAAGTACTTCTGTGAATCATGGAAAACGTTGTTCATTTAACAAATACAAAATCCATTTATTTTCCATAGTACCCAAAAATCAATTACTCCCAATTCTAAACAAAAAATCTCCCAACACAATAGCCAACAAGAACAAAATCCAATATTAACAACATACATATTGATACGATACAAAAAATATCGCAAAAACTAGTCAATTTCTGGATGCAAATACAATTTTCGTGTCAGTACGTCAGCTGTGGGAGTTTATTCGTTCGGTTACCGTGCGCAGTGGCGCACGCCCAAACAATACAGTTTTCAAACGAAAAACTTTACGATCCACCCTGTATTAGGTTCTGCCGATATAGGGGTTTTGAGGCGTAAATTTTGTTTCGTAGAGCCAGCAAAATTTGTAGACAATAATATCATGGTATACATACAGTACGTTTTGTTAGTTAGGTGATGGTAAAGGTACAGGCTTTTCTGAACAACGCATATTCAGTTCTCTTGTTTTCTAAGTCTTGAATTTTACCATGATATAGTGCAATATTATGTTTACAAGGGAGCTGTATAGCTTATTTTAAGTTAACTGTCACGTATTATACGTTCTAATGTGTTTACATGTTCTTTACGATAATGTGTGTACAATATTTTTTAAAATAAAGAAAGAAGAACATTTAAACGTTGTTACTAACAAAATAACAAATGAAGATTTAGTTCTCATACATTTTTGACTATTGTACTCACTAGCTTTAAAAAGATGAATCTTAACTATTCTATATAATAAATAAAAAAAACTAATATATCAAAACCTGATGGGTTAAAGATGAATTATATTTTAAGTACGATTCTATAAAAACTTATGTTACTAGTAAGCACTATTCAAAAATTCAATCATCCTTGAATAGTAACCATTAATTCTTGTCACCTAAAATTATTTTTCTTTATCATTTCAATTTCAAGAATTATATCAAAAAATAACGGCAAAACTTGTGCAACTTTTTGGATATGAAAATGATAATATCTATGATCGTTTTAACAAAGCATTTATACGCGCGATTGTTATCTTGTTTGCAAGAGCTGGTCCAAATTATGTAGTGTGTAATCAAAAGACGATTCTAATTTATAATTAGCTCAAGGTTAACTTTACATATTTTTTTTATGTAATCATTTACATAATTAAAGGCAAAGAGTTGCTTTTTTTTAATATTATGTATACATAAATTGTAAAATGGTTTATAACACAAATTAAGGGCATAATATTAATATTTTTAAATAACATTAATAAAAAAGGCCGCGTCAACCTGCACCACGAAATTGGAATAACATTTTGTGTGTTAATCGCATCTTTACTCTAAAACTCTCCTATCTAGCTATTCACAGCTCTATTTGCCGCGTTCAACTTGTTTACTTGTCTTTTGTTTTCACATCCCTGTCGGACACCTAACCATCATAACTACCCCTATCTCACGAACCCTAGTCCTGCACGTGCCGTACACGCTTCACCAATGCAACAATGCACGGAAATGTTAAAACCAAACTAGTGTATATCCCCTCACAATCATCTAGAAATATTAAGTCAGGCTTAAAAAGCTGATGCTTTCTTCACTTTTAATTGATTTGACAACCCCTATTTACGGAAAAGCTAACATTTATTAAATTCTGGGAGAGATTTTGCCTACAAACCTTCTTCAAAATGCTCAGTAAAATCGGTACTTTATACCAAAAGTTACTGCCGAAGTGGGGTACACAAAATTTTAACTAAGTTAATAACGTATACGTAAATTATTTTAACTCGTAATGAGATTCATGTTGAACGCGTCATTACCTGACTGTGAAGAGTCAAATTGGCCAAAATTAATATTCGATGTTAAGGAAAATTTCATGAAAATTGCAATTTGACAATTATTTTCAATGTAAGCTGTGAAGATCTTTTATTAATTTATGCTACCGTGTTTTTTTAAGGATTTTGTAATGGCATGGGAAGATAATGGATACGGGCAGCACAAATCTGGTCGTTTTAGAACTCGAGATTGATAACCAGCAGTTTCGTACCACACCGTAACGTTACGTTTAATCTGTAAAATAGGAATTTATCACGTAATAGTGACGCAAAAGATGGGATTAGAAAATAATGGTATTCAATTACTATTTTACTTTATAGATAGTCTTAGAGATTTTTAATTATAATATTTTGTACCCAACTCAGCATTTAAGCCTAATTTTAAGTTCTATGGTTTAGCTGTTAAAATTTTCATTTGAACATTAATATTTTTTAATTAAACTATTTTTAATGCATTTTACTACGCATTCATTTTTTCCATCCCGGTTACTCTCAGTGAATTGACCGTAACATAACTTTAATTAAGTAAAACCCAGAATGGTGCGTTACCAGAAATATATCTACATTTAAACCATATATAACTTACGCCTTAGCAACTCAAATACATTTTGTTTTGGATGCCATTATCTAATAGATACAAGGTAATAGCAGAAAGGAAGTATGGAAGAATAAACAGCCTTCCTTCGGGCATGTATGAAAATATTGATTAATTTAGACCGAGAGGTTTGCCAGGATCGTAAAGCATGGCAAATTGATAGTGTTTATCTAACCCATTGGGAACTATCTGTATGTGTCTGTATATTTCTAATAGATAACACAACTAATCATTCCAAGTGATTACACGACTTAAAGCTCTTCCTGCAGTCAAATTGCAGTCACTTCCTTGTTTCACTTGGCTTATTGAGAGTAAACAGTGCGAAGCGGAAATGTTGAGGTATGTATGTTTGTTTGTTTGTTCGTGGTGTTGCACAGGGCCCTCTGATTTGTTTGTATTGACATACACTGGCTTGCAGAAGTCGCAGATGTGTGAATGAATATTGCAATGTGGACTGTGGCTTGAATTTGGTTTGATTTTGGTCGGCCTGTGTTCGTTGGTTGAAATTCACTGTAAACAATTCAGAATTTCAATTGGAAATTCCGAAACATCGATGAAATATGTCGACTTTTTCCAGCAGTTGTTTGAAGTGCTGATTAAAAAATTCCTTGTTAATGAAAATGGAGAAAACTGCCTACACTTACTTTTAATTTCGAAAGGTAAAAAAATATACAAAACGGCGATTAGCCTGCCCCCTATCACGTGAGTACACGTTCCATGCAAAACGTGGTTACTCTGAACACCAGGTGGCAAATACACGTGCTGTTCAGAAGTATAAGTACCTCTGCCAACCCCCTCGGGGATATTCGGCGTGAACGTTTATGTTATGTTATGTAAAAAAAAAATATGTTACTTCTTATTAAAAGTATTCAAGAAATTATTTAGAATATATGATATATTGTGTGAGGTGCTGGAAAAAACGGGATGTTTTTACTTTAGATTTATTACTTTAGATTTATTTTAGTATTTATCTATTCTCAAACAATTATTTACATGCATTTTACATACCTACATATACTCATGGCTATATATCCCTAGAAGGGGTACTAAGAACTTCCACTAGTTAGAAATTCCACAGCCACTTATGGAAGTTGCCTTAATGTGCAGTGTGTAACTAAATGTACTGCACATTTAGTTGTCAGGATGCGTTATTTTAATGGTTTGATTTCATCGCCACAATAGTTAAATGTTGTTAATGTGGAAGATAATATTAATATAGGACGACCTCCGAGTACACATTTGGAGTTAATAGGGATGTGTTCAAAAAGACAGGCGCCCGATGTATGAGCATGTATGAAATTATTTATGGATGTAGACCGCAATGGGAAATATAGGCTTGAGAATATGAACGTATGTACAAATTGTTCGTTAAATAAAAAAGTACTATTTTGGATAACATTGATCCATATTTTTTTTACGCAAGTCGTATGTCTAGAACTTCCTCGCGATTCGCATTTCTCGTTTGTTTTGTATGTACGGAGACCTTACACCACTAAGACGTGTCTACTAGTGTTCAAAAACGTATCCTACAGTGAGGTGCTCTCACTATGTTTCTAGGGAACATCACTGGTTTAATCGCTTTTATTGTGTGTCCGCTTTCAAACTAAGTTTTCAAAGTTTGAAAAATGAAGCATTGATATAAAAAAAATGCGTGAGTTGCATTATTTTTTAAAATGTATGGTCTCTGTACTTTATCTGTAATGAAACTCAATAGTAATAGAGCACATTTAAGAATTTCTTTTAATCACTGTGTAGTGTCGGCTTAGAATAGCACTACCCCGTTTCTTCTCGTGGCGATTAAGGGTATTGGGACATTTAATGGATTTTTGGGCGATGCGATTAGAGACCCATCACCAACAACCTTTATTTTACCATCTTTTACCCACTTAACTTCCAAAAGTGACTAAGGATTTTTTTAATTCCTTAGCTCTGGCTACGCCTTTTAGGGATGTATAGCCGTAAGTATACGTATGTATGTATGTATTTAAATAAATTTGATTAGAGTTTTTATATTTTAGCATGCATTAAAAAAAATACATTAATTAATTGGTGGTAGTCTTGCTATTGGCTCAGTGAAAACAATATCAATAAGAACGAAATATTCGGTTTTATGATCATCAAAATATGAAAAATATTAAATTTTAAATTTTATACATATTTTAACAGGCGATGTTACCAAACTATTTACCTAAATGATAATTAACATTCTTGTTGAATACAACGTAAACAGCCGAACTAAATGTATTTGAATTATTTGACGTATTTACGGTTTGAATCATTTTACATTAGAAATATACATCATTACCCAAAAAAGGACTACAAATTAAGATTTTTCTGCCAAAAGTTTAATTATTATCCGATATCTGTGTAGCCATAGTTTTGGAATAAACAATTCCTGAGCTCCTTTTGGAAGATGATTGGAGAAAATCTACTAAAAATAAAGTATCGTTGGTGATGGATTCGAGATACATCGCCCAACAATTACTTAAAAAGACCTAAACCCTTAGTTGGTTTAAACGACACCCACGGAGGGACATTCAACAACTTACAAACGTAGTAGCAGTAAATACAGAATACTAATATGCAACTAATATATGTATAGCTAGCTGTGTAGTGTCGGCTTAGAATAGCACTACCCCATTTCTTCCGGTGGGTGTACGTAAGAGGCGACTAACGGACTTGGGGCTTTTTAAGGGGTTTTTGGGCGATGCGGTTGGAGACCCATCACGAACAACCTTTGTAGCACCATCTTTTACCCACTCAACTTCCAAAAGTGGCTGAGGAATTTATTATTTCTCAGCTCTGGCTACCCCTTTTAGGGATTTATAGCCGTGAGTATATGTATGTATGTATGTAACTAATATATGTCTATAACGTCATGTAACTATAGTAAACTAGCACGTAATCAACTAATTACAGTTACCTTGAAAATAGATCACAATTTGTTGAATTAGATAACAATGGTGTTAAGACACAATCAATAGCAACTTTGATTCCTAGAGGCGTCCCGCAGGGCTCCATACTGGGACCTATTCTTTTTATACTATACACTGCAGACATTATTAAATGCGTAAAAAAATGTAAGTATCATTTATATGCGGACGATATGCAATTATACTTGTCATTTAAACCTGATACGCTTATTTCTGCTGTGGATATTATAAACGATGACTTACGTCGTATAAATGACTGGTCGCATAGAAACGGCTTGATATTGAACCCTGCTAAATCCAAATTTATGATCTTGGGTAGCAAAAAGCAAAAAGAGTCGCTAAAGAATTTAGACTTAAATTTACAGATAAATGGTGCTCAAATACAGCAAGTGGAATCTGCACGTAATTTAGGACTTCTTATGGATTCAGAACTAAAATTTGAGGATCACATCATTAACATCGTTAGGAATTGTTTTTATCGTATTAAAGTTTTGTATAAAATAAGGAATTCCATTAATTCCGCCTTACGAATACAACTTTGCGAAAGTTTGGTATTAAGCAAGCTGAACTATGCAGATACAGTTTACGGCCCATGCATGACGGTGAGATCAAAACGACTCATCCAACGAGTACAGAATGCTTGTGCTAGGTATTGTTTTAATATTCCAGCTAGAACTCATATCACACCATATTTGAATAGTTCAAATATGCTAAATTTTGCAAATAGACGTAAGTTACACCTGGCCTCTCTTATGTTTAATGTCGTTCTCTCTCAAACTCCTAGCTACCTATTTACAAAACTGGTCTGGTCGAAAAGTATGTCCTCGTACGACACTAGAGCCTCAACTTATCTATTGGTTATCCAGAAACACCATACAACAGCGTTCAGAGGTAGTTTCAGATACGCAGCTAGTAAGTGTTGGAACGACCTGCCACCTCCCATGCGTTCACTGCCATCAATAGGGTCATTCAAACACCGGTTCAAAATACACCTACTTCAACAACAAAAAACATCACAATAAATCTTCCACAAAATTCAATGCATCTCTCTTATAAAAATATCTTATTTCTTTTCTTATAAAATCTATTAAATAAATATATTGGTCCCTTAACTTATTTTATTTTATTATCTCTATTATAGCATATTATTAATATTGGTACGATTTGTTTATTTATTTACTATTGATTTAAGGCTGGCTGCTCATTAATGATTGCTCACTGAAATCTAATTTCTTTTTGTTCTTTTAAGTGTTGAGTTATTTTCTTCTTAACTCCCAGTAGCACAGTTACAACGAGTGGTTTAAGGTTAAGTAAACTAACTGTTTATGTCGGACTTAGTATGTAAGTTACAGGCGGTACCAGAAAACCAGCTCCCCAGCAGTGTCCTGCGGATAATGTTGGGAACCTAGCTGAGGTACTTTGCCTTTTTGTTGCCATCTTTTCTTTTTAAATTGTAATGTTTGTATATGTTGTTATTGTGTTTGGTAACAAATAAATATCTTTTATCTTTTATCTTTTATCTTTATCTTTAATTATAACGTCACGTGCCTTAATTGTCACCTGGTATTTAGTAAATATGTTTTGCTTGTGTATTGTACACACTATCACATGACTAAGTACAATTCAGGTGACGATGTTTTCCCTCACCGTTACCAACCTTGATAATTTAAAAACAAATATGACTTAAGTAAAGCTACATTGGTGCAGGATTTAAACTCACGTGTCCTGCGTGGCCAGCAAGGATAAAAACAACAAGTTTTACACAAATGTGTCTATGAGGTATTATAGTTGTTATATCATTTATGAATCACGAATATGTAATCAATGTATTAAATTAAAATTATGAATATTCGTATATAACTTCGCAATAGTGATTTTATGTATCAATGGGACTTACATACATACATACATATACTCACGGCTATAAATCCCTAAAAGGGGTAGCCAGAGCTGAGAAATTAGAAATTCCACAGCCACTTTTGGAAGTTGAGTGGGGAAAAGATGGTAGAATAAAGGTTGTTGGTGATCGGTCTCCAACCGCATCGATCCAATCGCATGGGACTTCGCGTATTATTATTATTAAAATTACTGCTTGATATTAATATGATGAGCGATTTTTTCAAATTTTCTTTTTAGTTACCAGCAG
This sequence comes from Bedellia somnulentella, assembly GCA_963576735.1. Lineage (NCBI taxonomy): Eukaryota > Metazoa > Arthropoda > Insecta > Lepidoptera > Bedelliidae > Bedellia > Bedellia somnulentella. Next base: position 8,755,370 of record OY755171.1, read on the forward strand.
TCTTTAAAATATGTTATCCATTACAACGCAAAGTGTTTAATAATCTATCCTTCAACGCCTATTTTCAGACGCTATCTCAGGGTTACAAATACCAATTAGTACAACCTATTAAAAGCAGGAGGTAGACCCTACCTTTTCCAACCCCTATAACCGAGGCACCTTAGTTAAGGAAGTGTATAAAAGTGATTTTCGAGTAGCCTCAGGGAAAGGAAGCGATATTAATTGCCGCTGAGCTTGGATAGGTAACAGTTAGGCTGCCAATGGGATGGCTCAGTTCCAATTTAGTTAGCTACCCTTAATCTGTTCTGTACTAAAAAAGAATATAGAATATAGCCAGGTTTTTGAGTGATTTCGAAAGTTAATGCTTTGAGATTTCGTTATTCGTGTTAATTATCGAGCTAACAGCAAAGTTTGAAATATGTTAGCAGGAATAATGCTCATCTAACTAGTTGAATTAGTATTTGACTAATAGTATTAATGCAAATGTGAGTTTGTTTTGTTGGTTTGTGACGCGTGAAACGTAAACAACTGAACCGATCATCATTAAATTAATTGCACGTTAACATTAGGATATTTATAGATGCGATATTCATAACATACGTGTTTGTCGTGATTTTATAAGAACCGAACGAAAAAAATAAGACACATATTTTTTAATTAGTGACTGATTGCTCACTTTGTTTTTAGGTCACAAATATATCTTCCTTTTCTATGTAAAAAATAATACCTTACCATTGATTTAATTTTGTTCGTTGTTTTGTTGAGGTGTTTGAGGTTAACACAGAAGAAGAGATACGGAGCATAAATAAAAGAATCAAATCTAACGCGACAAACATTACGTTCTTTAGCTCTACTACTAATTAGTACGTTTCAAAAAGTACTTTCTTCTATGACGTAATGACATAATTACAACCTCGAAAACTATCGAGGGTGCAAAACAATCGATAATAAAACATATATTGTAGTACTATTGTTAGCGTATGCGGTACTATCAATAGTTTTTCTCTATGCAGCAGTCTCTTATTAGTATAAAAGCCGTTGGGCGGCCATTAAATCGTTTAGTTTGTTTTTCGCGAGATGGCGGCAACTCTTTTTATTGAAACTAACATTTATCTATCAATCATAATCAGAACAACAATTAAACGTGTCAGTCAAAGTTAAAGTTTCAAACAGTTTTGTAAAAGTTAAATTCTATTATTCTATTAAATTAAACGAATGATACAAAGGTAATTGAAGCTTTCCGCGTAGTGCCGGCTTATAATTTCACTACCCCTTTCTCAGATGTGAGAGGCGATGGGTTTGCGCGATGCGGTTGCGGTTGCGGTTGTTGCAGACCCATTACAAACAATACTTTATTTTTACCTCTTGTCCCAAATATGGCTGAGGACATTTTACCTCTGAAGCTCTGGCTACCCCTTTTCGGGATTTATTGTCGTGAGTTTATGTATGTAAGTACGTTATTTGAAGCTGTGGGCGCCACCTAGGTAATGTTTTATAAATATACATAGATTTTATTAAGCGCCTTTGCCATTACAACAAAACAAAGTAATGGGTATAATTGATAGCCTATCGTTGCTGTACATCTTACTTAATAAGTTATTAATAATAACTATCGATAGACAACGAAAATTAAAGAGTTGTCTGCGACCCCATTATAAGGAGACGCGTCATGGCTATTCACAATCATACATTTGAATGAAAAACTTGACTGATTAGAAGATAATAAATTTATTTGTGTTAAAACATATTTTAAAATGCTTAAATAAATTAGCTATTTTAAACTTTATGTTATTATGAACTCATTCGAATTGAAGTTTCTTAATTACTAAAATGTTCCTTAATATCCACATGCTTCTTTCTGTAAACTAAGTACACATTGGTATTTAATTTTTTTTGTTTTTTTTTTGTCCTTAATAATTTATACTGTCTTAATTGTTCGATTTAAATATTATAACATACAATCATCATCAACCATTGCCGTGAGCCATTGTTAGACAAAGGCCTCCTCAAATATTTTAACAACAACCCACCCTGTGCTGTCCTCATCCATCGGCTTCCCTTATAACATATAAGTGTAATTAATATATGATACAAACGGAATTTGTACGTAGTTTTCCTTTGGTTTCTAAATGTTATTTTGAGAAAATACGTACGTACACGTATAAGCGTCTACGAGATATGGCGCAAGTAGATGACAGTCAAACATGGTAAAACTGTAAGGCAAATGAGTTGGTGCTTTAATTACATTTCACCCTCATCGATCAATAAATAACCCAGCCCTACCTACGGAAAGAGATGGGATAGTGCTAAAATACGGAACGGTAAAATGCAATACTTATATAAATTTACAGATACGTATGTTTTAAAACATTGTTCTAATGCGTAAACATATTATGCTAACCCCTCTGTTATATTATGCTAACCTCTGCTAACCCCTTCGAGGATATACGGCGTGAGCCTTGAGTCTTTGCGATAAACTTAAGCTAACAGAGTACGCTTATTTAGATGTATAAACAGTTACCAACCGTTATTTATATTATACCTACCTACCCACTTTCCCATACCGATAAGTAAGTTTTCACGGTAGTAACCTCAAAGAGTTGATGGGAGATGAGTTAAAAAAAAATAACTAGAAAATCAGCAGATCCCTCAGACGCAAGACACACATGCGGGTCAAGTGGTATGTGTTCTTAATTAATCAGGTTTCCCACATGATGCAAACCCCTTCGAGACGTATGCTAAGCTTTAGAATTCCAATTTGACCAACCTTAAAGAGAAAAGTATATTCTATTATATATATGAAGAATGAAATCCTATTTTCAACAAAAGGTTGGTTTATTTCACCCTCAACGTATAAAGGCCTATGTAAATAAAGTGTCTCAAGGCAGTTTAGTTGTAAGTTCGCTTCAAATAGCCGGACAACCGCAAGAAAATAGATTTGCTACCGAAATTCGTTCACCGTAAAATATCCTATGCATTCTAAAGTGATTCAATGAAAGGGGTGGCCGATCTATCATAAACATAATTTTATGGTTGTTACTCCTTTAAGTCCTGTCTGTGGAAGGTCTTATCTCTGCTTTCAATTGCGACCCTTCGCCATATTGCTATTAGGTAGGGTTTTGGTTTAATATATGTGATCATGATTCAACAATCTGAGCTGTGCTTCATTTTGTGTATAAGGATTTCGGTATATAAGGAAAATTTTGCACATTATAAAATAACAATTGATTAGCAAAACAAAATTTCAAAATGTAAGAATTTTCAGAATATATGTCTCTCAGGATCGCACAAAGTGGCGATCGACAGTCTCAGCCTACCTTTAGTGAATGCATGTATGTAAATATATTTTTTTGTTAGCTCTTGTTCATTGAACACTTTTTTTTTCAAATCAGTATAATTTACTTAGCGATATACATACGTGAAAATAATGTTTCAGCAATATTTAAACGCGTCACACGACCATTCTACAAACCCAACCATCGCCTCATAATTCATACTCTTATAATTTATCAATATTTTTACGTTTACCTCCAAAATTTTTGGGGTTAACAATTTTCTTGCTAATTTACTACAACCGAAACAAAACCAAAAGGGAAGAATAGGGTACTGCGGCAAAGCATAGTAAATACACAAATAAATAGAATAAATAGTTTTAATTAATTAATAATTATGCTTTTATATAGGTATTTATACAAATTTAAAAAAAAATTGCTTCTGACGCCCACGTAAAAGTAATATGCAATGACTAAAACAATATCTTCAAATAACTACTGGTATTTCAAATGAGGAAATGCCTACAATACTAAGTTGTGCTTTTCATCTAAAACAGTCTATACATACATACAAACATATACTCACGGTCATAAATCCAAAAAAGGGGTAGCCAGAGCTCCAGAGCTAGAAACTCCTTAGCAACATTTAGAAGTTGATAGGGGACAAGATGGTATAAATAACTTATCGTTGGTGATGGGTCTCTAACCGCATCGCCCGAAAACCACTAAAAAAAGCTTCATACCAATGGTTAGTCGCCTCTTACGACATCTGTGGGTAGAAAGGGGTAGTGACATTCTCACGCGAACGCTCACACCATTAGTCTCTACTCCATATTCGTGTAGTGCTAAATAGTTTTGTGTCAATGTGTGAGTATATATAAACTGAAGTCATGCCATGAAACTCTAGCTACAGTAAAAGTAAACATGCGGAAATATTTTCCACCCGTGCTCGTAAAGCCCAGGACAGGGTCCATACTATTGCGACCTCAAAGTTGCAAAAATACGACAAAATCCCAAGCAATAATTACAGTGGTTTATGTAACATCATACATTCTTAAAAGGGCTAATCAGAGATTAAAATTATTACAAAACAAAAGTTTTTGATTAAGTTTTCATACCATATTAATCACCTTCCAAAGTTTTTAACGCTGACGTTTAATTTCAATATCAAATAATTGTTGCTGCTCTACTTTAAAGAAACTTTATTTATAAATGAAATTTCTTACATTGAAATATTTTATCAAATCGAACTTCTAGATCCTGTAATAGGTGCGTTCAAACAAACACTGTAGTTATATTATTATTTCATATAATAAAAATTCTGAGGCTTCTTTTTTATTTCAAATATTAAATGCAATTATTGTTAAAAATTTTAGTGTTTTGTTATTTCACGTGATATAAAAATTAACCTTTTCCTTTTCGGGACAAAATAGTGAAACTTTAATATACATTTACTTGAAAAATACTTTTATACACTTATATTGCCTTCTCCTTATAACTTTTGATATATGATATATACATTTCTGAAGGAATTGAGTAATTTAATTAGTGGAAAGTTTCTTAAGATGTCACGGCAAAATCCAATCAGTAATGCGGGTTTTCTCGCACGGTCTAGTATCGAGTAGACATCCTACATACATGAGCGGTAACGACATCACAAGGATTAGAGGAGGCGATATGAGTTAATTTGATAGGGGATTAGTGGTCTTAATAAGAACATGAAGTGCACTGATTTATGGGGAAATTTGAGCTTCAATGTGCTCGTGATTGAGAAATATCTTTATTGAACTATCATAGCAGCTTTAAAGTAATATAACATACACACATAGATATACTCACGGCTATAAATCCCTAAAAGGGGTAGACAGAGCTAAGAAACTAGAAGTTCCTCAGCCACTTTTGGAAAGTTGACTGGGGAAAAGATGGCAAAATAAAGGTTGCTGGTGATGGGTCTCCAACCGCATCGCCCAAAAATCCCTTAAAAGCCCCAATACCGTTAGTCGCCTCTTACGTACACCCTCCGGAAGAATTGGGGTAGTGTTATTCTAAGCCGACACTACACAGCAAAAATACGTTATATAAGTACTTATTACATATACACATTTAATTATGCCATGAGTTTACATTATGGTAGGCAAAAAATTTATCGATTGATATTGGTACGATTCTAGTACAACTCTTGAGCTTCATTTTCAATCGCATTTAATTTCATAACTAGTGTTTTTATCATATAAGTATTGAGCCTACACTTTTTAATTTAGCTTTGCGGCGTCAGTTTAGAATAGCACTACCTTTTTTATTCTTGCACGTGACGTAAAGGAAGGGGGCATTTTAAGTAGTTTTTGGGCTAAGCGACGGGAGACCCTTCACTAACGATACTTTATTTTCACACTTATTTCCCTAAGTTACTTCCAAAAAAGGTTGAGGATTTGGTGATTCCGAGGTACCTGGTAAGGTAAGCTACCCTTTTTCATGATTTGTGGCTGTGAGTTTTAATTCAAATTTGATTAAAGGTTGACTGTAACAAAATAAAATTTTCTTAGAGCTTAGTTCACTCGAAATAACTAATAATTGAGTTTGAAATAGCGATCCGTAACAAGATGTTATCCTGCTTTTATTTTGTCACATTTCTTTGTTAATATGTGTATATGTGCGTCTTTAACAATAGGGTAGTGTAGTTTCTTCTGAAAACATAAAATGTGAATAGCAATAAATATTTGCGGTTTATTGGTTAGACCCTTAGGCTTAATATACGAAGGTTCCATATCAGATTCCTAGATATGCAGTCACTATGTTTCTATGCGACAGTTGGCCTTGGAAATTGTGAGCTAAATCATCACATTCAGAGAAAACTGAGACTATTCCATGCTTATGCTGCTATCATGGACAGTATTAGTAACGTGATGGACGTGAATGAACTATATGAGCTGGGTTAACCTGATTTTATTAGTACATACATAGTCAGAACTTCAGAGCTAGAAACTCCTCAGCCACATTTGGAAGTTGATAGGAGAGAAGATGGTAGAAATAAAGTACCGTTGGTAATGGGTCTCTATCTGCATCGCCCAAACACCACTTAAAAAGCCCCTTCCTTACCCTTAGTCGCCTCCTACGTACACCCAGCGGCAGAAATGGGGTAGTGTTATTCTAAGCCGACACTACACAGCATTCATCAAATCATCCTACGACATATACAAACAAAAATAAATTCACTATTGGTAGAATGATATATTTACTGCATATATTGGAAGTTGATAGGGGAGAAGATGGTAGAAATACCGTATATTTAAGTACCGTTGGTAATGGGTCTCTATCTGCATCGCCCAAATACCACTTAAAAAGCCCCTTCCTTACCTTTAGTCGCCTCTTAACTACACCCACGTATTACGTATCTCCAACAATAATTGCCTTGATTTACTCAATACGGAATCTATGCTCGCTCCTACAAAGCTCTTCATTGGCAAGCCAATCAACGTGGCACTTTAGTCATTATATCCTATAATGCACTTGTATCACTATGGAGCTTCGCAGTAATATGGAGGGAAAAGACGAAAATTTAAGCCTAATTCCACCAAGGGTATTAAAAATTGTACACTCTTTGTGCCGTATCATACATTTAAATAATAAGTATGCAGTAAATATATCATTCTACCAATAGTGAATTTATTTTTGTTTGTATATGTCGTAGGATGATTTGATGAATGCTGTGTAGTGTCGGCTTAGAATAACACTACCCCATTTCTGCCGCTGGGTGTACGTAGGAGGCGACTAACGGTGTTGGGGCTTTTAAGGGATTTTTGGGCGATGCTGTTGGAGACCCATCACCAACAACCTTTATTTTGCCATATTTTCCACACTCAACTTTCCAAAAGTGGCTGAGAAACTTCTAGTTTCTTAGCTCTATCTACCCCTTTTAGAGATTTATAGCCGTGAGTATATCTATGTATGTATGTATGATGATTTGATGTTTAGGTTTTTTGTAAAAATCCTAGGGATTTTGCGAAAACACGGATAATTAGACAACGGTAATAATATTTTTTATTGTTACTAGAATTTTTGTAAAAAAACTAGTTGGTTTAGAATAATTGCAAAAAGAAATGTCAGATTTTATGAAAACTCAACACTGATTGGTCGATTGCAGTGCCCCATAAAAACGTCATCTCTGATTGGTTGTTAATTAAGATAAAATAAAATTTAGCTATAATATCTCAATACTCCAATGACGAACCAATCAGAATAAGAGTAGGCGAACAATCAGAAATCAGCCAGTCAGCATTATACAAGTACAATCTTACTAAACCAATTAGTATTTTTGCAAAAAACCTAGTAGGATAAAAAATATTATCACTGTTATCAAATTATCCGTGTTTTTGCAAAATCCCTAGATTTTTGAAAAAAACCTAAACATCAAATAATCCTACGACATATATAAATATTATGTTATTTTTCTTCTGTTTCGTACTTATATTCACGCTGCTAGTTAAATTATATATACGGACATATTCTAGACAGATCAAGTTAGCCTCAAACTAAATAAGACTTGTATTATGGGATACTAACTGAACAATATATTTTTTAATACACATAAAATAGCACCCAAGACTAAGAAACAATCATTTATGCTTATCACATAAATGTTGCTCTCAGCGGGGATCGAACCCGCAACCTTCGGACCAAGAAGCTAGTCACCTATCCACTCAGCCACGGCTGTCGTCAAGTGTCGGCAGTTCCAATTGGGGTAAGCAGATATAGAGATAATAATATTCCCCTATCAATATTTTCAACAAGCTTATTTAATCTTTTTCACTTTGAACACCTGCATATTTTCTACTTTTCTGTTTGAACGTATTATTTTCTTTATTCTCGCATTGTTGAGAAGCGCTCAGATACTTACAATAAAGCTCCGGACGCCCACGTAAGTGACTTTTGTATGGAAGTATCCGCTTTGCGCTGTTTCTTCGGCTCAATATCACTTTTTTGTATCACTTCAATAGAACTTAGCTTTATAAGTCCCATAGTAAGAAAGTATAAATCTGCTAGAACTATTTTGAACTTATTTATAATATATTGTGCTATTATTTTTTCATTTCTTTTTATAGACATCCTAAAGTTACCTCATTTCAAAATTAATTTGCATACAAAATGTACCAACAGTAGAATTTTAATTTAAGGCATGACAGTCTAATGAGAAAACTTCATTAGCATTATTCGCAGCAAGCACAAAATTATATACGAGTTTCGTATTTCACTCTTCTAATTATAAAAGAACACGGACAATTTATCATTTTCTGACTATTTCACTTTTGTTTTATATTTGAAAGTAGGTTAAAATATCTCAAACAGAATAAACCGTTTATTTTTTTTATGAGTTTGGTTATGGCTGTTGACAGTTGGTCATTTAGTTAAAACACTACACAGCATAGCCGGCACTACACAGCATTATAACATATATAAGTATGTTTTCATGTAATATTGTTTAGTAATTCGAGATTACTGCAAGATACATTATACCTATTGAAACTTGCGTGGTTTGTGTGGCAACTACGGCCAACATCTGACAGACATAAGCAATGATTCAAGTAGGAGTGTTCCGAATACTCTGAAATATGCTGCTTCAGTACTTAGATAATGTCTTATAGGGTTACCATCGTCAGACTTTGTTTATCCAGGTGTCAAATCTAATATTTAATTTAAATTTTGGAAAACAAACGTACATAATACATATACTCACAGCTATGCATTCCAAAACAGAGTTGATAGTTTAAGAAATTTCTTTAATTTAGGTAGTTTAGTGGGGAAAAGATTGTGAAATAACGGATGTTTAGTGATTGGTATCTAGCTAAATCATCTAACAATCACTTAGGAACACACTTAATAGATTCGAATGTTTATGTTTAGCATCTTTAGTTGATGTTGATTTGACGGATAAGATAAAAAAATACCTTTATTTTTAAGATTAATTATTTTTAAGGCTTGAACCTCAAATCTGGCCTACACGAATATGTCTTTTCTAAAGTCTTAGTCATATTTAATGTCACTTAATGACACATCATAGTTTGGAGTATTGGTACCTCTGCCACGCCTCCGGGAATATACAGTGTAGGTGATTGAGCCTTTGAGCCATTTGAATGTATAATCCGCTGTATAGTATCGGCTTAGAATAGCACTGACTGACTCAGTTTTCCCGCAGCTAAAGTGGAACCCGACATGCCCGGGATTTTTGGGCGATACACTTGGAGATCTATAACAAACTATCCTTTATTTTTCAATCTTTTCCCCGCTTAACGTCCAAACGTAGCTGAGAAGTTTTTAATTCTGAAGCACTTGCTACGTATTTTTTGGTAACATAGCCGAATTGAGTGAAGCATTTTGAGAATTGGATCATAGATATAAATGATCAATTCCGTAAAATCAGGTAAAAAAATATTATTGGCAACCCTGTTAGAAAGGTTGGAAGCAAGTGACCGCCAGAGGGCAGTGATGTAGTGTTATTGTAGTCGGAGCCAGGCTCGTGTCGAATGAATGGACGAACAATGATGGATGCGATTTAATATAACAAAACTGCACGTAAGCCTCCTATTACGTTGTATTTGTGACGTGATATTGTAAAAATATTAATAAAATCACGGCCGAGCGCTTAATCACGGGGATAGGCATGCGGCGATTGGATCCATTTTATGCTGCCGGAAACTGGTTTAAGATAAGAATAAAGTTTAATTTTTATATCTACATTTCAGATTTGAATATTTTTTAAGTGGGTAGAACACTCGGTTATCGTGCAAACGACTAGTGTTCAAATCCTGGGTCGGGCCTACACCAATTTGTCTTTTCTAAAGACATATGTGTGGTTAATTTATCATGGTTGTTAACGGTGAGGGAAAACATCGTGAGGAAACCCACATGGCTGAGTTGTACTTAGTCATGTGACAGTGTATTCGTACAAAACGGCGATAGGCCTGCCCCCTATCACGTGAGTACACTGTCCATGCAAAACGTGGGTACTCTGAACACCAGGTGACAAAGTCACGTGATGTTCAGAAGTATTAGTACCTCTGCCAACCCCTTCGGGGATATTCGGCGTGAACGTTTATGTTATGTTATATGTTATGTTAATATAACATACTGAATAGATACACAGTTACCATCTGAAAAGTTTGGCTGCAACATCAAGGCATAAGGTGTGAGTGAATGAAAGCAAAACGTGCCTAGTTTTTAACTCAGTGATCGCGTTGTGAAAGATTTATACTCTATTATTTTAATATACTGACCAAATGGTATAAAATAATGTATCATTTAGAAATAAATACAGCCTCTGCTGCCTCGTTTTATACTTACAGCGTTAACAATATGTCTGTGTTCCAATATGTCTGTATCCATATTTTGGTACTTATCCAAGTTCCCAACTTCCAAACATGATTAAAAATACATTATATGAACTGACCAAAGTGTGATAAATATAAAACGACAAATAAAAGGGATAATTCAAATTACTTTGCATGATTCTGCACAATTAAGTGAACGCTACCAGAAATTTTGAAACAGTGTGCATTACTCATTCACGGGGGAAACCTTATATTTAAAATGATGACTCAGCAAAAGTACCCTTTTTATTCGGAATCATATAATATTTAATGAAGTGAGGAATAAATATTATGATCATAAATATATTTGAAGGTTGGAAATTGGGAATTCATTCCTTTGAATCCCGTTGCGGTAGGAAAATGCTATGAATTTTCTATTATATTTACAAATATTTTATTTTAATACACCCGTTTTGTGAAGATACATAAAAGCACAAAAATACACATACTGAATTTCAAAAAAGTATCACCGTACCTCTTTCTATGAGTGCTGAATTACGCTCCGAATAAGTGACATAAAAGTTTACCTGTCGCTTTTTATCCACTACATATATTTATTTATTTATTTACATATTTATTGATGCGATAATTCGAAACATAATATCGTATATTTTAATATCATATATAAATATTTTGTTTGTTTTAATTAGTTATACTACAGACTCGTGCGTTTCTTTAAGTGCAGGTTTGTCAATAAAGTATTAAGCAACCGTGATAGCTCAGTGGGTAGAACACCGCTAATAGTGCAGACGATAAGGGTTCAAATTCCGGGTCGGGCCTACACCAGTTTGTCTTATAAAGTCATGTATGTGGTTAATGTCTGGTTACTACCCTGTACCTTATCTATTCCTACTACTTCCTTGTTGAAAATTACTTTAATAAGTATGTTTTTATGAGTGTAACTAGAATTAAGTTATATATTAGAAGTAGTGTTAAGCTACATCTATGACTTTACAGTTTATCAAAGCCGCTTAATGAAATATATACTGGATATTATTTATTTTAAACAATATCATAAAAAAAGTATTAGGCATAAAAAATAATCCTCGTCATTATCTGTATTGATATTCTACAAATTTGCTTTAGATAACTGTGTAGTGCCGGCTTAGAATAACACTACCCCATTTCTTCCGGTGGGTGTACGTAAGAGGCGACTAACGGTATTGGGGCTTTTAAGAGATTTTTGGGCGATGCGGTTGGAGACCCTTCACCAACAACCTTTATTTCACCGTCTTTTCCCCACGCAACTTCCAAAAGTGGCTGAGGAATTTTTAATTCCCTAGCTCTGGCTACCCCTTCCAGGGCTTTATACCCGTGAGTATATGTATGTATGTATAAATCTAAATACACAAACATGTAACAACTGTAACAAGTAAAGGGTTTTACGTATCAAATATTAATTAACTAATAACATTCAACTACGTCGCGTTTAATCAACATCATTTCACACGCCAATGATCAAAGACTAGTCGAGACAAGATCACCATTACAATAGTCAACTTGTGTGAAAACAAAGGCTTCCAAAAGCAGAAGCGTGACTATATTTGTACAAATTGACATTGGAGTTCAGATGTCGAAAGGCAGGAGAGTGCTTTGCCGTGCCTCGACGTTCCTTTGTCCAGGACGTTCTGTCAACGAGTGTACAAACAAATGCACTGATTCTATGGATACAGTCGGAATCAAAACATGTTTTGCATCCACGTGAAAGACAATGTTCAAAGGTAAAAGAATATTTTCCTTGCAAATGATTGCTCACTACATGTATAGCTTCTTAGGAGATCAAAGTCGTACCATGTTGTGAGTAATGGAGAGAAAAGGGAGTACAGGTTTTCTTGTCACTTCAAGTAAGCAATAAAAAATATAGGGCCAATGCAATACGGCTTACGTACCTAAAGCTCCACACGATTTTACCACCGCACGTTTAGATTAACTAAACAATAACATTTACTAAAGTACAAAATTATTATGTTTTTTTATTTGTGTATTTTATAAATTTTATTGTCTAGATTAGGTGCGGAACCTTTGGTACATATTGTAATTATAAATAATAACTTATGTTATTTGAGGTTTATTATAATCTTACTTAATTGTTATTTATCAGCAACCGTGATAGCCCAGTGGGTAGGACACTCGGTTATCCTGCAAACGACTAGTGTTCAAATCCTGGGTCGGGCCTACACCAATTTGTCTTTTCTAAAGACATATGTGTGGTTCATTTATCATGGTAGTTAACGGTGAGGGAAAACATCGTGAGGAAACCCACATGGCTGAGTTGTACTAAGTCATGTGACAGTTAGGGTGTGCAATCTTGCAGCAAAATCCCAATCTCGGTATTTGCAAGATTCCAGGGACTAATCTTGCAAGATCTCGGTATTTTGCGAGATCTCGCAAACTACTAGTTATTTTGAAAATATCTTCTTAAAATCATAAAATATTTAAAGTACTATCTGCCAACTGGTTTCGGATATTGCGAGCCATATACCCAGTAGCAGACAAAGCCCGTTCAGCCTCAACACTTGATGGTACCACTGATGACAAGCATTTGTACACCAGCTGCAAACGCTGCTCTTTAGCCCCGCCTGATTCAAAGAAGATATTTTTAATAATTTTATAAAATTATTCGAATCTCAAGAAATCCGCATAAAATGACTTCATCATCACTTTTGATGTGTGTAATTTCCAATTCTTCATCTAAAGAAAGACTTGTGCTTGCAACTGTTGATAGAGGCATGCTCCCCTCACCATCGTCAATAAAAGCTATATCTGTAGGCATAATCGTTCAATCAGCTTTTAAATTTCTTTACATGAGCCACCTAAAATCCTCATCATATTGGGCAGAATCTCTTAAATAAAATAAAGCTGTCATATTTTTTCGCCGCTCACGGGTGCGAGTCTTCATAGCATCAGCCAGCTTTTGTGTTATTGGCGTTGTAAGGTTTTCCAACTTTCTACCATGAAGCGCAAAGTATTTCAGCGGTGATAAAATCTGAATCTCTACGACACAATAGTTCAACTGCCAATTAGATCCAAACTGTCGACCGAAGCCTCATATTCTTCTAAGAAAGCATAATTGGAGTGCGTGCCAAGATTGTCATTTATTAAATCCTTGCTAACTAAAGTCTTAATTTGTTAAATCTGGAAATCCTATCTGCGAGACTGACCCAGCGAGTTTTACAGTCGAGCACTAACTGCATGTTTTTGCCAAACTCTTACTGAGACTCTGAGCTGACCGTGGAAATGCAATGCTAGAATGGACAATGTATACGTTGCCTAATCTTGCAAATCTTGCGAGATCTCGCATGATTTTGGGTGCAAGATTGATCTTGCAAAATAAGTGCAAGATCTCGGTATTTCGAGATCTCGTAATACCGAGATTGCACTCCCTAGTGACAGTGTATTCGTACAAAACGGCAATAGGCCTGCCCCCTATCACGTGAGTACACTGTCCATGCAAAACTTGGGTACTCTGAACACCAGGTGACAAAGTCACGTGATGTTCAGAAGTATTAGTACCTCTGCCAACACCTTCGGGGATATTCGGCGTGAACGTTTATGTTTATGTTATATTAATTGTTATTATGACTGACGTTTCATATTCACTTTATAAAAATGCAGAATTTCCCCCTTACTTTATAACCAGAAAGGCTACAAAATGAATCCTTAAATTTTTTATCCGAAATGTTTAAATCCAAAATGCTTCTCAGGTTATATTTAGCTTAAGTTTATAGAGATATATTTTAAAAATATAACATTATAATGGAATTTATTTTGTAGTGAAGTGTACAGAGAAGAATTCTTATACAATTGTGCGTTTCAGCTGCAAAATGTGCTAAGATTTTGAGCTCCAGATGTCAAGACGAGGAGCGACATTCTTGAATTTGAATGCTAACAACTTCACAAAATAAAATACTATGAGTTATTCTGTGAGGATTTAAATATAGTAGTTTTGAAAATCCTTTTCATGAAAATCTTAGAGAATATATACATTTACTTGAATGAAGCAAAATAAATCTTAAGCATCTTACATACTTTGAAGAAGTAACAACCATGATATGCAGTGGAGAGAACACACGCCTATCATTCAGAGAGGCTTGGGAAATCCCGAGTGAGGCCCTACACCAATGTATCTTTCCTAAAATCATATGTGTGATTAATTTATCATGGTTCTTAAATGTGAGGGAAATATTATAAGAAAACCCACATGCCTAAGTTTTTACTTATTAGTACCTGAGCCAACCCTTCGGAGACATATGGCGTGAGCGTGTGAATATTAGGATTTTTGTATTTTGGTCATTTAATTGTGAAACGTTACGAATAGCATTTGACGTCTGTGGTCCAGTAAATAGGTGTCTAAATTCTGGCAGGAGTTTACGTATTTGATTCCCGCTGACAGACTCCAACATTAATTTCTTTTATTTCTTAGCCATGGCTGTGGTTAATATGTTATTAGTTTTACCGAACCGAACTAACGGCGTGAGTATATGCATGTATGTATGTTCTTTACCTGATAATTTTAGATACTAAATGGAAGAAAGTTGTGATTATTTATTTTATCGATTTTTTATTTTACATTAGTATTTATTTACTCGTAACTTTGCAGATTAGAGCATGCAAAACAACCCCATCACGAACTATCTCTATGAGTGCTCTATAGGATGGGTCAAATCTTCGATTAAAAGCGGCTGATTCTTTGATTTCTTGCATCGTTACACTTCTTAGTATATTTTATGTTTCAGTCAAAGGTTTCTTGCTATAAACACATTTATGGTTTATTAAATATTTATTTTACATATCCTCACGGCTATCAAAGCCCTAGAAGGCGTAGCAAGAGCTTCAGAATAAGAAATTTCTTCAGCCACTTTAGATAGTAAACAAAGGTTGTTGGTGGTGGGTCCGCATCGCCCAAATATTTCTTCAAAAGCCCCAATACCCATATCGTTTTACAAACACCCACGGTTGGAAATAGGGTTATGCTATTCTAAGCCAAAAATATACAGCAATATTAATCTTAATAATTGAAATGTTCATAAAAACTATATTAAACGCATTAAAGACAGTCAAACGATAACAATTGCCATTCGTAGCTGAGCGAATTCCATCACAGATATCACATCAGACCCCTCTGATGCAATTGAGCTGAAAAAGGGTATGAGACCTTGCAAACCTCATTTAGGACCCTATCAGACCTCCCAGTAACATCTCAGCCAATTTATAACTCGAGAGGGCAATTACTGACGATTCCGTCCCTCGAACATCATTTAGGGGAATTATTACGCGAGGAGTGTTGACGGCCTAAGGGTGATCGAGAGTCAGTAAACACAGCAGTGAATAGTATAGTTTATGTATTCAAGTATTTGCATATTTATCACCAATAAAAGTTGAAGCGTTGAGGTGAATATTTTAATATTGATGAGGCGTAATTGTTTCGTTTATAAATGAGGTTAAAATTGATTTAGGTTTTATAACTTGTAGTGGTTCGATTTGTTAAACAAATAATAATTTTCTACGAAAAAAAAGTATTTGTTTTAGTAACTGTTAATTGGTTATGTTTTTAATCACAGCAACCGCGATAGCTCACTGTATATATAACTACCCCCGATCATGCAGAGTGGTATGGGTTCAAATCCCAAGTCGGGCCTATACCAATATGTTAACTAAAGTCATTGTTAATAAAAATTAGTATATAACTATGACTTACGTTGCACAATATCGAGAAAATGCTCCATTTCGTGTTAATAAGCCAGGTTGAATCGTGACGGAAAAAAGTAGTAAATAGGAGTTTGTTTATTGTTTATGGTCAATATATACAATAATGAGTTTCAGGAAATAGATCTGTTCGCGGAAACTAAACTATCATTACTAAAAAAGGTTAAAACGGTGTTACTTAAGGAAACTACTTGATAAATATTATGTATAAGTCCAATACAATAAATTTCATGCCCATTAAAGTTCTAACACACATAATCACACACACACACTCTCACACAAACACAAACACACATGAAACACACATTTACAGAAAAATAATTATATTTTATTTGTCCATACATATTTCTGTTACAAATAAATGCTCAGTTTATTTAATGAAATTTGTGAAACATATGATTGGCACGATAAATTGTTATATTTAAAAATGCTTGTTAATAAATTAAGTGCTGTTTGTTTTACTCAATAATAAATAAATTGCATCACGACCGACAAGTTCTTCAGTTGAGTGACATGGTCTCTCATTTTCCACTTATACCATGCCTGAAAGGTAAAACGATTCGAAACCAAATAGTGAGTCATAAATAAATATGTCGTTTTTAGAAATTCCATAAAAACCAGTAAATTTCTTTATGTCGATATATAAAGTGAATAAATCTAGTGTATGATGATTATCAATAAGCTTGCATTATTACGACAAAAACATTTGAGATTTTAGAAACATCGCCTTAGTTTCCGAAAACTTCCAACCGCTGATCATAACCGTAGTCACTAAAGCGGCTTACCCCTCAGAACTAAAGCCCCAGAAGGGTAAGTCAAGAGATAAGCCACAGTATCAAAATCATCGATAGCCTTTATTTCGGGAATGAGTGCTGTTGCCGTAGCCTGAACTTTGATTGGTAGCTCACCGAGCACCCAGCAGACCATATCAAAATTGTGTACGAGACAGTCGTGAAATATGCCACCATAATGCCACCGAAAAACGCGAAGATAATACCCATTTAATTATAATTGTACGGCAAGTATATATTTAAAGTGATGATAATTTATAAATTTGAAGTGTAAAAGTCTCATTATCCGTCATTTTATGTATCAATTTATATTTATATATCAATATATATTATCAACAGAGCAGCCCCCCTAGCATATGCGTGTGAGATCCAGTATGTCACGTGACAAGTGAAACACTGACAGATTATTATATCAAATCTGTAAGAATCTTACGTCTCATAGGACATACTCGCTCTCACGCGCCTTATGCTAAAGGGGTTGTTCACGTTTTTTATGACAAAAATAAATTTATTTAATAATATATAGGAATAATAGCCTCCCTGCATTGGCTGCGTTTTGGGGACCTCATTGGGGAAACCGAAGTTTTTGTCTGTGCAATACAGAATCGAGTTATCAAGACGCGGATCTATTGGAAATACATCCTAAAGGACGGTGCCACAGACAGACGTCTGTCGAGCATGTGGCCGTCCCGGAAAGTCACTTAGTCATGTTATTCCCGGTTGTTCAGCTCTTGCTAACACTGAGTACTTGCACAGACACAACAAAGCAGCCAAAATCCTACATCAGGAGCTCGCTCTGAAATACGAACTCTTGCTGCCGTATTACTAGTATAGGTACAGGACTATTCTAGCGAATAAGCTTGATATCGTGGTATGGGATCGGTCGCAGTCGAGGGTGTTTCTAGTGGATGTCACGATCCCACATGACAAGGGTCTCGTGAAAACCGATACCGAGAAGCGTCGGAACTCTATAAAAACAAGATTTACGTTTGATATAATTTGGATAATTTTATTAGCAGCTTTTTGGACGTTATAAAAGACATGTATTATTAATTGATTAATTGTTAATTTAAAACTTCTTAGCAAATTGTAAAACATGATAGCTAAATTATTTAAGAAATGAAAGAAAAGGTTTATATAGGCAGACACATATGCTGCTATTCAATAGATTTTGTATTATAAAAGCGTGAAACTACGTTAATCCGTGAACTAAATATACTTACTCCTTATCTTGGTACACTTTATCAGCTTCTTTAGACGTGAGAAAAATAACGTCATCTACAAGGCCCCTGTATATTTTCCATTGTTCTTTATCGGAACTATTATCAACAATGTATTTCAATATATTGTGACGTAACGCAGTCAAAAAAGGAGCGGAAATGTTTGAATGTTACCGTCTTGAGGAACTTGACGCCAAACGCCTCGCTCGAAAGACACGCCCCAAGGTCTCCTACAACTACACTACCAATGCAAGCGGTCAGTTGGAGTGCAGCATATGCAGCCGCACGTTTAAGACGAAATTCGGCTGCGCAAGTCACCTCCGAGCACACGCCAGGAACTGACAGGATGTCGCCGTCGACGGATACGTCGTGGAGGACATCATCATCATCATCATCATTTCAATACAACTTGTGGATTCCTCACAATATTTCTAAGATGGATGGAACCAATACACCCCAAGCCATACATAGCCCCGACCACAGGTGACGCCTGACATTTCGTTTTAAGGTTAGTATTAACATCGTTGTAGAATCTGAATTTTTATGAACTAAAAGCGCAATACATATTAAGCCCGCCGGGCCGCCGGCTTTTAGTCGGCAGTCTAGTTTTTGTACATAGGTTTTTTTTATAAAAGCCGCCGGGTTGTGTCGCCAGTAATTATCGGCGGCCCGGCGGGCTCTGTTGTGCTAAACACTCACTCAAACTAGAGTGAAGATCAAATTTTTCCCCATAGACAAAAATGTGTCTTATCACATTGACCAGAGAAAACCAATTACTAATTTCAACCTTAAACATCATTTCCAAACTTATTTTACCAAATCATAGAAACCAAAACAGTATCATGCCTTCGGGATAGTAGCCAGTTTTTTTTGTTTTATTAAAATTGAACTATAGGTAGTCCATTTTAATAATAAGGTATTGGGTAATTGTCTGTAAGTAGATCAGTAATTGTGTTCAATGAATTAAAATTTACGATGGAATAAGTTTTAGGCCAAATCACAAAGACTAATTATTGTGAAAACATAGCGGTAATTGAACTTTAATTATTATTTCAGATATTTACATGAGGGGGTAGGCAGAGACTATCGATCGCCACTTTGTACGATCCTGGCAAACTTCTCTGGCTTCGTTTACATCCTATATTTCATATATAATCAATCTTTTCATACATGCTCTTTTATTCTTCATACTGCAGACACCTGCCTTTTTGAGCACATTTTCTATTTGATCCAAATGTGTCCTCCGAGGTCGTCCTCTACTAACATTACCTTCCACATACATACATACATATTCTCACGCCGTTAGTTCCCATTGGGGTAGGCAGAGACTATCGATCGCCACTTTGTACGATCCTGGCAAACCTCTCTAGCTTCATTCACATCCATCAATCTTTTCATACATGCTCTTTTATTCTTCGTACTTCGGACACCTGCCTTTTTGAGCACATTTTCTATTTGATCTAAATGTGTCCTGCGAGGTCGTCCTCTACTAACATTACCTTCCACATTGGCTCTATATATCTCTTTCACCACTTTACTGTCATCCATCCTCTCTATGTGCCCAAACCATCTCAACATTCCTTTTTCTATCTTTCTTACAATATCATCTTTTACACCACACCTTTGACGAATCACATCATTCCTCACACGATCACATAACCTTACATTACAAACTTTTCTGAGGGATCTCATTTCTACTGCATTTACTCTGCTTTCATGCTTCTTCTGCCACACCCAACATTCACTGCCATACATAAGCGTAGGAACGAGGACAGCATCATGCACAGCCATTCGGGCCTTTTCGGACACCGATTGACTAGACATGAGACTATCCAGTGCTCCATTTACCGCATTACCCTTTTTTACTCTTCTTTCAATGTCTTCATCACACTTTCCATCCCTAGTAAACAAACTTCCCAGATATAGGAACTCTTTCACTTGTTCCACTTTCTTACCATTGATCTCAATCACGCATTCAGTCATATTCTCCTCTCTCTCGAAAACCATGGTTTTGGTTTTATCCACATTCACTCTCATTCCTTTTCTTTCAAACGACGCACATGCAATATTCATCATCTCTTGCAACTCTTCAACCGACGATGCAAGTAACACTTGATCATCAGCATATAAGAGGCATTTGATGACGAATCCACCCATTCTCAGTCCATAATCACTTTCACGCAACTCTATCAGACAGTCATCCATGAACAAGTTGAAGAGCCACGGAGAAGCTACACATCCCTGTCGGACACCCCTAGAGATACCGAACCAGTCTGTGTTTTCCCCGTTTATTCTTACACATGCACTAGAATCCTCATAGAGTGATACCAGTGCACGTATAAGTTGGCTCCCCAAGCCGAACTTGGATAACACCTCCCACAAATACTTCCTTACCACCCTATCATACGCCTTCTCTAAATCTATGAAGGAGCAATACACCTTTCGATTCTTGGCTAAGAACTTTTCAGTGATGCTCCTTAAAGAGAAGATTTGATCCATACATCCCATTCCCTTTCTAAATCCTGCTTGCACATCCCAAATTTTGTCATCTGTTTCATTCATCACTCTTTCAATCAATACCTTTGCATACAATTTACCGACAACACTGAGTAGGCTGATTCCGCGGTAGTTTTTAGCTTCCTGGTGTGACCCTTTTCCTTTATATAAGGGCACAATTACTGCCCTGCACCAATCTCGTGGTACTTTACCAGTCGACCAACACTTTTGAAAAAGGAAGTACAGCCAGGAAGCCACCAACCCTTTACCAGCCCTCAGCATTTCGATACTACTACTTTCATACTTTTCAATGCTTTCATTACTTCTTCTATACTAATCTCACTGTCACTACTGTCACCCAATGCCTCATTCCAGTCAACATTGCTGCCAATTGGCGAAGAAATAGGTGAATCCTCTTTTTCAAAGAGTCCCTCAAAATAGTTCTTCCATACTCGTCTTATGCTACTTTCATCCGTCGCCAATTCACCCTGTTCATCTCTCACTACATTCACTCTCGTGTTTTGGGAAACTCCCTTTTCTTTCCGGATATATTTCCAGAACAACTTTTGGTTATTCCGGAAATTATCAGAGAGTTTCCTCTCACACCATTTTATCAAATCACGCTTTTTCTTTTCTATTTTCTTCTTAACCTCATTCTTAACTCTCTTATATTCATCCTCACTATTCTTCACTACATCATCGGTTACTCTCGCATCCATTCGTTTACTAGCTTTAATCGCTAGTAAATCTAACCAAGCTTTCTTCTAATCTCCAACTGCCTCTTTCACATCTTTATCCCACCAACTTGTTGGTGGTCTATTTGTTCTTTTACTCAATCCACATACTTCCGTCGCACATTCAACCATTGACGATTTGAGCACATCCCATACTTCTTCTATTTCCAATTCATCCTTCATCTCCACGCAACTTAGCCACTGCCATACATAAGCGTAGGAACGAGGACAGCATCATGCACAGCCATTCGGGCCTTTTCAGACACCGACTGACTAGACATTAGACTATCTCTGCCTACCCCAATGGGAACTAACGGCGTGAGAATATGTATGTATGTATTTACATGAATCGGTTTGAACCTGATAAATAGTTGTCCTTTTTTTCCAAGAAGGCGTTGGTGATGCCGATTACTAGAAAGCCCCAAAGTCACTTCTTGTGGCTGACACTATTCATCTATATTATTAATTCATAGTATCAACACATATAGATCTATATTTAATTTATTAACTTACCTTTCGTACAAATGATCATCCTTTGGATAAGAGCGTGGGAAATTATAAGGAGAAGGGCCGGAAAAATTTTTTTGGTAGCCATTTGTATAAAAAAATTATCTAAGCCAACCACACACAATATATAAAATAGGTTTAAATTCCTACTTAATATATTAATTACTGGTCTTGAAAGTACCTATTATCATCTTATCTTCACTAAACTGCAGAGCCATTTGAGGTAACTGCAGTTTCTTAAATTGCTGGATATTATTCTTGAACAGTTACGCTTTAATATGTAGTCAAACGTAATTAAATTTATTAGATAAATATAGTTTTCACAGGCGATCGCAAAATAAATATACTCCCCAAAACTTACTGACCTTCATATATCGCTATGTTGCAAACAGAATATAAGATAACACAACACTATTCTAGCCATATTAATTGATGTTATTGCTCTTTTGCCTGAAATTTATTAAACTTTTGATAAAATATTTAGGTAGGGACATTATAACAGGAAATTTTGCGCATTTCATAGACTGAATTATAAATATTCTAGTGAGTATAACACCATCTAGAGGGAGCATAACGTTATAGCACCAAGATAAGTTATTAATAACGAACATAGGTACAGACATACATATACTCATGGCTTTTAACTCCTGGAAGGGGTAGCCAGAGCTTCGAAATAAGAAAACCCGCAGCCACTTTTGAAAGTCTTATGGGGAAAAGTTTGTAAAGCTGTTATGTGGTGAGTCTCCAACAGCAACGCCCAAAAATCACTTGAAAGCCCCAATACTTTTAGTCTAAGCCGACAGTACACAGCTCGCATAGCCAAAACAGTGTAAAATTATGACCGAGAGAGTGCTTATCATCGTAAAGGAAAGACATACTCGTATTTTGCAAAGACTGCGCGAATCCTCGGTAAAGCGTGACGTGTACGTTTGTTAATAAATCGCAAAAAACATGTTTATCAGAGAATACTCGAATACTCTGCTGATCGATTATCTTTAGATTACGTTTGTTTTTGAATACAGACCATTAACGTATAAAAATACCAAAATCAGCTTAAATTTGACAACAATATTTAAGGGTGCCTTTGACTTCAAAAGTATACCATCATCAGATCCTCACCGGACTATGCGGCAACCTGCATACCACCATGCATTACAAAAACATCCCGAAAATTGGATTCCCCTACCGGTGAAAGCTATAATATTCTATAATTTTACTCTATTTGACGTATAAATTATTTTTTGCAGGGAAATTCTAGTACAAAGAATTTGAAATGAATGTTAGGGGTTGAAAAACTCTAATCACTTAGGGGTTTGAAAAATAGATAGTACCGATTTTTAGCCCTCAAACTCAAACGTTCACGCCAAATATTCCCGGAGGAGTTGGCAGAGGTACTAATACTTCTGAACATCACGTGAAATTATCACCTGGTGTTCAGAGGACCCACGTTCTGCTTGGAGAGTGCACTCACGCGATAGGGGGCATCTATAGCCGTTTTTTTCGTATACACTGTCACATGACATACATACATACATATTCTTACGGCTATAAATCCCTAGAGGGTAGCCAGAGCTAAGGAATTAGAAATTTCTCTGCCACTTTTGGTAGGTTAAGTGGGAAAATATGGTAAAATAAAGGTTGTTGGTGATGGGTCTCCAACCGCATCGCCCAAAAATCCCTTAAAAGCCCCAATATCGTTAGTCGCCTCTTACGTACACCCACCAGAAGGAATGGGGTAGTGCTATTCTAAGCCGACACTACACTTTACCATCTTTTCCCCACACAATTTTCCAGGAATTTCTAATTCCTAAGCTCTGGCTACCCCTTCTAGGGATTTATAGCCGTGAGAATATGTATGTATGAATATACTATATATATAAAATTTCATAAAATTCGGATATCGTTTCTTAGGAGTATGGTAACTAAAATTGGGACACGGGTTTTTTTAAAATCAGAACTTACATCTGTTTTCATTATCATGAACAAATTAAATTCACTTTACTAATTTTGTCATTTTTTTTTAATATATATATTGACAAAACAAGGTATTATTAAAGTGCTTAAATTAAGGTCCCATTAAAATATCTTTCTCAGAAATTAATGCCGATATTTTTGTTTTACAGCAATACACATATGCCACTGGTTAGTTATGGAGCCTTTAGACTTCTTTTAACGGTAAATAAACTTCTCAATCTTCATGGCATAAACCCTTAACCCTGCACCGTATTTATAACCATTACAACTATATTTATGTAATCAGTGGCACGAGTAATTACCTCAGCTGTCTTTGATAGATGACCATCATGGGCTAGCATGAGCTGTAATTACAACACGTCAGCAGAATATATCGTCCATTGATTTATAATGTTGAGTGATGTATCGTATGGGCCATGTTTACTCTTAATTGTGTCTATTTATTTTGAGGAAATGAGATTCCTATGTTTGCTGCATTGGTATATAGTTTTTTAATCAAATAATATCATTTTGAACAAAAATGGAACCACCCTCCCTTTGACGGTAGCCCAAATTATACAACAGATACAATAAGAAATAACAGAGTCATCCGCGTATGCGTTTCGATCTAATTTTTTTAAAATGAGAAATGGTCAAATTTTAAGTAATACAGAAAAAAAATTACATTTAATCATGTATGTAAAACTACTCAAACTGGTTCTGGGGCATTAACATGGTTATGTTACACCTATAAATCATATATACATGAGATTTATAGGTGTAACATAAACACACCATTTATTGTTTCAGAGGTTAAAATGTAAGGGTTGGCTCATGACATGACTTACATGAAAAAGATTAAATGAATATAAAAAAAAGTTAAGATCACCCAATGAGATTACTGATAGCTGTCTACTCAATTTTTTTGACTATATGTATGTATGTATTGTAGGATTAAACACATTTATATAATACTAGCTGACCCGACAGACTTTGTACTCTCAATTTTGTGTGACATTCATTTGAAGGATGAAAAAATAAAAGATTTTTATATTATCCTCACAACTTTTTCACTTTCACTCACTAATAATCTTCTCCAAATTATAAGTCACACTTTACTATAATAATCAGTCGAATCGATCTACTCAATGATGCAGGCTCAATATTAAATATTGAGCCTGCATCATTGAACCTGATAAATTTTATAAAAATCAATGATTTATTTTATCAGTAAAAAAATCAAAACTCTCAGGTACAGTTCTTCACTCGGTGAAGGGGAGGGGGCTTGTCTCCTGGCTTGTTATAAGCCAGAATCGGGACATTAGATGAATAAGTTACCTTCTGATAAGCAAGGAACTTAGCTGGAACGAAGCTTTATCGTTGGCTATAGATGTGATGTTGGGTGCAAAATAAATCAACATCACCATTGTTGTAGTGCATTAGTTGAACAGCTAAGATACGGTTGATTGTCATATCGTCTGAGTGTTTACTGTCTGTCACGGAATGCTACCATCAACGACATCATCTAATGGGTCTCTACGACCTACAAATTACTGAGCTTAGAACGGTCTGGATTATTACGTGATGATTGTAACAGATGTGATCTCTTTTATTTCGTAAAAAAATGCGGGGACGCTTTTTCAAGAAAGATTTTTCAGAAATGGCTCAGGCTGGAGTTGCGGCTACAAAAACTTAGGGTCTTAAGAAAAGTAAGGTTGACTCTCTTGGAAAAAGTCATATATTAGTCAGCAGCCTATTTCAGTTGATATTCAAAAATAATTAAACTTTTTGATAACACAAAACCAGCAGTAACTACTATAGCTACAAGATGTAATAGATAATTTTTAACAAAAAGAAAACCGACTTCATAGAAAAATAACCGAAAATAAACAATCTAGTACTAAAAAGTACGAAATAAGTTTTTTTAATTGAATATGAGTACTGTGATTGATACCTTAGCAATTTCTTTATTCCACACGCGTCAGTTCAACCTACCTAAATATTAAAATTCTCTTAAATTAATTTGTGAGCCGGTGCCAGCCTCGATGATAATTGATAATAAGAAGTGTGTATTTCGCACTTCATATACATGTAAAATGTAGGGTACCTTTTAGTTGTAGGGTAAATTGATTTTTGTAAGTATTATCATTTAAAACGTTAGGCGATAGATATATATTGTTTAGATTGTAATAATCAGAGATAGATAGCAGGGTGAATTTACTTTTGTTTGTCTGGCACCGACTCAAAAATTAATTTAAGAGAATTGTAATATTTAGGTAGGTTGAACTGACGCGTGTGGAATAATGAAATTGCTAAGGTATCAATCACAGTACTCATATTCAATTAAAAAAACTTATTTCGTACTTTTTAGTACTAGATTGTTTATTTTCGGTTATTTTTCTATGAAGTCGGTTTTCTTTTTGTTAAAAATTATTTTATTTTACGAGTTTTAGAGATGGGTAGACCTGGCATAGATGCCTCTCGGATGAGGAAGCGACAGTTACTGTATTATTCTTCGTATTTCCGGTATTTCTATTATAGTACGATATTAAATAGGCTCAACCATATGTAACCTTACATTGTTCTTAAAATCCTTCGAAAGGCGATGGTCTTCAATTCTACATCTCAAGAAAGACTCAAACGCTCACGCCGAATATCCCTGAAGGGGTTAGCAGAGGTAGTAATACTTCTGAATATCACGTGACATTGTCACCTGTTGTTCAGAGTACCCACGATTTATTAGGCAGTGTTCTCACGTTATACAGGGCAGGCCTATCGGCGTTTTGAACAAATACACTGTCACATAATTGTGAGTTTCGACAGTCCCCTCGATTTCCTGGGATGCCATCATCAGATCCTGGTCTCATGGTACTTTCTCTGTAACAATAACATAACAAAAGAAATGTTTAGTGAACCTGTACTTCTCTTCATAAAAGCTACGAAGAGGAGTATAAATCTATATAGAATGTGGAAAGAACTGTTTCCTAATACCTAGAGATTGAGGATCCACACCTTCTATCATCAGCTCAGCAGCATAACAATATGATTTTCAGAAGCAAATGCCAATATAAGTTCAGAAAATATGTAAAACGCGGTACATTTGCCTATAAAATTTGAGGGTTCCCCTCGATTTCTCCAGGATCCCATCATCAGACCCTGATGTCCTCATCATGGTACCAATCCGGGAGTATCTTCTTTCGAATAAAAAAATTATAATCAAAATCGGTTCATAAATGGCAAAGCAATCGGCGAACAAACATAAAAAAAAAAAAAAATACCGGTCGCATTGAGAACACTCCTTTTTTGAAGTCGGTTAAAAACTTATGTTATGACTAAAAATTTAAATGAATAAAACTGATACAGCTATCAGTTTATTCAGTCTAAATCTAAACTTCTATTGGTCCAATCCGAGTGTACGTGCATTTGTAAATTAATTCCTCTGAACAAACTAGATTGGCCCGAATAGGAGTGTTGTCTCGCATCCCTAGGGTCGTGCTGGGTGTCTACTGTGAGCCGCGGATTTGATATATCAGGCTGTTGGGTATCATTGGCTGAAACATATATCAAATGAAATCGGAAATTTACTTTCATTTCAATACAGTTGTAATTATCATTTGACTCGGTTAAGTGAGAGAACAGTACAGAAATATTTTTGTTGCAGATTACAATTCCAGCATATTACAAGAATAATATTTTTGAATAAAATCTGGCAGTTTTATTTTATTAGAAATCAAACCTTTTTCAAATAACTAATAAATTTAGGTATTAATGTCTATTAATAGTTGTAGTTTAATAAAGTGACTTCTATTACTAATAAAGTGATTTAATTACAGTCCATAATCAAATGGCTTAAGAGTAGAGCTCCTGTACAGAGTGCACGTCCCGAACAAATTAATATTCTCGATGTGCAGCGCCGTCATAATTCCCAAACACGATATCAACTGGATACTACAAATCTTTGGCCTAAAGTGAAGCATTTACATTTGTGAGAACCACTGGGCTTCTGAACTACGGTAATCATATGCAATAGCAACCACTTATGCCGCGAATGAGGATATGTGATGTGAGGATACGTGTAAATGTTTGTTTATGTAATTTGTAACTCATTAATTGGTGCGTGAGTCATCAAACAATAGGCAATATATTTTTTGGCTAGAAAAATCGGTGCTATAGTATTTTTCCGAAGCGGTGCCAGATGTACACTATTTTAACATATCGTAATATTTTGTCACTTGTAATATTTAATAATTTATAATATATTGTAATATTTTGTCTTGACTTCACGTAGAAGGGTGGCCTGTTTTTAATGCATATGAGTGGTAATTTTTTCCAATTTATTAGCAGTTAGAGAAAACAAACTGAGGACACCCACAAATCTCAAAGTACTTACTCATGTCACAGTAGGAGCAGAGAGTAATGACTCATTAAAACTCAGTTGTTAGGCTTTTGTTTCGATATTATTGCTTATCTTTTTTTCAAATTGAATCGTAATCTGATTTAGAAGACACTGAATTGTAAAGCGGCTCAGGACTGAATCGCATTCCGCTCGATCTCTATAGCACTGCTTTTTCCACTCAGTTACTGAAGTATTATTTAATTTTGTGTCACGATTTTTGTAGCAGTGTTACTCCCGCCACCATACATTCTAATAAGCTAAGCTAAGCTAAATGGACTTGTAGTTTTGTTAAAAATACTGCAACATTCGCACGAAATTTCGGCTTATGTTCAGACAAGGTAATTATGAAAGAATCCCGTAATCCATAACAGCCGTATCATAAAGTCTAATTTCGCGTGGCAGGGATAAGCTCCGGTGAATCCATCGGCCATCCTGCTATAGCCTCGGAAGGATTATGTTAGATTTATGCTTCATGCTAAATGCAGTGCGCAACTCGCTTTATATTCAAGTTTATGGCAACGCATCGGTTATGTTACGAGTATGTCTGTTAACTGGGTAATATACGTCTAGGGGAAACCACTTCCCGATTCCTTTTAATAGTATTAAGAAAAATCTACTCACTGTAACAGTACATAGGCAATGATAAATTTTTAATTGTACCTTCAAATCAATATCTCTGCTTTAAATGGTGACAAAATATCAATTTTAAAATGATTGCAATTGTAACAGGTGATTTAAAACAGCGCAGCGTTCGGTTTATATTGACACTATCACATAAAACGACATCATAATCAATACAATAATAATAATGACCTATATCAATTATCCATTGCTCACTAAAATAATAATTGATTTGCACAAAAAGTTAAGTAAATATATAAATTCATATATAATTTTGTTTTTGTTCTTATTATGTTACAGTTAGAGTTCCACATTTCCTATATAGGATACTTTTCAATAGGAAATGCTGATTCTTAATGCAAACATGCATTTGAGTAGTTTTCCAATTTAAGGGGCACATCACTGCTGCTACATGACAAAATCTCCCTGTAGACTGTAAATCCTCAATACAAACAAAAGCTTTAATAAACAAATTAAATTTACAATTAAATTAAAACAGAAATGGTATAATATTTTTGAAACATCAATAAAATTTAAGCGAATCATTTTATTATGAAACATCTCTGTATCGGTAATGAGATGTCATTGTACAATTTTAATGATTAAATATATTTCAATTAAAACTGCGACTGGTTTGAATGACCTCTTTTCGGTTGTCTCTTGTCAGTTATGAATGATTTACCAAGGGACTGAAAAGTAACTATTGACATTTACCTGAATGCATGCACCATGCTGACTACTTGGAATTTAAACAAGATTCTAACGGAAATCGTTATATATTACAAATTCAATAACCCCTTACATTTCCCAACTTAAAAGTGTAAATTAAACCCAAGTTTACCTATTGTGGAAAACTTAAATATCAATGAGTTTTTTACGTTTTTGTTCGAGGGTTTTTTTTATACTTGGCATAAATACATCGCACAGTCCTGCCTCGTCACAATTATTAAAAGGTAAAGCCTACGATCCAAAGACATATTATAGGCCGAAACATCGGATAATCCGTAAGCTAATATGACTTTGTGCTCTGTGGTCGTGGCTCCCATTTCTACAGTAGTCAATAATGTCTGCCAATGAAAACCACGTCTGAAGCGCGGAGACAAATAATTATGAACTGAGTTTTATATATTATTACTTTATCTATATATATATATACATCTTTCATCCTGAAGCTTTTACTTACCATCCTTGCAAACATAGTAATTGGAGTGCATATCATGCATGTATAAGTTTATATTTTTTTGTATTAGAAGTAGAATAATAGAAATGGACCTTATGAAATATAGTATATGGTAAATTTGCCTTTATTTTTATAAATATAAATCGGAAGCGTTACTGACTGACTGTCAAGCAACGCACGCACGAAACTATTGGACGTAAGAAGTTGTTGGTCCATAAGTTAAAATGCATGAAAATTTAACCAACTTACTTTATCTCGGTATGTTCGCCAAATTTATAACTAGGAATTTAATAAAATATAATATATGTACAGTGTTTATAAGGCAGACACTCGGAATGATTACTTAAATTGAAGCAAAAAATATAACGCCTAATATGCATGGAATAGCAATGGACGTATATACTATGTATTCATTTTTTTTCATCCAAAGAAGGTTCAAGACTCTAACTACGACTTTGCGATTAAAATTAACAACGGAATGTTAAAAGGAAATAATTACGCCTATAAATATTGTATGAATATAACGCCTATAATAAGTGTCTTGGGTAAACAAAATTTATGCCAGGCCTTATGCCTTTTTTCGTAAAATCTTACTGAGCAACCCGAAAAAATTACCCCCACATTTCAATCTTTGTTTAGCATGATAAACATGCTTAAACACAAACAATTTGTTCAAGCTTTTCCGCTTCATAAAATGCCCAACACCAGCCTTTCTGGAATTTGTAAATCCGAACACGACTACGGCGGTCGAAGTAGAAGTAAAGTAAGTTGATTTTACTACTGTCCGTCACTCTGCCGAACACTTGCTCTTAGAATATGGGATATAATACAGATTGCATTGAAGTTATTTAAAAAGTCTGAGTACTCAAAGATACATTTTACCGCAACCACGAGTAGAGATAAGAAGTGTAATTCTTAATAAATGTAATTTTTATTTTTAATATACCTCAACGATATCTCCACTATTCCATTGGGGGACGCAAAGTTGTTTTGTTATGCAGACGACACTGCTGTCGTCTTCAACGGCTCATCATGGGATGAGGTGTTCGTTCGTGTCGAATCAGGTATGTCCGCTATTGCAACCTATCTTTCTAAAAACCTTCTTACCTTGAATACCGACAAAACACATCTTTTATGTTTCCACAAGACTCGAGCATCTCAACCTCCTGTCAATGTCCTTAAAATACATAATTGCCGCTCGTCTCTGTGGCCCTCAACCGATGGTGCGGTCTGCCATTGCCCTATTCTTACAAGAGCGTCCACCATCAAATATTTGGGTGTCACCTTGGATGAAAACCTTTCTTTTAAACACCACATCCATCTTATATCAAATAGAGTAAGGAAGGTTATAAACATTATGAGGTTGCTTCGTAACAGTGCAGATTTAGAACTCCTTAAACAAATTTACACAGCCATATGCCAATCAGTTATAGCCTATTGTTTGCCAATTTGGGGAGGTGCAGCCAAAACCTCAATGATAGAAGTTAAAAGGGCTCAGCGGTCTGTCTTAAAGGTAATGCTCAGAAAAAACTTTAGGTTTTCGACTGAAAAGCTGTATGAGGAATGTAGACTTCTGAGTGTAAGGAAAATGTTTGTTTTAAGTTCCATTATACAAGCGCACAAAAAATATTTATGTGGTTTCTTTAAGTGTGGTAGATCTAAAAGGTCTCCTACTGTGTTGACAAAAGCCTGTAAAACAACTTTTGCTAAAAGATTTTCCCCTTTCCTCCAGCCACATTTGTATAATAAACTGCTCAAGCTGTGTGATGTTCGAGAGTATAATAATAGAGAACTAAAAGTATATGCAAGAAACTGGATTCTCCATCTATCGTATGAGGCCACAGAACAATTGGTAAACGTAATTGACTAAAATATTCCTACCTAATCTCTCATGTACACTACTAACACATAATCATAGATCACATATTCATTATCTTATGTCACACAATCATACACACAAACATACACACACACAAACACACACACACACACACCAACTTACTTTAAATTAAGATTTTCACGGTCTACATAACTACATAATTATTAATTACCTCATCCAATGTAATGTAAGATTCGCCTATATGTCTAATTGCTATTGATTAATTGTTATTTCGGAAAACATTTTTGTTATTATTATTATTAATAATTATAATTGTTATTATTGGGTATGACATTTAGTTCCTCGCCTCTCCCATGGCCGAAAAAGAAAATATAAATTTTAAATGGGAGAGGCGGTACTCCCCGACAAGAGCACAGTCGGTCGGGGTCAGGGAGTCAGGTTCAAGAACCGACGGACGATCCGAGCCGTATCGAGCAGCACCGCTTTCTGCATCTGTGCTGGAACCGACACGCCACAGAAATCCAACCGCCTCAAGTTGGTCGCGAGGCTGGTTGGAATTAACCCGTTCGCGGACAAAACAATTGGGATTATTTCTGTCGAAGTCACACCCCACATGTCGGTGATCTCGTGAGCCAGATCGAGATATTACCGACGCTTCTCGGTGTCGGCTTTCACGAGACCCTCGTCATGAGGGATAGTGACATCCACTAGAAATACCCTCGACTGCGACCGATCCCATACCACGACATCAGGCTTATTCGCTAGAATAGTCCTGTCCGTGATAACGGATCGGTCCCAATAGATTTTGGCACGGTCGTTTTCTAGGATTGGCTCCGGCAGATACTTGTAATACGGCAGCCTCTGTTGCAAGAGTCCGTATTTCAGAGCGAGCTCCTGATGCAGGATTTTGGCTGCTTGGTTGTGTCTGTGCAAGTACTCAGTGTTAGCAAGAGCCGAACAACCGGAAATAACATGCCTAAGTGACTCTCCGGGACGGCCACATGCTCGACAGATGTCTGTGGTACCGTCCTTTAGGATGTATTTCCGATAGTTCCGCGTCTTGATAACCTGGTCTTGTATTGCACAGACAAAACCTTCGGTTTCCCCAAAGAGGTCCCCGAAACGCAGCCAATGCAGGGAGGCTTTACGGTCCACGAAAGGTTCGTGAAGTACCTTGTAAAACCTCCCGTGCAGCTCCTTCTCTTTCCATACGGACTCCCGATCAGAGGTGCTAAGTACCTCCGGGGTTCGCCAATCCTGTGAGGCCAACGATAAGGGAGTCAGTCCTTTATGTTATTATTATTAATTATTCCAAATGTTTGTATTAATTCAATATGTTTTCTCTGTTAATTTCATTTTGTAATGCTAATTGTGATTGTAAATATAATATCTTATTTCTTATATATATAATTTGTTTATTAAGTCATGTGTATTTTTGTAAATGCATTATGTTTAATTTGTATGGGTACCCACGATACAGGCTTGCCTAGTGTGGGGCCACAGGATAATATGTTCTACATTGATTGTCTGTATAAATTAATATTGTATTTGTAGAATTTGATGTAAATTATGAATGCCAATAAATAGTATTTGATTTGATTTGATTTGATTAATCGATACCAAATCGTTCATATATTATTGCAGCTTTAAATCCCATCATCATCATCATCAGCCTATAGACGTCCACTGCTGGACATAGGCCTCCCCCAAAGATCTCCACAACAACCGGTCGTGTGCTACCCTCATCCATCGGCTTCCCGCGACCTTGACCAAGTCGTCGGTCCACCTTGTTGGAGGCCTACCAAACACTGTGTCGGCCGGTACGTGGCCGCCACTCCAGAACCTTCGAGCCCCAACGGCCGTCGGTTCTGTGTGCAATGTGCCCTGCCCATTACTACTTCAGTTTTGCAATTCTTCGGTTTATGTCAGTGACCCCGGTTTTTCTACGGATCAACTCACTGAAAATTGATCATCGCAAATAATTATTTTGCATACAAACATACATATACTCACGGCCATAAGTGTCAAAAAGAGAGGTAGCCAGAGCTTCAGAGCTAGAAACTCCTAAACCACATTTGAAAGTTGGAGGAAGGAAGGACCAGATCATAGAAATAAAGTATCGTTAGTGATGGGTCTCCAACCACTATCACCCAAAAACTATTTAAAAGAGCCCCATACCCTTAGTCACCTCTTCAACCCACCCACGGGTGGACATTCTTAGCAGGTACTAGGCTTTTATTTTGCTTAGAAAATTATATTATAACGGCCTTTATTATATCTCGTCTATCTATTTACAACCTAAAGTAGAATCAATTATCAATTTTCTCTGTCACACATCAGCTTTAATTAAAATTTAATTTCACTGAAGTTAGATAAGTGTGCCGTACGGGGATAAAAGGATGCATTAACTTAATTTATCAATATTTAACTCATTATTAACGCACACTTGTAATGAAAATTGCAACTTGAATCAGGGTACAATCGATGTTAAAAAGGTTTAACTAGAATAGCGTCGATAAGCTAAAAAAACAGGTATTTTGAAAGAAATACCGAAGTAATATTTCATCTTTATATTTGTTAAAACGTTACCGTCGAAATAGGTGTTCAAGTCAGTCCAGTTCAATGAAAAATAGAACAGTTTTAGCCTTGAGCCCCGTTAATATTATCCCAATATCCTATGCGAAAATTTTCATTTATATGTAATACTCGGTACCTTTCCGCCTATAATATTTATAGTGTTCTAAACTATGCCTTTTAAATGTAAAAAAAACTATCACGCTGATCTTAAGCGCATTCTTAAACAAATATTGAAACCTTAATAATTGTCATCTCAAAGTGCCCTCCAGTAGAAAAACTTATTTTTTTAAATATTTAAATGATTAGAGCCTGTTAAATCAATGCTAAACTGGAATTAATCTCACAAAGTAATTTGAGAGTAAACTTCACAGAAACTGGAAAAAAAAGAGTATTCATATTTTAAAAATAAGCATAACCTTTTTGCCAACAACTGTACATTGAGCTTGATATTTACTTTTTTCACGTTTCTCTCACAAAGCCATGATGAAAGGAAATCAAGTACTTTTCATTAGCAGTGAGTCCTTTACAGCGACCTAATCAAAAACGTGCGTAGAGAATTGCAAAATGAAAACGTGTTTTTTATACACCCACTTTGTTGTATTGTAATCAAAGTCACTGAAAAGGCAATGGTAATAGTATGTTATAAATAAAGAGGTATATAAATTTGGTATTTGTAAGATAATAACAGATTAAATTCTAATTTTGATTTTATTCTCGATTACAAGGGTCACATTTTTTCAATTCGCTGGCATCATCACTGATTGTTGAGCTTTAATTGAATGATCATGAATTTTGATATTAAACATTTACAAAAAGCACAAAAGCTAAATTAAAAAGAAAAATATTTTCTTTGTATTTTTACAAAACAACCCAACGAAGTAACAATTTGGTATGGTTCCAAGAATCTTTACCAGTTCCTAATTAAGAACAACAACGGAATTATATTATAATTAGTGGCATATCCAAATAAATGTTCCCCAAGCAACTTCGGCTCGTGTAGGCTCCGCTGCCTTCCAGAACTTTCTTTAATTAAATCCGCGACAAATTCAAAGCATCTGTTCTCAACAACGAACTCAGCGGAACCAACTTGGGTTATTCTTAGTTGATTTGGTAACAATTATAATCGATATACATATTTATAATGTATACATATTCAAGATTTTACTATTCGCATCATATTAACAAGTAGAGATTCATTACAAAGGTCGTTTCATGACCGAATATTTTTTTTTAAAAAGTAAGTAAAATAAAAAAGGGATTATGAAACGTTTCTATAAAGAGGTTTGTTGGGATAGTAAAAATAAGGCTAAAGGAAAGAAAAAACTCTGTCTACCCCAGAGAAAATTGATTATGAGAATCGCCGTTTTACATATATGTTAAAACCAAAAAAAATAATCAATTTAGTCAATTTAGTTTTGAATTGATTTAGTTATAACATCGTAAACAAGGCTTTCAATGCAAATTGCAATTGAAATGATTTGAGCTAAGCGAGTTAGGTAAACCTCAGTCTTCTTTCTATCTGTGCAGTCGGTCTTAGGCTTAAAGCCGTGCTCTAAATAAGAAATTATTATCTTTTATGTTTTGACTTCAATGGGAAAATAGTTTTTCGGCGATTATTCCTCAATGGTAGGTTCGATCACGACAACAACGACGACAAGGGGTCGCACCTTACGACACTTAATAATGACATGATTTGTTAATTAAGCAATGTTTTGCAAGTCTTCCTCTTTTTCATTCTTTTTTTCGCGATATTGTAGTGATATTACATACATACATATACCCACGGCTATATTTCCCTGGAAGGGGTAGCCAGAGCTAAGTAATTATAAATTCCTCAGTCACTTTTGGAAGTTGAGTTGGGAAAAGATGGTAAAAATAAAGGTTTTTGGTGATGGGTCTCCAACCACATTGCCCAAAAATCCAATAAAAAGCCCCAATACCCTTAGTCGCCTCTTACGACACCCGTGGGTTGAAAGGAGTAGCGACATTCTAAGCCGGCACTACACGGCCAATCAAATATAATTAAATCAATTGTAGTGATATTAAAAAAAAAACTAAAAAAATATTCTTAGTCAATATTACACTCAGCAAATATTGTAACAATTCTTAACAACTTTTAACATCTCTTAAGAAGGCGCAGTAGTTTTATTTTTAATGAATAAAAAAATAATCATCACAGAACTAAAATAAACAGAACAGACAACAAAAATAGAAATGAGAGCAACGTAATTATATTTGCGAGGTACTTCTCTATGACAACGCTCTCTTGGGATAGCTGCGTTGTCGAGCGAGCATTACGTCTGTGCAACGAGCGTTCTTTCCGACCGTTGCACTTCTTTTACTCACCCATTATCATAGACTATATTGTTGTAGATGTCTTATAAGGTAGCACATACGCCGTTTTTCTTTATGGTAGTGCTAGAGGCTCCTTTGGATGATAAAGTATATAAGGCTATAATCGTTTTAATAGAGCAGTTGTGTCCTTGACCACGTTTGATACTCCACGTTATTGTTAGAAGATAAATATTACAGCACATTAAAACATACCTGCATATTTATTTTAAAACTTATGTTCCTCGAAAAAAAAACTATCTTATAATTGCAAAAATAAATGACCAGAATCAGAATTTCGCACAAGTAGCCACTTGACAGTGTAGCTCAATGGGCAGAGCGACGGGGGCGTATACCCGGAGGTCGTGGGTTCGATCCCAGCCAGTGTTGATATTTTTCTTTCCTTTATTTATTAGTAATAATCCCCACACGAGGTTTTCATGAACAAAAACATTATAATTATTAGAAATGGTTGTTTATTTTTGAAATTTTAAAGATCTCAAATTAAAATCATCAAATCTTAAAATTTTATCGAATCACATTTAGAACAACAATCACGGTATTAGGGCTCATCACGGGCTTATTTCATAGAAAAAAACAAAACAAAAATTTTGAGACTGGCGGGAATCGACCCTACGACCTCCGAGTAGACGCCCCGGCTACAAGTGTGAAATTAAATTCATTTTATAAATGAAAATCAGTCCCTGCCATTTTGACATTCGATTCATAGAACACAGACGCAAGTGTTTTGTTCTGAAAGTCATTAGTGCAGTTCAAAAATGTCAGTTCAAAAGTGTTAGTCTTTGACTATGAACACTATAGACAGAGTCATAATGCAACGGGAGAGTACCTCTTTTAGATAGCAATATTTTTCCTTGTAATGTTGCGATCACTAGAAAAC
The DNA here is from genome assembly GCA_963576735.1 of Bedellia somnulentella. Classification (NCBI taxonomy): domain Eukaryota; kingdom Metazoa; phylum Arthropoda; class Insecta; order Lepidoptera; family Bedelliidae; genus Bedellia; species Bedellia somnulentella. The sequence goes on from OY755171.1 coordinate 8,793,256, forward strand.
AATTACCCCAAAATAGTATAATCACCATTCTAAAAGCTACTTTTTAATTTAAAATTGATTACGTCAATTTATTGTTACGTCGTTTTATTTATTGTAAAGGTTTACTGTTTACTATATTATTTCCTGCAATCATATAATTATACATACTTGCTCCTAGTATTATACAATCTTTTTTGTTTAATTTTACCATTTATACTGATGTTTAATACACCGTGAAATCTAAAGCATTTTACTAACTATCAGGGATGAATCTTCCCATGATTACGAATAAATTTTTGTACGGGACTAACTTTGTTACTGGACAAAAAAAAACAGCTGTTCCATAAGTGCAAGTTATGTAAATATCATACGGGTCATCATGGGTATAGTGGGGTCTATGTTTGTATTTTGAAAAATAAAAGACAGCACTATTTTGTACATGAGTTTTATTGCATTATTTACTATTGACCTTTAAACAAAATCAGTTTCGTGTGAAAATTTCGAATTCATTCGTCTATTTCAGTCACATTTTTCAAAAGATGATGTATTCGTACATCTAAGTATTTTATATTTGGTTGATTTCCAATTGCATCTTCCAGTGGCCGCAATCCATTTTTCTCGTAGATTCGGGTCTTTAGGAAAACTGTAATGAATACGAAGAAATTAAATAAATATAACAAATTTATTACTTACTAATTCCGTAGATAACAATTGGAAATCATTCAGCGTCGCTATAGCGCGACGAAATTCATAATATACTCACTCATTAACATCAGTTTACTAATTTGAAAATTTTACCCTAACGACAGGGTAGGATGAAAAACGTGAATTATGGGAACACTGAGATACTGCATATTTTTAGGTTATGCTATTAAAAAATTGCTCAAAATAACTAAAGAAAATGCTAGTAATCTAGTTCAACGTAATTAACATTTGAATCACTTTTTTTCTGATCGCGCAATGTATTTATTATGTATTTATCTGTAGAAAAACATTAAAAAACTCACTCACTTCAGAAAGTCAATCCTTCGATGTGTTTTTCGCTGCGGCTTCCGCAGCCAAGCACGCTACACCCAACCATACCTCACTAAATAATAAGTTTGACTAATGGAGTCTCTTTTATCACAATAACAATATACAAATGAATAAAATCTTTCTCAAAATCAAAAGAAAACCAAAATCGCTCACAAGTCGACGCTTTGTTTGTCAAGCTTTAAAAGCGTGACATCAACAAAACGGGTTACGCAATAGAGATGACAATAAAGATTTTGTGTCTCTTTTTAACATATAAGAACTTAAATAAGGGCTTCTCTTTTTAAAATGGATGACGTAACATCGCTCTATCTATAGTGTTCATAATCAAAGGTGTTAGTAGTGCAGATTTTTAAAATATGTCATTTACTATTTGGTGAAACTGCTTTTCATAGTTTGATTCAACGTCAAGAACGTCTATGACTGCACAGTGCCATTTGTTGTTGTCTTTCAATAACCAAAGAGTGATATTATATATTTCAGCAAATATTTAGGAATAACATCGTGCAAATTGGTGTTTATCAAATCAGGAATCTTGGCATCCTTTGAAAGCACATCATGCTGCCACTTATGGCTGCATTAAAGCTAAACTGACTACTTACTCGTAGTCTTTGATTCCAAACCATTACACGTTGCATGCTCGGCGCCTCACGATATTCTCTAACTTGACTTCACTCAGTTTCACCGTATGACAAATCTATTTCTACATTTCCTTTCACTCTTATCTTAATGTGTTATGGTCCAGAGTCCCTTGGCAAATGAAGACGTTAACATCGAATGAGGTAGGCGACTCTGACATCTACTTGAGTTGATAATATCTTTGTTGGGGACGTGATATGTGCAAACTTGTCCGTTTTACGTAGTTAATTTTTATGGTCTTTGGTTATGGTACATTCTGAAAATGAAACTGTAAACAAACGAAAACACTTATAAAGCTTTTAAAGCGAATATTTTCAAAGGGATTCTTAGTAAGAAGCATTTCTCCATACTTCTTGTCGTTGTAACTTGATTGTCCACGTCTCGTTGAGTCTGATGTTTTAGCTATGTAGTTCTTTAACCCCTATGTTTTAACTCTACTATGTTGAATAATTTTGCACCTGCATTTTAATATATGTACTTATATGCTGCTCGAAAAATTATCATCCTAGAAATGCTTTATATATAAAATAATTAATATGGTAACAAAGGGTTATCATAAAACTGACTGACTGTCTTATAATCAACGCACAGCCAAAACTATTGTACCTAGAAACTTGAAATTTTGTCCAGTAGTGTATGTTATTATGAAAATGAGCACTAAGAAGGAATTTAAGATATTCCCATTCTAAGGGTATGAAAAAGGGGTGTGTAATTTATATCTAACTTATTGAATTGTAGACTAAGAAGTTTGAAAATTTAAACATAGGTTTTCGATAATACTTTTCTATTATTTGTGTAGGGGAAAGAAACAAAGTTTGTATGAAAATATTATTATTTCTGTGCCTAGAAACTTTGAATTTGGTCTAGAGGTTCCTTTTATAATATGAATTAGCAGTATGAAACGAATTTTTGGGAATTCATTTCCTAAAGGGAAAAAAAATTGGTTAGAAGTTTATTTGTAATTTTTTTACTTTTGTCTGTATAAAAAGTTTTCTATATAAAGAAAATTTAAGCAGCAAATTATTTATGACAAACCCAAAGCCTTATGAGACACGAATATAACCAAAAATGATATGTAAATTTCATGCCGAACCCAGCATGCTTACATTGTGAATGACAGAAACAATTTTCATGTTAGTTTTCAATACTCCTCCGAGGTAGACACGAACATTCTTTGTTTGATAAATAAACATGCAGATGTATTTAAGTTGGAGAACTATCTTGCTGTCGACATACGCCCCAGGTATCTTTATATTACATTATGTTATAATATGAAATTTACGTATTTCAGTTAGATATTTTTCTGCTAGTTAAATATTTGGAACGACATGACTCTTATATTTTATAAAGGGACTGAAAATAAACATTAACAATCACGGAGGACGTTTAAATCCAGGACAGAAAAGGTACATACATACATACATTTACGGCCATAAATCCCAAAAAGGGGTAGCCAGAGTTTCAGAGCTAGAAACTCCTAAACCACATTAGAAGTTGATCGGGGACAAGATGGTAGAAATAAAGTATCCTTGTTGATAGGTTTCCAACCGCATCGCTCAAAAACCTCTTAAAAAAGAAGAAGATATGAGTTAGTGCTATTATAAGCCTATAAAGAGTTGTGTGTGTTTTATCCAGGAACTATAATAAAAAAATCCGATTCAAATATTTTTCATTTAACTTATAAGTGATGGCAAGATGGCGAGAATAACTTAGTGAAATGTCAAATAGAACGTTTCTATTATATTTAACGAAATCACTTTATTTTAAACAGTTAAGTCCTAGTATGCTAATAAAAAGGTAAATTTACATAATCAATATATAATAGTCAATATTTTGTTTTTTTGCTCTTGGAATGAGAAGACCATGTTTTGCTTATCCATGATTATAGATTTTATTGCACACTGCCTAAAAAAACATAAGAACCCACTAGAAACCCAAAATATGTCAGTCACGTCTTGTGACAGCCACGGGAAAGAATAAAATCATAGTAATGAAAATAAAAATACAAACAGTCGAATTGAAAACCGTTTTTTTTAAATGAATTGAAAATATTTTAATAGAACATACAGAAACAGTGACGAATACATACAAATATAGATCAAAAACTTGACGAGTTCAAATGAGACGAGTTTTCATTGAATGGCAGTAATGAAATTAAAATTAAAATGAGATTATTACTAACACAAGATACGAATTCTTATTTATAGAAAGTAAGTAGTTTATTGAGGATAAAAGAAAGTAAGAATGAAGTACACAAACATTTTGAATGGCTTGTTTATTATTATGCAAAACGTGGGTAATCTGAACACTAGGTGATAAAGTTACGTGATGTTCAGAAGTATTAGTACCTCTGCCAACCCATTCGGGGATATTCGGCGTGAACGTTTATGTTTATGTTATGTTTATTATTATATGAAAACTGCAAGAATTTAGCCGCCTTCAAGTAGTTTTTCGGGATTTCGCTATTGTCATACTAAATTGGCAACCTTTTTTACATAAAAATAATCAGGCTCACAGTAATAGAATAAATATATCTATACTTATAATAAATTTGTAGAGAGGTCAATTCTGTACATTAATTATAATTTCAAAATAACTATTAGGGGTTGATTAGTGATCGATACTGATGCCCAAAATGCAATCAGTAAAAATTTTTCTGTCTGTCTGTCTGTCGGTTTGTATGTGCCTTATGGAAACAAAAACTACGCGACGGATTTTAACAAACTTGGTACAATTATTCTTCATACTCCTGGGCAGGTTTTTGTATACTTTCCAGTAGAGTAGTTAAGGGGAATTTTGGGAAATTTTGGGAAAACGGGAGAAGTTACTCCATTTTTTAAGCTCCTTAATGGTTAAACTTACATAGAAATCATGTATGACGGAAATATTCTTCATAAAATTATCTAAAAAAAATCCTCAACAGTTTATGTCTATCTTTTACCGTTGACTCACAATAACACATGTAATTCCTGATAGCTTAGCAGTTCGGAACATTCTGATTATATTTGTTTACTCTTACGTTTGTAAACCTCTCACACATCCCTAATTTAAAAAAGGTAACATTATTACCTATTCAATAAAAAAAGAATCATAGAAATTGCTAGAGAAACACCGAAATTATACATAAAATAAGCCATCGCGCCCGTGACCAAAACCAAATCTTTACTAATTTACATATAAAATACTAGATGGCGCTAGTAGTTGCATCCTACATCACGTAATGATTTATTTTTTAGATTGTTATAAATACTTCATAGCGTTTTATTCCAAAATTTGCTATTAAACGGAAATACTGAACCGCTCATTAAAGCGCATTCAAAATCACCAAACTACACTGTTTAGGGAGTGCTATAAATTTAATAAATTGAAAACATTGCGCTGAATTTCACAATGCTTGAGCAGTGACTGAAGAAAGAAACCTCAGATATTTAAAAAAACAACGCTACCCGTGCGAAGCTGGGACGATCCGAATAAATATATTTTTAATAAATCGCAACACTAACGGTTTAGCAGAATTTAAAGGAATGTTAATATAAACTACGTCCGCGTGCACTAAATTTTTTACTTCCGATTTACATCCAAAATACCAAAACACTATCTAATAATAATGTAATATGTATCTTAACTTCTGTTTTTTTATATTTATATTCCCACGGGCGTTGTAATAGATATAAAGAACATTGAGACTTTTTAAGTGATTATTGGGCAATGCAGTTGGAGACCCATTTGACTACCTTTTACCATTTAACTTCCAAAAGTGAATAAAGAATTACTATCTCTAAAGCTGTTGCTACCCTTTTTTGGGATTTATAGCCGTTAGTATACTCATGATTGATTGATGGATGAATTTTATATATTCCTTTTTGTAGTAGTTACATCAATCAATCGCATCAAGTTTCAAATTTATAGATACAGAAATGTATAACATCTGTATACTATATTTTAATCCTTTAGGGGGTGAGTTCCAAAAAACCTTTTTAATTGTTCATAAGAATCATGAAACAAACCATTTTGTACCAAGTTTCTATGTTCAAAAATGAGAATATCTTTAGTAAGTATGGATAGCAGTTTGGCGACCCGGTGCTGCCCCCTACACTGAGTTGGTGATGTGTGCGAGATTGCAGCCAATCAGTCATCGTCGCCAATAGACGGCGGTACTAAATTAAAATTGAGATATGTGCTATTATTTACTAACTATGCATTCTGAGGCTTAAAAAGAATATTAATTTATGCGTTAGTATAACACAATATATCTATGAGAATAAAAATAGTTTTAAGAGTTTAAAAATAGTTACTAAAAAGTTATAAACATATTTTCAAACCTACCAAATCAATACGCAAAATTCATACAATATATACTTTCAATTATCTTTATTCATACATATGCGCATAGTTGAATGTGAAAGAGAAGGAATAGTGCTTCCTATTATTCTAAGCTAACACAAAAGCAAAAAAAATCGCAAAAAGATTGTGATGCCCGAGGTTCGAACCTGGGTCTTCCGTTCGACTAGTATTAACCGAACGGTATACCGTTACGCCACGAAGACGTTAGTGTTTACTTCAAAATTTTGATAAGCTATATTTCTAGTAGTCATACTATTTACAGACAATTAAATGGACATTTATTATGATGAAAATGGATGAAACCCTTATTTTTTCCATAAAATGAAGAGTCTGATAAAGTCGCTCGATGAAAAAATTAATCGTGTAAATATGGGAAGCCATATAAAAGTTATGTTTTTTTTTAGTTCCGATAGGAACCCTTGCGGAATCCGGGTTAAATGATATGTTGGCCAGTTGTATAAGCTACATTCATGCCAAATTTGATCAAGATCTATCTGGTAGAATTAACGTGATGACCGGACATACAGACAGACAGTCATTTTTTTCAAAAAGCGCAAATTTGGCTTCAGTATCAAAAGTTAAACATATTCCACCGGTTTTTATTTTTTTTTCTTCAATGTACAGTTTGACCTCGGTACAGTCTTATTATAGTACAGATTGACACAAATAGCCTGGCAATATTTTTATTTTTGCTGAAATAAACTTCATATACCTACTGTTATATAAGATCAATTCTATAATTTAAAGTCCTTAAATTAAAACAGAGTAGTAATTATACGATTCCGAGAAAGTCATTATTTTAAAACTTTCCAAATATTTTAATAAAGATAGGTTTTTATGAGACTTGGCCCGTGTTAAGATGGATCTTAAGACTTTATGATTGCGGAAATTGTCAGCTATCTTTCCAAGTTTTTTAATGGAGATGTTTCCAAATCTTAATGGGAGAAGTATATTTTCAATGTATATAATTTTATGCCGTGTAGTGCCGGCTTAGAATGTCGCTACCCCTTTCTACCCATGGGTTTCGTAAGAGGCGACTAAGGGTATTGGGGCTTCTTATTGGATTTTTGGGCGATGCGGTTGGAGACCCATCACCAAAAACCTTTATTTTTACCATCTTTTCCCCACTCAACTTCCAAAAGTGGCTGAGGAATTTATAATTTCTTAGCTCTGATTACTTATTATGAAATATAGCGGTGAGTATATGTATGTATGCATATAATTTTAAATTTATTCATTGGAATTTAATTCAATATAATGTACAATTCATATGTAATTTCAATTAAGAATTTAATAAAACTATTAGTATAGCTTCTTTTATTGTTTATTTCTCTTGTATATTAAATATGTAATACATGGCGATTCCTAGTACTGATAAAATGGAGCTATGCGACCTTAGAATGAATAACTAGTTCTCCCCGAAAGATTTCCACAAAGACCGGTCCTGTACTCACATCATGCGTCGGCTTTCCGCACCTTTCACCAAGTCGTCGACACACCGTGTGAGACTCTTACCTACGCTGAGGCTTCTGGTACATGGCTGCCAGCCCAGAACTTTTGAGCCCCAAAACGGCCGTCGGTTCTGCGTGCAATGTGACCTGCCCGTTGCCACTTAATTTATGCATCTCTTCGGGCTATGTCAGTGACCCCGGTTCTTCTACGGATCTCCTCTTTATAGATTCGATCGCGTAGTAAAACACCTAACATATGAAACTCATTGCCTTTTGGTTAAATGTAAGGGCTCTTATGAGACCTATTTTAAGCGGACCCGTATTCTGTCCGTATGTCATTACTGGCAAAACACATTGGTCAAAGACTTTTGTTTTTTAAAAAGAATAAATATATATTAAGTATCTGGTTTTGTGAACATGCGTACAAGTATATTTACTGAGGAGCAGCAACTTTCATAAAGCGGAATATATACGTGCCATCCAAACTTTAATGTAACTTTGTAACATGTTGTTTTTATGAGCCTATAAATAACTCGATTTAACTCTTATGATAACAACTAGTATTTCGTTTTTTTTTGTAAAAGTGACAACAAAGTATAAAATTTTATTTAAAATACATACATATACTCACGGCTATAAATCCCTTAACGGGGTAGCCAGAGCTTTGGAATGAAAAATTCCTCAGCCACTTTTGGAAGTGACGGGTCTCCAACCACATCGCCCAAAAATCACTTAAGAAGCCCCATACCCTTAGTCGCCTCTTACGATCACCCACGGGCAGAAATGGGGTAGCGTCATTCTAAGCCGACACTACACGGCTATTTAAAATAATAACGAAATAGTTTTCATTTGTAAAGTTTTGGCTTAGTATACATATTTTTCCGTGTGTGATGTCAACAGGCACGATTCAATATGTCAAAATTTTTAAACTTTTTTACTTCTCAACTTCTTTCTATCCTCCTGCCCTTTTATAGGGGCATAGACATCATGTATCAATTACATGTATTATTCTAAATTAAATCGGGAAGGATGTGATAACAAATGCCTTAAAACATTGCATCAGCAATGTTTCAATTTGGCATAAAATATAATGTTTATTGCTAAACGTTAAGGCGCTTCTCACGTTAGAGGCAGTTCACTCTACGTCTACAACCTCTGTGGAATTGTTGGAACGGTGCCTAAAAACGTTTTTAACGTTATCACTTTGTTAGTTCGTAAAAGGTTTGGCTGTGAAATTGTTTAAATGTCATTACACAGTGCCTCTGTATAGGTTAAGAAACTGTTTCAATAATTTTGGTAATAAATCGTATGGAACTTTATAAATTTCAAAAGACATGACGCAGTTCTGCAGAGTGAATTGCTCTACAATGTAAATTATTTTGTACTGTGACATATATATGTTTAGCAGAATTTCATGTGTATATAGCCGTGTAGTGCCGACTTAGAATGTCGCTACCCCTTTCTACCCACGGGTGTCGTAAGAGGCGACTAAGGGTATTGGGGCTTTTTATTGGATATTTGGGCGATGCGGTTGGAGACCCATCACCAAAAACCTTTATTTTTACCATCTTTTCTCCGGTCAACTTCCAAAAGTGGCTGAGGAATTTATAATTCCTTAGCTCTGGCTACCCCTTCTAGGGAAATTTAGCCGTGAGTATATGTATGTATGTATGTCATTTATTTATGTAAGTACTGTAGTCAAAGTCATAAATCGTTAAGGAGAGGTACGAGGCAGTATAGTATTGAATTTTGGTCGTAATGTTGTAGTGGTAATAGTTTTATGCCTGTCCCAAATGGAAATTAATGGCGTTAATATATAAGTATGTATGAATGTAACAAATAGCCGGAGTTACTAAGTGACATAACATAACATAACATAGACGTTCACGCCGAATATCCCCGAAGGGGTTGGCAGAGGTACTAATACTTCTGAACATGATGTGACTTTGGCACCTGGTTTTCAGAGTACCCACGTTTTGCATGGACAGTGTACTCACGTGATAGGGGGCAGGCTTATCGCCGTTTTGTACGAATACACTGTCACATGACTAAGTACAACTCAGCCATGTGGGTTTCCTCACGATGTTTTCCCTCACCGTTAACAACCATGATAAATTAACCACACATATGTCTTTAGAAAAGACAAATTGGTGTAGGCCCGACCCAGGATTTGAACACTAGCACGATAACTGAGTGTTCTACCCGCTGGGCTATCACGGTTGCCACTTAGTGTTACTAAGTGACTGTACACATAATTAATAGTGAATACAAAATTATAAGCTTCATAGAATAATACAAAACAAGATAAAATGATAATCTTAACCTACCTTATAGGAAACTAACTGCGTAAGTGGTTCTATGTATATAGTGTATGGAAATGAGGTGATTAGAGCCAGATTTTATTAAAATACAAGACGACGACGTTCACGTAGGGTAAATGTATATGAAATAGATAAATAAATCAAATAACATCAATACAAACATATGACGACGTGATAGCTCAGTGGGTAGAACACCGGTTGACGTGCAAGTGACTAGTGTTCAAATCCCGGGTCGGGCCTACACCAATTTGTCTTTTCTAAAGACATAAGTGTGGTTAATTTATCATGGTTGTTAACGGTGAGGGAAAACATCGTGAGGAAACCCACATGGCTGAGTTGTACTTAGTCATGTGACAGTGTATTCGTACAAAACGGCGATAGACCTGCCCCCTATCACGTGAGTACACTGTCCATGCAAAACGTGTGTACTCTGAACACCAGGTGACAAAGTCACGTGATGTTCAGAATTATTAGTACCTCTGCCAACCCCCTCGGGGATATTCGGCGTGAACGTTTATGTTATGTATGTTATGTACAAACATATACTCACGCCATTGGGGTATGCAGAGACCATCGATCGCCACTTCGTACGATCCTGGCAAACCTAGAGAGCTTCGTTAACATCCATCAATCTTTTCATACATGTTTGTTTTTCATATTTCGGACGCCTGCCTTTTTGAGCATACTCTTAATGTGGTGGAAGTGTGTTCTTCGTGGCCGTCCTCTACTAACATTACTTACCACATTAGCTCTATAAATTCATTTTACCAATATACTATCACATCCTTTGTGCGCAAACCATCATAACATTCCTTTTTCTATCTTTTTCTACAATATCATATTATACAAATGAGATAAAATAAATAGATAAAAAGTATTGAATAAATTACTCCTGATAATAACTTTTTTGTATGAAATAAAACATATTTTTTTAATACTTGTGTAGTTTCTGGAACAACCGTGATAGCCCAGTGGGTAGAACACTCGGTTATCGTGCAAACGACTAGTGTTCAAATCCTGGGTCGGGCCTACACCAATTTGTCTTTTCTAAAGACATATGTGTGGTTAATTTATCATGGTTGTTAACGGTGAGGGAAAACATCGTGAGGAAACCCACATGGCTGAGTTGTACTTAGTCATGTGACAGTGTATTCGTACAAAACGGCGATAGGCCTGCCCCCTATCACGTGAGTACACTGTCCATGCAAAACGTGGGTACTCTGAACACCAGGTGACAAAGTCACGTGATGTTCAGAAGTATTAGTACCTCTGCCAACCCCTTCGGGGATATTCGGCGTGAACGTTTATGTTATTATGTTATGTTATGTTTCTGGAATGAAACGGAATTGACATATTAATATTGAAATAATATGTAACGTTAACACTTACTTTATTATGAATTAAATTACAGTTACCGAGAAAAATAACAATTTCCACGTATGTTTGTAAATGACAGTCCATTACAATAAGTTCACCTTTACAGGAATTCAGCGAATTTCGGCAAAACGGAATTTCAAGCGTACTCTGAAATTATTAGACTGCTTCTCTCCATTGAAATAAGCATAAATTATTCTTAGTAATTTAATGTTTTTTGACATGAATTCCTCATGTGGGGATTATTACTCATAAATAAAGATGTTATTAAAGGAAAGAAAAATTTTGACACTGGCGGGGTTCGAATCCGCGACCTTCGGGTATACGCCCCCGTCGCTCTGCCAACTGAGCTACAGTGTCAGTTGGCATCCAGCGCGAAATTTCTCTATCCTTTGTTTCTTTTTTACACGTTCAAGTAGTGTTTGCGTTTCCTACCTCCGAATTTTAACTAATTCGGACGGCCACTTGTCTACCTTTTCAGATAGAATGCAAATGTTGGAAACGCCTAACTATCACATAATTTAATGTTTTTTGACATGAATTCCTCATGTGGGGATTATTACTCATAAATAAAAGATGTTATTAAAGGAAAGAAAAATTTCGACACTGGCGGGGTTCGAACCCGCGACCTTCGGGTATACGCCCCCGTCGCTCTGCCAACTGAGCTACAGTGTCAGTTGGCATCCAGCGCGAAATTTCTCTATCCTTTGTTTCTTTTTTACACGTTCAAGTAGTGTTTGCGTTTCCTACCTCCGAATTTTGACTAATTCGGACTGACACTGTAGCTCAGTTGGCGTACTCTGAAATATATTGCAGAGCGACGGGGGCGTATACCCGAAGGTCACGGGTTCGAACCCCGCCAGTGTCAAAATTTTTCTTTCCTTTAATAACATCTTTTATTCTTAGTAATTCAGGGCGAAACTAAATACTTTATAAAATAATGGCTGTTTAGCGGATAGTTACTAATTTACCAATTATACCTTCCAAGGGTTGTCTGGAAGAGATCGCTTTTAGCGATATGACCGGCAATTGTACTGCACTGTAAACTGTTTGATCATTGTATTGTAAATAATTTGTGTTTGATTGCACAGCAAAGAGTTTTTCTATTGTATTCTATTCTAAATAAATTTGAATAACTATATTACACAACAGCTAAATTTAATGAACTATCTCTTGATGTTGACCTATTTTGCACCAGCATTGCCACCATAAAGCGATTAATGACGCAAAGTTATTTTAACACCTCGTGATATGTACGTACCTACGTAATATAAAATTATTACATAATCAATTAACTATTCCTCGATCTTTTTTGTCTATGTTTTTGTTTGTTAACATTCTATCTGTGGAGATTTGTTAATAGCATAGGACGATCTATTTTACCTCTATATTGTATACTTTTGTCTGTGAATCTTCCTAAGAAAATAAAATAAATAAATAAATAACGGTTAAAGCTGTGTAGTGGCTTACATTAGAACTACCCAATTACTTCCCGCGGGTGTTTGTAAGAGGCGGCTAAGGGTGTTGGGGCTTGATTTTTGGGCAATACGGTTGGGGGATTTATAATCTTAAAAATAAGGGAAAACATCGTGAGGGAGCATATGTATGCTGTAGGCATGGTTGTGCTGAGTCATGACAATATACATTCATATACTCATGGCCATAAATCCCAAAAAGGGGTTGCCAGAGATAGAATCTCCTCAGCCACATTTGGAAGATAATAGGGGACAAGATGGAAGACAAAAAGTATCATTGGCATCTCCAACCGCATCGCTCAAAAACCACTTAAAAAAGCCCGATGACATATTTGTATATTATGATATATTTGTACAAAAACGGCAGTATGTCTTGTCTACCCTCTATCACGATGAGGCTATATTAAAGTAAAATAATTTCAATCTAAATAAAATGATTAAATGGCAACATATTTCAAGAGTATCATAAACGAATAATGTTTAACATGTGTGTTTCGCAAACACGACTAAATTATTAACATGAAACGTATTAGAATTATGTTAATCGATTCGTGTTTTATCGAGTCCAATGCTGCACTCGAGTTCCGATGATGAATATTGCGTTAGTGACTACGGAAATCGTATTATGAACACGTAAACGTTTTTAACAGTAATCTTTTCACATATTTTAGTTATTACGTAGTAATTAAAAGTGATACGTTGTTTCCATTTTGACTTTACGTATTAGAAAACTAACCGGAAGAATATCAAGGATACACCGAAGAATTACATCATACATACATACATACACACACGGCCATAAATCCCAAAAATGGGTAGCCACAGCTTTAGAGCTAGAAACTCTTCCACATTTGGAAGTTGATAGGGGATAAGATGGTAGACATAAAGTCTCATTGGTGATGGGTCGTCGTCGAATGATTTGTAAGTATCATCACAGGCCATGTATATTTCCACCGGTATCGCGGGGCTCTAGCCTTTTCTGAATAGGATGATATTTACAAGTTGGCAGACTAAGGAGTATAATAACCATGATAGTAGCCAAGACCGACGACAGCTCAATTCAATATTCAATACAATCACGTAATACAAGCCCGAACTACCAAGTGTGTTTAAAAAATCAAATAAAATGTGAGTTTAACATCTGAGGGCAAACTCTTCACATCGAGAATGATAATAGGCATACTTATGACTTCTAAACCTTATTAAAGTTTATTTCTGTCTCACACAAAATGAATATTCGTATTTTGACATTTCTGATATATGGGAATACATGGTGATATTCAACGAATATCTCCGTAGCTGTCGTTGGTTTCAACATAAAGTGTCAAAATTAATATTGCTCTATACATTCTCGGCGTGATGAGTAGACCTTTTGAAATCGAACTCGATAGATCCGTGTTGTCAGCCGAGCGTTTTGCCGCAAGACCAAGGAAGAAGATATACTAAGTAAGTAACTCAAAGACAACGTTCACTCCGTCTATACCCGAGGGGGTGGCTGAGGTACAGTTACTTCGGAATATCACAAATCATTTTGGTGACCTGGTGTACCCACGTTTCGCTTGGACAGTGCGTTCACGTGATAGGGGGCAGCCCTATCGCCGGTTTGCACGAATTTACTGTCACATAATCATCATCATAATCATTCAGACAATAGACGTCTTCACATACGCCACGACGTTATAGACAAAGACAGGTCCTGCGCTGCCTTCATCCAACGGCTTCCCGCGATAAATGCGTAATTACAACTCTGGTGAATGGGTTTCCTCGTGACGGATCTTCACCGTTGACTGATTTGCTATATTAACCACACCTATGACTTTAGAAAAGGCAAAACGATGTAGGTAGACTCGGCTCGGGATTGAAACTTGCGTCTCCTGCATGAGAACCGATGGTTCTCCGACTGAACTATCACAGTTGCAAGTAAATTAATTGAAAAAACTATTAAAATGTTTCGCTAAATGTAAGTGTCAATGAAACTGTAATTAAAATACAGTGAAGTAACAAAGCAATAATTGTTACTTTAGTTACTAAAGTGATGAAAACATTTGATAACACGCGATGCCGTTTTAATGTTTACCCGCTGTAATGGTTCGGTAATTTATCAAAACAATTACGTTCACTTTCTGATGTATGTCGTTTATTACTTGTATGGGTAATTGAGTTATGCTGCATGTTATATAAGGAAGAATTAGTATTCCTGCTAGTTTTTAGTAAGTGAAGCATCGTAATGTGCGGTTTTGAGATTATTACTGTATGAGTATAAGTATTATGTTATTTAGGTATACCTTAGCTTAAGAGAAATAAAACTACATTAGTGTTGTTAGTTAATAAATCAATCTATACACTCATGTAAAAAAGAACATGATTGGCTCATTAAAAATATAACATAAAATGAGATTTGGAAGAGAAAACAACACACAGGCATTGTAATTACCTCGTAAGACACCTTATTTGGAAACACTTTATTGATATTGCTGGCTAAATAACAGTTTGAATAGTAAGGCGATTACGTGCTTCGGAGAGCACGATAAGCCTTCCCTTTAGCCACTATCAAAGGTAGCAGTCGATAAAGTCTGTCAACCGTCACTAAGCCAGCGTGGTGCATTATGGCCTAATCAATATATCCAAAGTAGGCTTGAATCCTTTAGGCTCCTATATAATCTGTGATGATTATAAAAATGAGAATAATCACAATACGAGCAGTACTTCTAGCATTTCTAGTAAAGAGATATGAAATATTAGGGTTATAATAGCAAAACCCCGTTTCTTTCCGTGGGTGTACGGTAGGTAAATGGTGACTCATATATTAGGCCTTTTACATGGATTTTTAGGCAATGCGGTTGGAAATCACCAACAACCTTGATTTTACCATTTTTACTGCACGTGCGACCGTGATAGCCCAATGGGTAGAACACTCGGTTATCGTGCAAACGACTAGTGTTCAAATCCTGGGTCGGGTCTACAAATACACCAATTTGTCTTTTGTAAAGACATATGTGTGGTTAATTTATCATGGTTGTTAACGGTGAGGGATAACATTGTGAGGAAACCTACATGGCTGAGTTGTACTTAGTCATGTGACAGTGTGTTTGTTCAAAACGGCGATAGGCCTGCCCCCTATCACGTGAGTACACTGTCCATGCAAAACGTGGGTACTCTGAACACCAGGTGATGTTCAGAAGTATTAGTACCTCTGCCAACCCCTTCGGGGATATCCGGCGTGAACGTTTATGTATGTTTATGTTATGTTACTGCACGTAACTTCCAAAAGTGGCTAAAGAATTTTTTACTCTGAAAATTAATATTTACTGTTGATATTCATTATTGCAATAACGGCAATTTGTATTATTACAGTATAGTCCCAAATGAATGCACATAAATATATTGATAGCTACAATCACCGACTACAACTGTGCAAATGGGTTATAGAATTAACTATGACTGTCCCTATGAATTTTAAACGAATAACCCTAACTCAATGTTCAACTCACAGTATATTGCTTTGTTACTGGCGGGAGCCAGTATTACAAATTTAAGAAAATAATTGTATTTTCTATTGCTCTAGCCTTTAACAAAACTCACCAACCTTTTACCTTAGAGTATTGATTTCCAATAGTCATATAAACCCATCACCAAACATACTTGTTGTTTATGTATATATGTTATCAAAAAATATTTGCTTTCTAATTCTAACCTTAGGTGCAAAATCATTTACCCTTTTTAAGTAATTTTGAACGTGTATTAAAGTATATTTTTTAAGTTTATAAATAATTTTAATCATCTAAACGGTGGAATTAACCGAAAATTATCATAATCATTTCAAATTACATGTGCCGGTATTGCAAACCCTTCCAATCGTCCTTTCTTAGTGGGGGCAAATGCACCAGTCACTTTATGCCAAACTTCAGTTGTTGGCTGAATAAAGTTGTATCCAAACGAGAGTGAACACTATTTTTATTTTTACTTTTTTATTGGCTGTTTTTTTCTTTTTTCATTAAAATGTGCGGGGAAATGGGAAAAGCAGTTTTGCGAGCGTTGACCGGAGCTCTTCTATGTGGCTTGGCTTCTGACGCCGCGTATTTACAGGTAAGATATTTGCAACACGAATTTTTCGACGATAATTTTAATAATTTTTCTCACGCTTTTGAGAGGTGTACAAGATTTCATGATGTATATTGTTGATGTTTAAAAATTAAATACCAAGAAGAAGTATTTGACACATCGATGTAAAGTTTTTATTGCCACTACCAAGTACTGGTTAAAATAAAATATTTATTTTCAGGCTTATTTTTTCATAAATTCAAGATTATTAATTGATCATAAATTCAAGAAAAATATTAATTATATTTTATATTGGTTTGAAAATTTGACATGACTGAGACATAAAACGTAAACTGTATGAAAAACTTTTTTTCAAGTTATTGTAAAATAATGTTATAAAAATATTTACTTACTCTACGATATAAGTTTCCATTCGAAGAATCAGAATGCTGTATGGTGCAATAATGGTTGCTCTGCCGGAGATCGTATTTCAGTTTTACAAAATTTTATAATATTTAAGGGTTTTAAGTTTTCAAATTTATATTATTATTAAAATGGTAATATATTTTAATGTTTTTGTATCTTATTACATTAAATACCAAGAACTAATTTAAAATTTCCGGATAATAAGTTTGATTAATATCAATGAAGATTTGTAAAACGTTTACAGCAATCTATAGATAAGCACTCGTAATGTTCATACGATTCAAATCATGTTAAAGATATTGAATAGGGACAAAACTAAATCTTTTTCATACTGGCCTTTTTCAGACTGTAATCGCTAAAAGGGGAGATATATTAGCCATAACTATAAATAAATAAATCACACACTTAAGTGCAATGCAATGCAATACAACCCATAATAGCTCAGACATACTTATTAATAACCAGTCAAAATGTCAAGTAGGTCAATATGTTACGAAACTCAACTCGAGACAGCTGGTCAAACCTGTTGTTTGGTCGCGACTTTTTCATTCATCAAAGTTGTATACGGTCAGATTGTATGTCCAAGCTCTTAATCTGTTTCTTTTGAACGAAATTTACAATGCTATTGAGTTTGCAACAATGCCGTGTAGTGCACGCTTATAAGGTCACTACCCTTTTCTACCTACGGGTGTCGTAAGAGGTGACTAATGATACGAAGCTTTTTATAGTAATTTTGGGGCGATGCGTTTGGAGACCATCACCGACGATAGTCTATTTCTACCATCTTGCCCCCTGTTAACTTCCAAATGTAGCTGAAGAATTTTTAGCTCTAAATCTTTGGCATACCCTTTTTGGTATTTATAGTCGTGAATATAGGTATATATGTAAGTATGTTTTTGAGTTTCAGCAGCATTGCATTGCACTGTACCTATAACTTGATTGTAAAAACATGAGTTTTAGTTAAAATCTCAGAAGAACTAATTTTTAAATATCATTTGTTTAAAAAGAAATATTTTCTACCCCTGCTGATGTTAAAAAGCACACTGATCACACTTAGAATTAGAATACTACTAAAGAGCATGTAAGAGAACATATTTTAACGATTTTCATTTACTACACTAGAATTTCCTTGTCTTAAAGGCAAAGATTGCCACCTAAACATTGATAAAATAGAGTTGCATATATTGGCAAACATATCGCTTTGTTTCTTGATACAGCTACCTCGTGTATTCTGTATCAAACGTGGCTAGATTGTCACTAAGAATGTACTAGAGTTCGTGAAGTGAGGAATTAGTTCAGTCAGTTTTACAGACACCTCAGAAGACCCCTTGCATACGTTCAGACATAGTATCTTAACTACAGGGTTGCAAGTTAAGATTATCTACAATAGGAAAGTATGAGCGCAGTTCTGTTTAGCTGTCTCGATGTAACTTTATGAAACCAGAAAATTTCACAAACACTAATGTTAAAAAGTACTCCGATGATGAACTTAAAAATTAAACTTCCTATATGTTTAATTAAATAATAAGAGAATAGGGCCTTATTTAAAAAATACTTTCAACAAAAATAAATATTATTCAAACTTAGTTCAAACGTATTTATAAGTTTTTAAAGACAATTTAAGCTTTCATTTGTATTCATTAAACTTAATACCGATTGCTCAAACTTGTTCTTGCTTTTTCAAGCCAGACGTCAAAACACAAATCGAAATTCAGTAATAGACAAAGGTCTTTTAATACTCATAAATTTCAGGGTAAAGTAAATTTGAATTATTATAAATATATAATAGGATAACCATCAACAACAATTATTACTTTAACTATCACTCTCTTTTTGTCATTTAATGCTAAGCCTTATTAACTATTATTTTCAACATATAGTAAAAGATTACGGTACTTTCATCGAATTATTGAAGTACCACCCTCAATGTAAGCAAACAAAAGCGGACGCAATCAACGAAGCCATAGACGTACGTAATGATATCCGGTTTGCCAAAGCAGCATATTACTGTATTTACTAAAATAGAGCAGATATTGCGCCCTTAGGACAAAAGGCAATAATTAGGCATTTTTGGAACAAACATGTATGTATCTTCGAATTTCTTTTATTTTACGGCTGATTTTATGAATACTACTTCGATCTTAAATGTAATATTTCATTTAGTTTGACGTAATGCTTGATGGTCCTTGTTAGACTGATCGAGCCTCACTATCGCTTGTTCTACACTCTCGCACGTGGTATGTGACACTTTTAGTTACTTGCAGCTGGCGGTCAAAAAAAATATAAGAATTTTATTATTTTATTTGGTTATGAATTATTTGTATAGGTATTAAACAATGCCTGGTAACCAAATTAGTAGTACATTTAAAACCAAACACGTTAATTATAATCGTTTTTAAACAAAGGATTACCAGTAATAAATTCTAATATAAAATCAATTTGTACACAATTCTCACTTAAAACTCATTTCCCTTTAATAAGTCTTTGTAACGTAATATTTAGCTCCTTTGTTAATTCAATTCACAAAGGAATTGAAAACCGAAGTAGGCTTTTAAATAAGGATTATGACAATAATACGATGTAAGCGAAATTAATTCAATTACATTTTAACATCAAAATACTAAACAGGTATGGCATTTGCTTTGTCAATCTGGAAATATGCTTTTGTTGTACCATAAAGTGTTGGCTTAACATTCTATGTATATGTATATGTAAGAGAATTCATAAAACTTTGTTTTAAAATCCTTCTCCCACTTAACTTCCAAAAGTGGCTGAGGCTGAAAACTCTATTGACACCATACAGATAAAAAATAGAAATTATTTAATTATTCGAGTATTTACAATTGGTAGTAAAATAAATAATAATATTGGTGATGTTTTTCCTATGGGTGTATCAGTGACTCTCACACTAGGCTGGGCCTGTATCGTGAGAAGTCTGATGTAGAGTAAATTATATGTATGTTATTTCTAAAAAACGCAGTCTCTTCTTTTATATCAAGAAAAACGTTTCAAAATTAAGAGTAAAAAGGAACTTGAGCTTTAGCGTGAAAAATAACGAACAGACTACAGAGATATAACTTCGTCCGCAGAAGAGCTAACTTCTAAAATTTTCTCTTTTCCCAAACTTTTGGCCCTTCAAACTTGAATTACTGTTAAATTTGCTATGGACTCTTTCTTCGAGCCTATTTTTTAGTTTCATTTCTTTGATGTGCTATTTCAAAGTAGAATTTGCTGAGAAAGTTTCGTGGTAAAGCTAAATTGGTATTCAAAAGTAATTTTGAAATTTCTCGCTGTGCTAACTGGGCGTTGGTTTTGACGCTTGGACAGTCGGGAGGTGTTAATTGGTACACTCTTTGGCTCCACTCTGTGTTTCCAAAGTTGAAATATGAGTTGTAATTATGAATTTACAATTCCTTGCTGACTTTAACTGCTATAAATATGATTTGCATCTTATTTTATCAAAGGCAAACTTTAACCAACTATGATTTGACTTATTTAGTTACTGTAAAATTGCTAGAGACGCTTAAAATATTATAATAAGTATTAATACAAATTATTGAGGTATATAAGGAGCAATTTTTTCTTATTTTAGAATATGTGATTTCTGTCTTGTAACGTGAGTTAAAAATAACACGATTGCATCTCTTTATCAGTGACGTAGTTGTAAAGGAGTAATTGAAAGGCTGTGATGAGTAAATCATAATCAAGAATTTACTTTATTTGCAGATAAAATAAAGAATACAATAAAATTAAAAATGTACACCTTTAGAAATTTTTATAAAAGTTCTTTCAAATGTGTTGTTTCAAAAACTATAGTGTACATTTTATTATATTTCCAAATTTTTCAGTTACGCAAAGAAAGCACTATTTTATATTTATTCTAAACGAACAGCACTAGTTAGTATCACTTTAGAAATATATAAAGCAACATTGTCCATTTTCAAAACAACTTAAAATCAACAGATGCACCGATTTCGGAAATTGTGACCGAAGCAAACCACGTATGCAATTAGAAACACTGTTTCTCAAACTCTCTTAAACTCAATGTTCACGCCGTGAATCCCCGAAGGGGAAGCAGAGGTACAACACTATGTTTCAGTACGTACGCATCAGTTTTGTCACTTAGTGTTTAGAGTTCCTCCGCTTTGGTTGGATTTGTGCATTGTGTATTGTAGGAATACACTGTTACATAACTAGGTACAATTTAGCTATATCTTCACGATCAGTATCTTCATAAATAACATACATACATACATACATACATACATATACTCACGGCTATAAATCCCTAGAAGGGGTAGCCAGAGCTAAGGAATAAGAAATTCCTCAGCCACATTTGAAAAATTGAGTGGGGAAAGGATGCTAAAGTAAAGGTTGTTGGTGATGGGTCTCCAGCCGCATCGCCCAAAAATCCCTTAAAAGCCCCAATACCGTTAGTCGCCTCTTACACCAATCGGTAGAAACGGGGTAGTGCTATTCTAAGCCGACACTACACGGCAATCTAAGCCGACACTACGCGGCAAAAATCATAAATAACCCTGATAAATTAACGACACATATAAATAAAGAACAGCCATGTTGGTGTAAATTTGAATTTATACACGAGCTAAAATAAAATAAAAAAAAACACTGTTAATATAAAGTTTTCAAAATCCTTGTCTATATAAAACATAACATTTCAAGTTCATCTAAAGGTGCTTAAAGTTATAAAGCAAAGAAGAAAGTAATTCACCCTAAGTTGGACCGACTAGTGTAACTTGAGAACTTTGACTTTTATATTTTAATCAGAAAACGGTCCTGGGTTCGATAAAAAATTAAAACTCCTCGTCTTAAGCAATAAAATACTTAAGCTGAAAGTTTTCCCGTACCGTTCAAAGTTGGATATTAAAAATGGCCAAGTTTGTTGAGTATTTTTAAAACATCCGACCGACAGATGTAACTGCGGCGTAATGATTTCTTGATATTTTTAAAACGTTTATATTAATAAGGAATATGTTTTGTACCAATTTGAGGGTAGAAAAAAATAAGAAAAAAAAAAAAATTCCTCATAAAATGTCGACTTTGGGGAATAGTCTTCGTAACTCTTTTTTAAATATCAATCATCATACATTAAGCTCTACTTCTATGGTGAAAGGAAAAAACATCGCTTGACATATTTAGAACATTGTGAAATTCCTTAAATTTCAATAATGATTATGATGTTTACTAGTAATAAACTCTAACTGTTAAAAAATAATGAAAATCGGTTCGTGAATGGCGAAGTAACCGGCGAACAAACATAAAAAAAGCGGTTGAATGAGAACACTCCTTTTTTTGAAGTCGGTTAAAAACTACGAGCATTTGTTGGCGAGACATTTAATTATGATATTGTAACACAAAACTTCATACCTTTTACAAGCCTTAAATTCTCAAGTAAACCACCTTTCGCGAAAATATCAAATTAAGCTAATAAACACGATAGGTAAGGTAAGGTCATAGACCTAAAGGCCGCAGTCGTTGCGCCACAGTGAGAGGTGGCCCAGGGCATCGTACTTGTCATGGCCGACTGCAATTGCGCCTGTCCCCGAATATCAGGGTGCCAAGGAAATAATCTAGATTAATCTAGATTATGATTCGCCTACTGATATTGTGATTTAACTTCACAGATATATTCCCTAAGCCCTTCACCTATTTTTCTTTAGCTGCTCCTTTATCAATTTCTCTTTAAACATGTTTTAAAGTTGAGAGGGTAAATGATCTTTAAATTAAAGATAATTGGTTTTAAATATTCAAAAATCTTACATAGTAACCTACGTATGTGATTGCTGAAAACGTAGCCAGAGCTGAAGCATTTGAAATTCAGAATAGCTGTTAGCATTTAAAAAAGGAAAATGTAATAAAATAGGTGATTGTTGGTGATGGATCTCCAGCCACGTCGACGACGCTTCCCGTGGAAAAACTGTGCAAATGCTATTCTAAGCCATGCCATGAACATAGTAATAAAATTGGTCAATCACATTACGCACAATCATTTATACACTAAATATCTTCGTACGACCTCTACGGTAGCAGATAGGATATTGCTAATATACAGGTATTTACATGAAAAATAGAAGTGTATTTAATTTTTACAATTATCAAATAACAAGAAAATCAAGATAATGATGAGACAATAAAGTCTGTAGCTAATTGAACATACAATTAAATACTTCCTTCCCTACGAGAAACTACAAATGTATGAAAAGTTTGTGCTTCCTAATATCGAAGCATGATTCCGGGAAGCCAATCAACCGTTTTAATTAAATGTTTTGCTTAGCGTAATATTGTTTGTTGCTGATAAGGTATTCGGATACATATCTGTTGTTTTTACAATATTTATTGCTTATTAAACATGATTTATTTCACGATATTGGTAGGATTAAATTAATTGTATTCGCTTCTTTAACTTCTATAGGGATTGGGAGAGACAATTAATAGTATGTTGTTGTAGTTACAGTAGCAATTCAGCTTGCAGCATTTACTAAGGCAGTACAATGAATTGAGGATATATACCATTTGGCGGTTGGCATCGCCATTAAATGTTCCGCATTAAAAAATTACAAAGTAAAAGTAAAATCGAAACATAGTATAGTTTCAACCTATTGAATGCAAAGCATCGAATAAGATATTTTCTATGAATGGCTGATGTCTGGTATCCTCTTGGCATGTTAGGTTGTCGGTAGAATAGCGCAAACCCATTCCTTTCCGCGGCAGCCTTAAGAGGCGACGCACAAAGGTAGGTTTTTAGGTTTTATGCGGCCAAAATTGAATTTTTAAAGTATTTTTAAATACAAAATATAATATCTCTCTACCTTAACAAGAGACCAGGCGATAATAACCTGGTCCTCTCGCCTTCGAAACCCGTGCGGGGTGCATGCACAGGGAGTGGGAACTTGATAGTCGCCCACTATGCACGCGCTCGCTCTCTACACTATTAAAGTGACTTATCTTTGTTCATCAATATTTTTGATTTGTAAATAGTTGACCAAGTAAACGCTATTGATTCTAATGCATCAAGTAAACACCATTATATAATATAAAAAATGACAACCAAGTATGGTTAAAAACTTTATTTTAATGCTTTTAAACATATTGCGATTTCCTCGAAAAATATTCCAGATTTTTACATTCAAAAGTAATAAAGTTACATTATCGCTTCCTATCGCCGTGACATTATTATTTACTATTAAACTTTATGTTCTTGTCTTATGATTCAGATAAAAAATAGCTGCAGATAGGTGCCGATAGGGTAAAAAAGAGCAGTTGAAAAATTTCCAAAAAAAGTAGTTTTATTTTTTTTTGGTAGGTTTTTTTTGTTCATCCGCAATGAAATTAGTTACCTGCCCATTTCTCTACTGAGAATATAACATAATATTCGCTTCTCCTTACAAATTAATTAGATAGGAGGCTCAAAAGGTCTGAAACAAGCACTTTCTGATGTTTAGAGATAATTATTAAATATTTTCGGACTACGATGATCTGGAGTAGAGAATTGCAGTATACGTCAACAGGATGCGACAATACATTACTATGTAACATTTCCGTTTAAAAGAAATATTTTTTACGTCTGTGATGTTGGGTTTATGACGTTTTTTTTAAAAAATATTTTTTTTCATATTTATATTTATTTAATTTCAACACAAAGTTGATTTTATTATCAATTCTATCATTCAGAATAGTAATATCAATTAAAATAATTTTGGCCGCATAAATATTAAAAACCTACCTATGTGCGACGTAGAGTATTGGAGTTTTTATCTGATTGTTTGGCAAATCGGCTGCATATCCATCACAAACATTCCAATTTTAATTTCATACACCTCCGTCAAAAAGTATTTCGTTTAAAAAGTTTTTCTTGACGAATTATTCAATGGATTTGATTTGTTATGACAGGACTAATAATACCCAGGATAGGAACAGTAATAAAAACGAGCTAGTACCGTCAGTAATAAGCGTTCAATTTAACAGACATTCTTATTGGATTTCCTTGTTAATAATACAATCAGGGCATCGACAAAATGATAATGATAAGTTGTTGAAGAAAGAAATTACAATTTTAATAATGTTTTTCTAGAGATACTATGAGGATAGTTATCCCAACCACTACGAGCAGGCGGTAATTAGAAAACCACTCCGGGAACATGAAAAACCTCAGGATCTCCGTAATGTGCCTGGAACCCCAGGGATCGACTACCCGATATACCACGAAGTGCCAGAAACTGGATTCTCTTGCGCCCATGTGCCTGCTCATCCTGGGATGTATGCTAACGTAGAAACTGGATGTCAGGTAAAGTCTTTTATTTAGCATTCATAAAAAAATATTTTTAAAGCTGATTTATTATGTACCAGTGTTGTATTTGATGTATATCTCAGATGTTAGTATAGACTTTCGAAGTGAATATCTCGATTATAAAGAATCGACTGCCTCTTCGTACGATCCTGGCAAATCTCTCTGGCTCCGTTCACATCCATCAATCTTTACATCACACTGTTTTATTCTTATTTAAGTGGCGATCGATAGTTTCTGCCTACCCAAATGGGAATTAACGGCGTAAGTATATGTATGTATGTATATAAGAATATATTATTATCTCCAAATTAAAATTACAAGTAGTCACATTAACTTTGTTTTTATTCAAAGATCCACAGCTAATGAAATACACACTAAAAATACTAACACGGTACATCTCACATCCTAGATTATACTCGTAACTTACAAACAAACGCTTTATTTCAAGGCAAGAAAACTCAAACATACATTAACTACACAAACTAGTTAAGTAAACGAACACTATTCAACGTTACGAGAAAACAGGAGTATTATATAACAAAGTTACGAAGCAATCTCTTGGGTCTAGCTATGCAGCTTTCTAACTGGACCAAGACAAGCCCTAGGGCATATTTAATTTAGTAACATTATATTGGTTGTTAATGTAGATGTACGACTATTGTTGAGCTTAGTCCGGTAAATTTAGACCAAAAACAAGGGTAAGACTACATTAATTCCCATCAAGCTGGAAGTTGGTACCATTGTTCAAAAAATAATTATAAATAAAGCCTTAAAACTCCCCATCATTCCCTTGCGTGGATTTTTTTATTCAAGGTAAAGGTAAAAATATGGGTTTTTTTACCATTTTCTTCAAAACGGAAAGTTTTATCGTAAAATTTAAGAAAGAATTGTAGATCATAAAATTATGTATAAAAAAGGTATGAAAAGATTTATAGATGTAAATGAAGCTAGAGAGGTTTGCCAGGATCGCAGAAAGTGGAGATCGATAGTCTCTGCCTACCGCAATGAACTGATGGCGTGAGTATGTGTATGTATGTATGTATCTAACCTTTACTCACGGCTTAAATCATATGGAAGTGACAGTTTTAGAATTCATGTTTCATCATTCACTTTTGGGAGTTGAGTAGAAAACATATATTCAAAGGAATAATTAATTATCGGTTATTGCATTTTAACTAAATCGCCTGAAAATAATTTAAAAGCCCGACTGCCATAGTCGCTTCGTATTCATCATAAGTATACATTTATGCCATATTGTTAAGCTGATAAAACTAAGGGAAAACAGTTGTACATTTAGTTAATATGGTTAAATGTTGATTGCTAAAAAGGAACTTAACTATGATACAATTTTATCTGCGAGTAAATATACCCACCTCTTACACATCTGCCCTTTTTATTTCCTCTGTAAGTGATGGGGTATGGTATGTGTCTATTTACGAAAGAGTAATCAGAAGGTTTATATAGCGATGAAGGAAACAACACACTTCAGTTCACGAATTCCCGGTTATATTATCACGTAACAATTTAGAGAATAAACAGTTCAATATAGTATTTATAAAAGTAAATGACAGCAATATTTTAAGAATCTATTATCAAGTATCCCTCTTCAGTCTGTACCTTTATTAGAATAGAAAAGAACAGAAAACTCATTATCGCACATCACAGTTTAAAAATTTACAGAGATTATAATTTGAATGTTTTGTTCATGAAAACATCATGTGGGGATTATTAATAGAGGAAAGAAAAATTTCGACACCAGCGGGAATCGTATACGCGGCGTATACCCGGAAGTCGTGGGTTCGATTCCCACTGGTGTCGAAATTTTTCTTGCCTTTATTTATTAGTTACAGAGATTATATTCTGAAATAGTAGTACAATTGGTAATCAGTATATGAAATGGTTACATGACAAGCGACTTGATAGTCCAGAACACCCGGTAGAACACCCGCCCGAAAACAGAAGGGCGTGAGTTCGAATCCTGGGTCGGGCCTACACCAATTTGTCTTTTCTAAAGTCATATGTGTGGTTAATTTATCATGGTTGTTAACGGTGAGGGAAAACATCGTGAGGAAACCCACATGGCTGAGTTGTACTTAGTCATGTGACAGTGTATTCGTACAAAACGGTGATAGGCCTGCCCCCTATCACGTGAGTACACTGTCTAAGCAAAACGTGGGTACCTTCTCTGGAAACTAGATGGCGTTTGCCATGTGAGTTCAGAAGTATTGGTACCTCTGCCAACCCCTTCGGGGATAAACGCCGTGAACGTTTATGTTTATGTTATGAAATGGTTACATTCCAGGCTTACCACGTGTGCCACGATGGTCGCGAGGGACACCAAGGAGCGTCGTTCCTCTGCACTAACGGAACCCTCTTCGATCAAGAAAAATTCGCTTGCGATTGGTGGTACAATGTCGATTGTTCACAGGCTATTGCTCATTATAAGTAAGTTTTATTTTATATTTTATATGGGCCTATACCTATCTATATATAAATTTTCATGGCTGGGAGGAGTAGTCCCAAGTGTAAAATTCTTAAATAGGGTAGAGCTTTGGAATAATCAATGCTTAACCACTTTAGTATTCACACGTTATATAGTTCGAAAAGTATGATGTTAAGTAATAATAAAAAATAAAAATAAAAAATATTTATTTGCCTTTAGTTAATACATTTGAAATATATATAAATTATATATAACACAATTAAGATTTGAAATTTGGCGACTTTTTACAAACATTTTTGTCGTGTCTCCCAAACTAGATTTAACTGTACTATGGGAGACAGTTTTGAGTAGAGTAAATCTTTACAGATATTTCTAAAAACATATTGAAGGCATTAAAACTAACCTAACTATTTACAGTTGAAAAAGTATGTGTGTGGTGTTTGTGTGTGTGTGCGTGTGAGTGTGTGTGTGTGTAAAGATAAAATAATGTAATATGATTGATTATAAAATTAAAATTAACTCATCTTGTAATAATTTGCTCAGTTTCCTGGTAATTAAGTGTAATTAAATAGTTGGTAATCTTATTTTTAACTTCGTACTTGTTGCATTCCAGAATTTGTAATTTTTGATCCAGTTTGTTGTATATGAATGAACACCTACAGACAAAATGTCGAGAGCCAAATACCGTTCTAGGCCTAACTGTTTCACAAGCCTGTTTTCGTTTTCGATGGTTGAGGGTAATTTCAGGTTGTAAGTTAATATTTGAATGCTGTCGTAGAATGGTATTTAGCAGATATAGTTGCCTGACAGTAAGGACCCTACACTCTTGGTAAAGCTGGAAGGTGGGGAATCTATAGGGTTTATTTATCATTACTTTTAGGTTTGCTCTCTGAGCCCTTTCTAATTTTAATAATAAAGTTTTAGCCGCGCCTCCCCAGACCGGAGTCAGATCGGAAGAATCATTTTCAAGATCACTACTACTCTTTGTCCCCACGTACGATACCCGCGGGAAGAAATAATGCCGTGTATTTCTCAACCAAAATTATGAAGTGACGTAGTTATGATTTATTTAACTATATTTTATGAGCATAAATATTAATAGTATTTGTTTTTTTTTCAATTTACATGATCGTTTTAAAAAAATAAATTAACTATTAGCTATGCTTTGTTTATTTTACTTACACACATCAAAAGTATCTAGGGATCAAGCATTTTTATGCGGATTTCTTGAGATTGAGATGTGGCTTTGTAATAAATTTATGATTTTATTAATTAATATGGATCCTTTTTTGGTGCATTTCATAATTTGAAACAGGAATTGTCAATCAAATTCGAGTAAAAGATGAAAATCAGCTATCAATATTTTCCCTGTAAAAACATACAACGCATTGAAAACATTGTTAGTGCTACTTTTTCTCTACTACTGATTAAAACCAACGTTATTATGGAGCGGCGACGTTATTTAAGCAGGGAAGAAATGCTCAGAGCCGTGGGAATGATAGAAGCTGGTTTCCGGCAACGTACTTTGGCTTAAGCTCTGTGTACAAGTCAAAGTGTTATTAGTCGACTTTGGACACGTTACTGAAGCACTGGTACCGTGGCTGAGCGCCATGGAGGACGGTATAGCTGCACCACTCGGAGGCAACACCGATACATCCAAATCACAGCTCGAAGAGCTCCAAAAATAACCGCAATGTTGTTAACCGTGAGGCTTCATCGCTCTTCAGGGAACTTAATTAGCGACCAAACAGTCAGAAACCGCTTGCATGAAGTATACCTTCATTCCCAAAGATCGCTACGGGTACCACCTATAGATAAAAATGTGTGTGTGGGTTTTTGCGGAGAAACACGGATTATTAATTGTTTAAGTTAGCTTATAAAATCTTAAAACTGTTATTACAGTCTTTATTAGGAAAATGGCAATTTTCTTTATTAATGCAAAGGTGACTTGGTTTATCGTTACTGTAGACAAACGAAAACACTTTATTTGATGAATCCTTAAAAATAATTTAATTAATATCATTCAGGAGAAAAGTTATTGCTAAAATATATGTTGATCCCTAGACACTTTTGATGTGTGTACATGTATTAATTTATAACATAACATAACATAACATAACATAAACGTTCACGCCGAATATCCCCGAAGGGGATGGCAGAGGTACTAATGCTTCTGAACATCACGTGACTTTGTCACCTGGTGTTCAGAGTACCCACGTTTTGCATGGACAGTGTACTCACGTGATAGGGGGCAGGCCTATCGCCGTTTTGTACGAATACACTGTCACATGACTAAGTACAACTCAGCCATGTGGGTTTCCTCACGATGTTTTCCCTCAACGTTAACAACCATGATAAATTAACCACACATATGTCTTTAGGAAAGACAAATTGGTGTAGGCCCGACCCAGGATTTAAACACTAGTCGTTTGCACGATAACCGAGTGTTCTACCCACTGGGCTATCACGGTTCGGTATTAATTAAATTAATTAATTATAATTTTACAAATGTTATGTTATACTTTTCAGGTTGAATTTGGACCCTCTCAAGAATCCGTACGTACCAAAGCCAAAACCTGAGGAGTACCAGGAACAAGGATTATTCTATAAAAATCACTAGTACGTTAAGAGCTATTAAATTCAATTTATAAATAACATCCAAAATACTTCGCTTTTATTGTAATAAAGTTAAACGTCAGTACAGAAGTTATTTATTTCGACGTCTAGGCTTCAAAAGACCATTTAACTGTCGTTATTCAGAATTTTGTTCTATTCCTATTCTAAATCATATCCCTAAGTAGATTTTTATAAATTTAAATGATCATTGAATGTGTAAGTAATAAAATGTTCAAATTTTAATTTTGTTTCATTTCAGTTTTATATACACTTTCAAGCATTAAGATGCTTGGACGGATAGGCCTCTAAAAATTAAGTTTATACATACATACATTGCGATACTGGTTTCCAAAAAAACAGGAACTGATTTAAAAATTGAGGACGGAGGAGGAATGTTTTCTTTAGAGCTAGAAACTCCTAAGCCACATTTGGAATTTGACAAGAAGGAAGGGGACAGTTTTTTATGAGGTCCGGTTTAATATTTTCGGTTTTTTTTTTCGTATATGGAGAATTTTATATAATCATATTTTCTTAACAAAAAAACGATAAAACATCATAAGTAGCTAGTAGTAGTAATCTGACTCTGATACTACTTAGAACTAAATTACCAAAAATAATTAAAGTACTAAACATCAGAATAAAATGTTTTCAGATAAAAATACACAATGAATTTTCTCAAAAGCGTTCACGCTTCAGTATACAAGAAAGTACAAACTGAACACACAGTGTTTTATAAAATCAGAGCAGAAGCAATGCGTACGTCAACAGTCTAGTGCAATCATGCTTTTGTCGACTCTTAGCAATCAGCTTTGTCGGTACACGTTTGTTTTCCTTTTTTTTTTCTTTTTTCACGCTCGCACGAACGTCACAGGCGTTCGACATGCATGTTTGGATGTAGGCGGTGCGGGGAAACGAATTAATCGGTTACCGGTACTGTAGCGTTTTTTTGTGGAAAATAATGGTCAGTTTTTGTTCAATTTAGCTCTATTTTGAGCGATTGGAGCTTAATTTTGAGATAGTCAAAGTGAGTGGTGGGTGATGTGGTGGCTGAGTGATTATGGGTCAGATGGAAAGAATTATTCATTTTAAGAATATTATATGTTATGTTAATCCTTAGAGCGGGGATAGAGTTGTTAATGCTTCCGAATATCACAAGAAATTAATGGTAACATAATCACCTGGTGTTAAAAAATCCATGTTTATTCTTGAACCTAGCATCCAAATTATCGGAACAGACCTAACATCATTTTGCAGGAATACATTGTCACATATTTAAGTGCCTCTTAGTCATTTGAAATTCTTAATGATGTTATTCCTTACTGTTCAATCACAGTAAATTCACCACACATATGACTTCAGAAGAGGAATGTAGGCCTAACTCAGGATTTGCCTAATAGAACCCAAGCTTCTCAGCGAGAAAGACACAAAAAATATTTTCTTGTAACTCGCTGTATTGTTTCAAGTTTTGGTTTACAAATGTGAACGCATTTTGGTCCACGCGTTCAATTAAAGCAACAATTTTATTTCAAAATAGAATTGGACTATACTTTTTTTACCGGCTATCAGCAGTATATTGTTTTTGGTTCAATTATAGGACAAGGATGAATAAACAGAATGGAGCTCCCAAAAATATAAACTAATACATATTTATTCACTAAATAAAAATATTTAAATGAGATAATAATAGTGTAGAAGGATAAACATGAAGTTTTGTATTTAATCTGAATATTCTTCTGATTAATTTGAATATCTCCTAATATTATACATACATACATACATATACTCACGGCTATATTTCCCTAGAAGGGGTATCCAGAGCTAAGGAATTATAAATTCCTCAGCCACTTTTGGAAGTTGAGTGGGGAAAAGATGGTAAAAATTAAGGTTTTTAGTGATGGGTCTCCAACCGCATCGCCCAAAAATCCAATAAAAAGCCCCAATACCCTTAGTCGTCTCTTACGACACCCGTGGGTGGAAAGGGGTAGCGACATTCTAAGCCGGCACTACACGGCAAATATTATCTGCTTACCAATCTACAATAAACCAGCATTTTATTTCTGTTTCTTTTTCTTCAATCAGTATTATATCTTTTTACCATGAATAATAATAAATATATACCGACATATTATACACAGATCAAGTTAACCCCAAACTAAGTAAGACTTGTATTATGGAATACTAACTAAACGACATATTTAATATTATATAACACATATATAAATAACACCCAAGACTAAGAAACAATCATTTATGCTCCTCACATAAATGATGTCCTCAGCGGGGATCGAACCCGCAACCTCCGGACCGAGCTAGTCACCTATCCACTCGGCCACAGCTGTCGTCAATGAATGGAAAACAATAATAGAACCATAGAATGAAAAATGTGTATTATACAAATTAATGTAATATTTATACCACAAAGTGACCACATTAGGAGTTATCATCAAGTCCCAGTAACCAATGATATTTCTTTGATTCCATGAAAGAATGAGAGGAACTATTCTTACCGAAACCCAGACTTAGGCTTGTGGTATTAAAAACCAAGAGGGCAATTCTCGCAAGTTCGATATCATTACTATCATAGAAATTATATCAAGTGTTCAATGTCATGTGAAAAATATCACAAAGTGAAATATATTTCTATTGATGGATTGAAACTGTATTCTCGCACACGGTAGTAATTTTTCCTTAGACATTAAAGAACGAAGACCGAAATCAATGAACCAAGCGAATGAATTGAACGAAAGGTCAGTTTAACTGTCATCTTAGATATGAAAAGGTCTTCATATCTGTCAATATTTTTACTCGACATTGGCGAAATAATTGTGGCAAACACGATTGAAGCCACCTTAAAAAATTGAATATTGAATTTGTCAATATTTACATATGTTTTGGTTTGTTTAAATTTTCCTTTAAGTGTACTTTGCCGGAAACTAGCAAAGTCTGAATTCCCAAATGGACCATCCGACAACCGAATTTAGTTTTAGAAATTTTATTATGGAAAAATAATATATTTTTTATATTTTAATAATATAATTAACGTTGATCCAAGTAGTTATTATTTACAACTTCTAAGACTATTTGATCTATGATCCATTTAATATATTTACCTACATTTTAGTTTTCTATCTATAAGTATTCAAACAAAATTTGAAAACAAAATGGCTACCGTTCGCACGACATCTTCAAATATCATCATATCGTCTGATCGTGACCACACGATATCATCCTTTGATATATATCATCATATCGGCTGGTTTTCAATAGAAAAATATCGATCGGATGGAGTGAGAATAGCTCAAGTCAAATGTCGGTCGCAAAATATCACAAAAATGATAAATATCGGAAGTGATATAAAATCTACCGTGTGAGAATTGCCCTCCAATTCATACATCAATGTTGCCGCTAATAAAAACTGTGGAATAGCACCAACGGGTTTATTCGACGGAAAACAAAAACAACGAATATTCGGGACATGTTCGCATTTTAAAGTTTCTAACTACTCGTATCGTATTTGCGGAGTTTCATTTTAGGAAACAACAAGAATTTAAATTTTCAAAATTCATACTGAACAAGCAACCGTGATAGCCCAGTGGGTAGAACACTCGGTTATCGTGCAAACGACTAGTGTTCAAATCCTAGGTCGGGCCTACACCAATTTGTCTTTTCTAAAGACATATGTGTGGTTAATTTATCATAGTTGTTAACGGTGAGGGAAAACATCGTGAGGAAACCCACATGGCTGAGTTGTACTTAGTCATGTGACAGTGTATTCGTACAAAACGGCGATAGGCCTGCCCCCTATCACGTGAGTACACTGTCCATGCAAAACGTGGGTACTCTGAACACCAGGTGACAAAGTCACGTGATGTTCAGAAGTATTAGTACCTCTGCCAACCCCTCCGGGGATATTCGGCGTGAACGTTTATGTTTATGTTATGTTATGTCATACTGAAACATGTTGGACTTTAGTATCTTTTACTGAATATTATTTTGACTTTGTTTCAATACTGATAATCTTATTGGATGATTTCTGGAAGGGAGCGTTTTTGGTGGTGGGACCGCTTATTGTGTTTCTGTTAATACATAAAAGGGGTAGCCAGATACCTCTGGCTTTAGTATTAGTATCTCATCAAATGTATTTAATGAGATAACGCGAATTACCTCGATCTCTGCAACATGTTTAGAATATCTTTATTGCAATTGTAATTACTACGGTCACTTCCTTTTTGATTGCATTACCTCGGACCACAAGGGTAAATTGATAAATTTAGAATTTACCCTTAAAAAGAAAAAATCAATTGTATGTAAACATAAAACTGAAAAAAAAAAATTAGCTTATTTGAAAATAATATAAAGTCTAGCATCAGCCCCCCAATGAAAAGCAGTGAAACATTAGAGAATTGTCTTTTATTCATCAATGAGCTAAAAACCGAATTCAACAAAATCTCTAAAACTAAGGTAATACTATGTAATAAAAAGAGCTCTTTTGCTGAATAAGCCACGGCTGGGATTAGAATAAGTAGAGATCACCTACATAACATTTATAGAGAAAAGTCCTATAACTTCAACCAAGATTTTATTATTTATGTCAGAAAATATTCTAAAATTTTCAAAAAAGTTTTGTGGTGAAGCTAAATCTAGATATATAAAACATAAAATTAAGAATTCTTCTAACAAGAGTAAGACTGTCTGTAAAATAATCAACAGTGAAACTGGAAGACTAAAGTCCCCACATGATCTCAATTTATTATTAGATAATGAACTGATACAGTCAAGATCACAAATTGCTTACATTTTTGAAAATCATTTTATAAATCCCCCCCCCCCTACTCAGATAAAAGAGAAATTCAATTCATGTCCCCAAAAAGCTCTTGAGTTGTTGGAACAAAATGTTATAGGCCTATTTCTATTCTACCAGTTCTCAGTAAAGTTTTTGAGAAAATCATGTCCAACCAAATGCTTTCATATTTCATCAAACATAATATATTCCATGACGAGCAATATGGTTTTCTAAAGGTAGGTCTACTGTAGATGCAGGAGTGTCACTAATGAAACATATATTTAATTCATGGGAAAACTCCCAGGATGCGTTAGGTATATTTTGTGACTGTACAAAAGCTTTCGATTGTGTAAAAAAGGAAATAGCGTTGATTAAACTTAAATATTACGGTTTTGACGAGCAAACATTACGCAAACTCACGGATATATTTCCCTAGAAGGGGTAGCCAGAGCTAAGGAATTATAAATTCCTTAGCCACTTTTGGAAGTTGAGGGGGTAAAAGATCGTATAATAAAGGTTTTTGGTGATGGGTCTCCAACCGCATCGCCCGAAAATCCAATAAAAAGCCCCAATACCCTTAGTCACCTCTTACGACACCCGTGGGTAGAATAGGGTAGCGACATTCTAAGCCGGCACTACACGGCATAACTGAAAATTATAGTATTTTACGTACTCCATGTTACTTTAGATAATGTTTTCTGCAAGGAAGTAAGTTTGTGTAAGTTTGTTGGTGGTAAGTAAGTAAGATTGATTTGAAATGTATAAATAATGAACAGTAAAAAGTAGCAGTAAAAATCATGTGATTAAATATAGGAATATCACCAAATGATTATGATGTCATATCAATAGATGATTTCCATGCCTATACGCAACCCTCCTTCCGCTGTCCTTTCCTGGTTCCTATCTCCTTCTTGCTCTCGCTCCCGCATTCAAAATTTGAATTGTTAAGGCCCAACCCCTAATTTTTCAACCAATAATTACATTTATTGAAATGATTTTAACCAAAAAATACTCATGTTCGGGTTGCTGTATCTCCGAACGGACAACGCTTTGGGGAAACTCCCCATAATAAATATTGATTCACTATATTATCCTAATTTAAAAATGTACCACTAATTGCAATTGGACAGTATACCAATATGCCCATCCTCCTTTGATCAGTTTCTATTATACAAAAAAGAAACTGCTGTAAAAAACACCTTCAATGTGATACTATCGCAATCTAAGGGTACATAATAAAATCGAACACTACACACCCGAAAATCTGGAAAGATTAAACCCAATCCTTCGACCATTCAACACTTACATAATAGCGACTATCTTCAACATAAGCTGTCCGATGGGGGTTATAAATTGGTAGACTTGTACAGATAAGAGGAATATGCTTTATAAATTGTTTACGGCCAAAATCCGGAGCTAACGTTAAATTTATTCAATACCTCGACATACGGTAGCGTCGTAACTCACGGGGGCCCTTTTATAGTGGACGTTACATTGATTTGTTACGGTCATACCACGGCATGGTGACCGATGCTGTCATTAAATATTGCTAGGACATGTATCGGGTTTGAGCAACAATTTTAGCATTTGCCGTTTGATGTATGGGTTGTGTTTGAGATTTGAATTGTAGACGAACGTTTATGGTTACCTGACTTTTAATTAAACATTATACATACGTATACTCACGGCTATAAATCCCTAGAAAGGGTAGCCAGAGCTTCGGAATAAGAAATTCTTCAGCTTATTTTGGAAGTTCAGTGGGGAAAAGATTGTATATAAATGTTTTTGGTGATGGGTCTACATCTACAACCGCG
Organism: Bedellia somnulentella; assembly: GCA_963576735.1. NCBI lineage: Eukaryota > Metazoa > Arthropoda > Insecta > Lepidoptera > Bedelliidae > Bedellia > Bedellia somnulentella. Next base: position 8,830,302 of record OY755171.1, read on the forward strand.
TCGCACAATAATCACTTAAAAAGCCCCTATACCCATAGCCGTCTCTTGAAAACACCCACGGAAAGAAAAAGGGTGGTGCTATTCTAAGCTGACACAACATAGCGAATAATTAATTAAAATTAATAATTAAAAAAAATACATTCCATATTATGTTCCCTCCAAGGGGCTCGAGCCTACCCTGAATAGGGTCACTTAACCATATTCCACCACGCTGGCAACGTGTACGTCATCGTTCTTTAACAACTTCCGTTTCACAAAACGTAAATATTACTTACTTAATTTTTAGTAAATCAGGTGATTTAGACTGCAATACAAAAAACTTACATATTTTTGTATACTTAATATCTATAGTTGTGTGTCCTTTGAAATTTAAATTAAGTTGATTTTTCTTTTCATTTGAAATTGTTCCGTGTACTCTGTAGTAATGAATAAATGCAATAGGCTATTTGACTGTAATAAAAATAAACATTTCTTTTATTTCATTAGTCTTAATATTTCTTTTTTGGAGCAATATGTAATAATGCGAGATAAAAATATTGCATTATTTTACTAAAATCCGTCTTCTAAAATAAGTATTTTTGATGCATCTGTCACGTGACTAAAAACGACCGTGATTGGCTATTTCTATAATGACGTAGATCGCGCATAAACTGACTGAGTATCGCTTCGCTCATCAATACATAGTATAAAACAAAGTCGCTTTCGCTGTATGTCCGTATGTATGCTTAGATCTTTAAAACTACGCAACGGATTTTGATGCGGTTTTTTTTAAAAGATAGAGTGATTCTTAAGGAAGGTTTGTATGTATAATAAATGCATAATATAGTAGAGAAACACTGATAAATTTAAAGATTTCTTATGTGATGTCGTAAATAAGCACGTTTTTTTGCGCTTATATTGCAAACGCTGGCTGAACCCTACGAGATAGACCAAAATAATGTACTACAGTATTGTTCACCTTAAAAAGTTCAACAAAAAAGTCCACGATGGTATATGTCTATCTCTTAGGGATAACCCAGCATAACCATTTTTATTCTTTACTAAAAAATTGTTATTTACGAAGTGAATTTAATCAATACAGCATTAATCCTTATCCAATTAAGTACCCTAAATAAATTGTGCATTTATTATAGATCAATATGCTTTTTACAGCATGTAATTTAAGTGAATATTACCGAAGATATTACAAATTTAAAATGCAGGGTCGTAGTTGTTTACGCCGGGCGGCGCGTGCCTATAAATAGCGCGTCGATGGCCCGCGCTTCGCCTCCTATCCGACTTAGCTTAGGTACACTCCTTTGCCACGCCAGGGCGGCCTTCAGCCGCCCGGCACAACATATTAAGGTGACGCCGCATAGGCCGCAGGGCCAGCAGCACCGAACCGGTGGGGTTTTAAGAGCTTATTCCATTTGCCTGAATTCAGAATGTCCGATAGCCACAGAATCTGAATTCAGACTAGTGGAATAACGTTCAGAACGCTAGGCTTCCGATAAAGAGACAAATTTCGGTTCCTAGCTCACTACATTTTTTGTAGCTCCGTCTCAGGAAGGTAAGGTGGAATAACGTTCAGACGATTTAGTCGCCTCGCGCCCGCCACAGCGAGAGGACGTGCCAATATTTTTCATGCCTATGATTGCAAATTACGTAAACAAAAAAAAGATAATAAAAGTTTTATAGCAGATATACATATGCTCACGCCATTAATTCCAGGGGTAGTTAGGTAGGTAGGGGTTCCATTTCATAGGGGTAGGCGGATATGTATAATTATATTCTTACATACATACATATACTCACGCTATTATTTCCGATTGGGGTAGGTAAATACGTTTTATGACATACATGCAAATTATATTATATTATAAATACTCACGCCATTACTTCCCATCGGAGTAGGCAGATACGTTTAATTACATACATACGCGCATATACTCACGCTTTTACTTCCGCTTGTGGTAAGCAGATAATTTTAGATACATACATACATACTTAAACTCCCGCCATTTTTCCGTAAGGGGTAGGCAGATACGTATTGTTTTAAATATGCATACTTATACTCACGCCATCACTTCCCCTGGGGGTAGGCACAGGCGTATAATTACATACATGCATACATATACTCACGCCATTATTTCCCATTGGGGTAAGCAAATACGTTCAATCACATATATGCATACATATACTAACGCCATTACCTCTCATTGGGGTAGGCTGAAACTATCGATCGCCACTTCGTACGACCCCGGCAAACTTTTTAATAAATATGCTTTTATTTTTAAGTCATATAGGAGTTCCCGCCTATTTAATATTTTGTGTGAAATATGACGTAAAAATATTTGGAAAAGGTTGTGTACATGAGTAGGATATATGTAAGTATAGTAGCGAAAGAGATATATAGACGCAATGTGTCGTCGTTTATTAAATGAGAGTGGGATATTCCATAAGAGAGTCCGATAGAGAGCGTTTTAAAAAAAAGGCGGGAGCAATTTCGTACGACTGCCCGCAAAAATCGCGCGCTCGCGAATCATTCAGAAACTGAAATCGGTGTAGTGGAATAACAAGCGTCTGTGGCCTTCTGCGGCAGTGACTGTGAAGGACCTCCGATTTCAGCAACGATAAAAGTGTAATGGAATAAGCTCTTTAGTCGGTAAAAGTCCGACATACCTCCGTCGCTCTCTCGAGCGACGGGGGATCCTATGAGGATTTCCCCACCGGTAAACAAAAAAAAAAAAACGCGCTTCGCCTTATAGCACTTTATGATTTGCAGCGATCGCATGCGTTTATCGGAGCTCTCTAGCGAGGAAAATATCAAGAATTAATTAAACTGAATAGAATAAGTATCTTTTGTTGTTGATTATCTTTTAATTTTTATTATTATATTAGTAGTATTGTAAGTACATTTGTACGTTACACACAAAAACATATTTCTTGGTATTTCTTCCATTAAGACTTTGATTTGAATTTAGAGTTAAGACAATTTAGTATTATGGCGAGCATTTTCAATTATTGAAAATTATAGTTAAGTCCATAGAAGAACTGAATAGAATATGTATATTTTGTTGTTGATAATCTTTTGTTTTTAGTCGAACGAATAGTAAGTTAATATTTTTTACTCCAGCACTAACCAAAAGGACATTCTGTAGTAGGTATATTTTATTTTGCATTGCACCCGTGCGAAGCCGGGGCGGGTCGCTAGTTAGTGTATAATGCGGAATTGACGTAATTTGTGCTACAGCCGCCATTTTACTTAAAGTCGCGTTTTCGCGGCACATTTGAATATTGCATTTTCTTTTTCGATTTTTTAATAAAATAGCTAATATGAAGACAGAAAAATATTTTTTTAGGGCTCCTTATAAACTAATTAACACCGTAAGATAGTTTTCAAAACTTAGTCAAATAGCCTATTCTTACTATCTACAAAGACTTACACAAAATACACGTCCAATACATTCTGAATTACCTATTGATTACATCTTTTTATATAAAGGACTTAAGTTGGGTCATTTCAAATATTGTTTAGATATTAATGGCTAATTTTGATAATATCGCAAATGATATCGACAAATTGTCTTTCTCGGATGCTGTTCAGTGTGATGTGGAAGAATGCAAAAGGTTTGTACCCACGTCTGATGGTCTGACTGTTTTAACCCAAAATATACGTAGCTTTAATTGTAATTTCACAGGTTTTGAGGTTTTAATATCGAGATTGGATATTAATTGTGATATTCTGGTTTTCACCGAATGTTGGATGTCACACGTTTCCGTAATGCCCAACATCAATGGCTATACCTCGTTTGCTACTGGCTTGAATCCAATACAAAATGATGGTGTTATAGTTTATATAAAGAATGCACTCACTTTTGTTGTAGAAGAAGTGATTATAACTAACAGTAACTGTCTTGCCATAAAATTAAAGGGATCAGATACTACCATATTAGCTATTTATAGATCACCTTTATACTCAAATCTTGACCCATTTCTTTCTTCTCTTGATTCAGTTCTAAAACAATTTAACTCTTCCAAAACTATAGTTCTAACAGGGGATATAAATATAGACATATTATCATCGAACAATTCTACGGAGCAATACCTTTCACTTCTAGCGTCGCATGGATTGTTCCCATCTCACAATTTTGTTACTCGTGATGCTAGTGGCTCTTGCATTGACCATGTGTTTATAAGGACAAAAAAACCATCCATAACAGTTGTTGTTCACTCCTCTCTCACTGATCATAAATCAGTTGTATGGTTTCTTAAAAAAGATCAAAACCGCAATTACGTTATCTCTAAGCGTAATAAAATCAATTACGAAAACCTAAAAGAATCGATAAGCGAAATAGACTTTGAGCGTATTTTATCCCATTCTGATGCCAACACAGTCATGACCCTCTTTGTTGATGAAATTAGGTCAGCTTTAGACAAAAACTCAACTATAGTTATTCTCTCCCAACGAAAGAAAATTATAAAGCCTTGGATAACTCCTGGGCTTCTAAGGTGTATTAGAAATCGCGATAAACTTCACAAAAAAGCAAAAGCCAATCCTGAAAATTTCATTGCCAAAGTGACATACACTAGGTACAGAAATTTCTGCGGCAAGTTATTAAAAACTGTTAAACGTAATTATGATAGGAAATTAGTTGTAGAAGCTGGAAAAGATAGCAGAAAACTATGGAAAACTATAAAAAAAATAACTAATACTTCCAAGAACAATTCAATACCTAGTGAATTGCTAACAGTCTCTAATTCCCCTCAGGCCTCAGTTAATGCTGTCAATAAATATTTTGTCGAAATAGGTGAGACTCTAGCAAAAAATATAGCACCGTCTGTTCGGTCTGGTTCCGACTCATGTTCTGATTGCCCTGATACTTATAGTTCTACGCCTTACTCTTTTGTGCTTATGGAGACTAGTGAGAATGAAGTTAAAAACATAATATTAGGACTTAAGAATGAATCATCCGTAGGATGGGACCAAATTCCAAATAGAATTATAAAAGAAAATGTAGAAAATCTAATCCACCCTCTTACCATTATATTTAATAGATGCTTGGCTCAGGGTATATTTCCAAAGTATTTGAATAGATCCGAAATTATTCCAATTTTTAAGACTGGTGATAAAGGCAAAATTTCCAATTACAGGCCTATATCATTACTTCCAGCCTTTTCAAAAATTTTGGAAAAGATACTCAATACCCGTCTAGTGAACTTTCTTGAAACGAATGGCTTACTATCTGTACATCAATATGGTTTTCGCAATTCCCTTTCAACAGATGATGCTGTCTCTGATCTGATAAATTTTGTAACATCTAACCTAGATAAGGGAAAAAAATGTCTTACTATCTTCCTCGATCTCGCAAAAGCATTTGACACGGTTTCCGTGCCAATTCTTTTGCGTAAACTAGAGCGGATCGGTATCAGAGGTATGCAATTGGAATTGTTTACCGACTACTTGTCAAACAGATACCAATATGTTCGGCTAGGTTCACACACGAGTCAGGACTCACATATCACACATGGCGTTCCGCAAGGTAGCATACTCGGCCCAACACTTTTCCTCATATATATAAATGATCTCCTAAAACTAAATTCGAAACATTGCAAAATAACATCTTATGCAGACGACACAGCTCTGAGTTTTTCCGCAGGGACTTGGGAGGAAACCTTTCGAATTGCACAAAAGGGATTTGATGATGTACAAGAATGGCTGAAACAAAACAAACTCACGTTGAATAGCGAAAAAACCCTTTACTTAACATTTTCTATAAGAGAAACACCAGATCTACAACTCGAACTATTGTCTCACAACTGCCACTCAACTTCATCAAGTCCCATGAATGGAGAGTGCTCTTGCATACCATTGTCAAGAGCAAAGTTTGTTAAATATTTGGGTGTTTTGATTGACGAGAACATGTCTTTTAAGCAGCAGATACAGGCACTTACTAATAGAATACGTAAGCTCATTTATTTCTTTAAAACTTTAAGACATGTGGTTGAACCTCATATGCTTAAAAGAATTTATTATGCTATTTGTCAATCTTTATTAACATACTGTATTACATCTTGGGGTGGGTCGCCGAAAACAACTCTAAAAAAACTTGAAGTCTCACAAAGAACCATATTAAAAGTATGTACATTTAAATCTTTTTTCTACCCAACCAATCTACTCTACGAATCATGCCAGGTTCTTAATGTGCGCCAACTTTTTGTTCTAAATGTCATAACAAAACAACACACTAGCATGGTCTATAATTCTAGTCTACTTGATAAGCGTCGAAATTATGCAGTTTGTAATAGATCACATAAAATCAGGACTACTTTTTCACGGAGATTCTTTCCATTTCTCGGGCCGTACCTTTATGACAAGATCAACAAGCTGACCAATATTTACTCAATGAATAAATTTCTATGTAAGAAAATTGTAATTGATTGGCTGTTGAAACTTTCATACCATGATAGTGAAATGTTACTGGATGTAATTCAATAATTCTAATTTAAAAGATGTAAAAGACAAACATTAATACACACACACACACACACACACACACACACACACACACACACAAATACACACACACACACTCACAGATACAAATAAATACTCACACAGAATCTTATTAATTTAATTTAAATATACAATAATATTTCATCCAAATGATGAATTAAAATTTGCATGCTCTAACTATATATGAATATATTTTAGTAGGATAAAATTTGTAAATATTGTCTTTTAAAGCCACTAATATTAGAACTACAAAACTTTGATAAGACTATATAACATGAATTGTATGCTGAAACACAGACTATCGTCTAGTTCGGCTGCAATTATCTTTAAAATTGCACTGTAAAGTTAAGCACAGTTTTTGTTTATAAACCATTATAATTAACTTGTACGCTTTTCTTGAATAAACTATTTGTATTTGTATTTGTAATGACGTTACTAACTACAGCCGATAATTTTATGACTTTTTTATCCCCACTTTTAGTATTGGGGAGATACACTAAAAATAAAACATTTATTTATTGTTTAATTTTTTACCTGTACAATTTTATATAATCATATCAAATCACAACCTTCTATATCCGACCGACAGGCAGACAGACAGACGAACAATTTAAGTATAGAATATATGTTGCTATTTTCTTTATTTAAGCTTAAGTGAAATTATTAATTTAGCGTAAATAAAATGTGAATCTAATAATTCTACTTTCATTACCTATAAGTCAACGGTCAAATATAGAAAAGCAAGCTTTGTTTCTCATTACAATTTAAGTATATCAGACCCCAATATCTGCGGAGCAATTTAAACGCTTCACTTCTTCCGTGATGAAGTCACCGATGTGCTTGCCATCGAAACTGTCGTTATTGATTAACATTTGAATTTAATTATCTTCATAAAAGCAAAATATATCTAAAGTACTCAGAAAAATTATGTTTTTGTTCATGAAAACCTCATGTGGGGATTGTTACTAATAAATAAAGGAAAGAAAAAATTCGTCACCAGCGGGGATCAAACCCGCGATCTCCGGGTATACGCCCCCGTCGCTCTGCCAATTGAGCTATAATGTCAAGTGGCTACTAGTGCGAAATTCTACGTTCCTTTGTTTCTTTTACACTTTTTTAAGTAATGTGAGCGTTCCCTACTTTCGAACTCAGAAAAGAAACTTCTCAGTAAAAGTACTCAGAAAAAGGTTATTGAATAAAAACTATAGGTAGAACCACAGGTCAGTGCAAGTCACGTTTGCACACCATCGGTAGTAACTTAGTAGCGCACCTTTGTAACCACAGGTGAGTCATAAATCGCTACAGCAGGGTACAACAATAGTTCACTACGAGGGGTTTACTATCCCGCTTATCTCTCGTTAGGACCTCAGCTCTTATTTATGAGTCTCCGATGGTCTCGAATGACCATAGATATTCTTTCCTGTTGGTAGCAACGCTTATCTGGTTGCAAAAATGCTATGGATCGGTTCACTGATACAAGTAAGAGTTTATTAGATTAGGTACTCTAAATTCAGTGTTCAAGAGCTCTAAGCTTCTTAACATTTTCGTAATAAATTTCATAGTGCACCGTTATTTTTTAACAATGCTTCTATATACTTGTGTTGCCATATTTTCAGTATAGCTATGAAAACATACATATACACTCACGGCCATAACTCCCGAAAAGGGGTAATGGAATTTCCTCAACCACATTTAGGAGTTGATAGGAGACAAGATGGTAGAAATAAAAAATCGTTGGTAATGGTCTCCTACCGCATCGCCCAAAAACCACTAAAAAGCTCCATACCTTTGGTAGCCTTTTAGGACACTCGTGGGTAGAAAAGGGTAGTGAAATACTGAGCCGGCACTGCACGGCAAAAAAATATAAAAAGTTATGGAAAATATATGAGATAATTTCAAAACATAAACCAATCTTGTAACTTGGTTCTATGTAAAAAGTATTTTGTAATAAATATATGAGAGAAACATTAATTATAATCTCTCTTTGAGTCCGTTCAGGTATATATTATAATAACAAAGTTCTAAATTCTCTTATCTGAACACAACAGGCGGTCAGTAATCATCTAAAATAACCTCCTGATGGTTTTCTCGCATAAAGGTCCATTAATGGGGCATTAAACTATTAGTTTGGCCATTACCTTTACTGAGTGTACTCCCTAGTGTGCTGTGACAATATCGCTTGATAGTTTCTGAAATATAATGAAATACTTAAGAAATAAAATTATGTTTATACAAAGAAAAATTAAAAAGGATAATACAGGAAGTGTTTTTCACAAGTGAAAAGATTACTTTTTAAAATATGATTTTGGAATTTAAGATCAATATAAGTTTTAAAACTTATAAATACGTTGTTACTTCGGCATGCTTATCAGATCAAAATGACGACTTTTTTAAACCTACATTCTGAGTACGGCCGTAGCGTAGGTACCCATAAGTATTTTCTATTAAATCCCATGTCGACACTTTATGCCTTCGCTTAACAAGTAAAGTGGTATACTTTCATTGACCTTTTTGAAATTCGGTAAACTATATGAAAAAAGGGAAATAACGAATCGTATAATATTCATCCTGAAATCAGAGGATTACTAACCTGTACATTGCTCACATATGTTATCTCTCAAAGCAGTTAATAATAGCGTAACGCTCAAACATCAATATGCACTCCCGTGGGTTTCCAAAGCAAATAGGCTAATTGATAGTAATTGTTTCAGAGCCGTGTATGTATCATAGTAATTTGAATACAAAGCAGTATTTGATGATTAGGGAACTAAATAGGGGAAATGAGATAGGCTGATGAAAGTCGTTTTTTTACTTTGTGTATGCTCAAAGATTCAAAGACTCAACGTCCACCGTCAATCCTCGAAGGGGTTGGCAGAGGTACTAATATTTCTTAATATCACGTGTCTCCTGGTGTTCTGAGTATTCACGTTTTGCTTCGACAGTGTACTAACGTGATAGGGGACAGGCCTATCGCCGTTCGTACAAATTAATACTACACTATACAAACTATGAACAATATTATACTATAAAAATTATATATACAGTTAGTACTCTCTTACTGTAGTGTTGCGTTCGCACAATCTAGAGAGGGTCTGATTCACCGCCTCCAGGTGATACAAAATAGTGCGCAAGGCGGCAGGGGCGCCTTGGTATGTTAGGAACTATGATGTCTACAGAGACCCCATCTCTACTGCATTAAATCATGTTTCTTCTGCCACACCCAACATACAAATAGAAGTGGATTACAATTAACTAAAGGTTTAATAGTGTGAGTAGAGTATCATAGAACCATTGTGGAAGGTAATGATAGTAGAGAACGAAAAAGAGGTGTGTTCTAAGAGTAACAATATTTCACTATCAAAGAACAAACAAACCGTTTAAGTTTATTAAATCAACTGCAGCAGTAACAAGAAAAGTAGCAATTATCTTTTCCCTGCATTCAATCAATTTTCTAACAAGCAAACAATACTACTCGAATGGAACGGATACACCACGATTCTAGTACTGTTACCGTCAACCTTAATGCCATTTAAATTAGTATTATTTTTGAATACATTGCATCATTTTTAATTTTGACATGTAATTGCAATGGGTTTACCAACGTTGTGGTTACTGGCGTAGTCTTTTGGGTTTATTGAGTCTCTTCTGAAAACTGAGACTGCATACTTTGCATACATACATACATATACTCACGGCTGTAAATCCCTAGAAGGGGTAGCCAGAGCTAAGGAATTAGAAATTCCTCAGCCACTTTTGGAAGTTACGTGGGGATTAGATGGTGAAATAAAGGTTCTTGGTGATGGGTCTCCAACCGCATCGCCTAAAAATCCCTTTAAAGCACCTATACCGTTAGTCGCCTTTTACGTACACCCACCGGAAGAAATGGGGTAGTGCTATTCTATGCCGACACTACACAGCAGACATACATACAGACATACTTTGCTTTTGAGAATAACTGGTAATCCGCCCTGCGATTGCAAGAATGGTTTACATAATCACTTCCTATAAAATTTAGCGTGATGTTATATGCCCGTTGATCCTTATGAAGATTTGAGCTATCCATTTATGATCGTTTTTTTATTGGATTCATCAGTTTTGGAGCCTATTCATTACATACAAATAAATACACAAACAAATTTGTACTTATTCGATTTAAGTAATTATTATATAACTACAAATTATATAACTACAATTATCGATTACAGTATCAATTGTATTATGTTATGTACAAATTTCACTAATACAATAATAATATATCTATTGTACTAATTTTTGGAATTGTTAAATTTTAGTTAGCTGCGTAGTGTCGGCTTAGAATAGCACTACCCCATTTCTTCCGGTGGGTGTACGTAAATGGCGACTAACGGTATTGGGGCTTTTAAGGGATTTTTGGGCGATGCGGTTGTAGACCCATCACCAAAAACTTTATTTCACCATCTTTTCCCCACGCAACTTCCAAAAGTGGCTGAGGAATTTCTAATTCCTTAGCTCTGGCTACCCCTTCTAGGGATTTATAGCCGTGAGTATATGTATGTATGTTAAATTTTTGAATTCGAGACTAATTATAACCCAACCTTTATATTTAATCAGGGGAGCACATTCAGTCTCATATATATTTTTATCCCAATTTATTTTGTCATCTAAGAAATGTGGCATAATCTATAATTCAAGAATGTTACTCTAGTATGTAAGGTTTTTGGCATAATAAGTTTCAAGCATAAAGATATAAAAGATGAATATTAGCGACCTAAATTTACTTTAAGAAATAGGTTGAGATGCACAAATTTTATCCATTGTATATTTATTGTGTATTTGTTGTACATACTTTTTATTTGCTGTGTAGTGCCGGCTTAGAATAGCACTACCCCATTTATTCCAGTGGGTGTACGTAAGAGGCGGCTAACGGTATTGGGGCTTTTAGGGATTTTTGGGCGATGCGGTTGGAGACCCATCACTAAAGAACCTTTATTTTTACCATCTTTTCCCCAATCAACTTCCAAAAGAGGCTGAGGAATTTATAATTCGTTAGCTCTGGCTACCCCTTCTAGGGAAATATAGCCGTGAGAATATGTATGTATGTATATTTTTTATTAAAGTAAATATAATATTCCAATGGGTAGAACGATCGCCCCTCAATATAGACAGGCGTTGGTTCAAATCCAGGGTTAGGCCTATACCAATTTGTCTTTGTCATGTGACTGTGTAATCGTACAATACGGCGATCGGCGATGGGCCTGCCCCCTATCACGTGAGTACACTGCCCAAGCAAAACGTGGGTACTCTGAACACCAGACGACGATGTCACGTGACGTTCAAAAGTATTAGTACCTCTGCCAACCCCTTCGGGGATATACAGTGTGAACGCTTGAGTCTTGAGTAAATAAAACCCTTTCATAAGATCTAAACTTAAAAGATTTACGAATAAATAAAGGAAAGAAAATAAGGTTTTCATGTCAAAAACATTCAAATTAAAGGATTTAATTTAAAAACAAAATAAAAAAACTACGTGTCAGCTTGCCAATTAATAGCTTCGTTCGTTTATTAAATAAGTGCTATGTGATAATTACTGTTTTATTTTTAAATTTTTATGACTAAAAAAATAATTGTTTGATGGAATAAATAAAATGTATTTTTATTTAAGCGAGCTTTATTTTTCCGTTCAATTTTTTATTTTAATACATATTGTTACGACATCTGTTCGCAAGTAGGAGATAGGATTTGCCACTACTAGATAACAGATGGCGTTACTAGTATTCTAATAAGTAAAGGAATTACTAGATGTTTCTCGAATATCGACTTTTCGAGAATGTGGTACTAGAACTTTCTGTAATATTCGCGTATTTGAGATTTGGCATATATAAAGAGCGACGCGTGCTACGGAGTGATTGGAGTGCGAAGAACTAAAGCGAGAACAAGCGAAATACTAGAGCGAAGAAATTAAATACGACAGTGCAGTGATATACGGATTACGGAAATAAGCTTAACGGTGTGGACAGTGTTACTATAACGGAGTAAATTAGTGTTGTTAATTAGTGCGAGTATCGATAGTTAATTATCGATAGTGTTTGTTGTGTTGTGTAAAGTGCGTTATTGGTCAATTAAATATAATTACACCTTATTGCACGAAAGTGTGACTGGTATTTATCAAATTAAGAACCCGGTACGTAACAATTGGTGACAGAAGTGGATTTGAAGATGCCAGTTATGCCGAAGGAAGACGCAAGAGAGGGTGTGAAGACACGCGCTCAGAAAGCCGCAGAGGGTGAACAGCTGTCGGAAATGAGGTCATCGGTCACAAACCCTCGGAGTGACATTCCAGAGGAGACGTCCGCGGTGACTAACGCGCCGTCTACATCAACGGCGCCGGCGACCGCAACTAATACTGACTTGGCGATGATAGTTGAAATGTTTCAAAGCATGCGTGAAGCACAACAAAGCATACAGGATGTTGTGAAAAACATACATTCGGAGGTACAGGATGTTAAAAAAAACATACATTCGGAGGTACAGGGTGTTGTGAAACAAGAAGTTCGTGAGTTGCGCGAGGAACAGCAAACTAAGTTCTCACAAGTTCTCACTGCGGTCAATGAAGTCAGTGGTCGGGTGGTTACTGTGGAAAAAGACGTAGAGCAGATGAAGGAGCAGGTAACCACTATTGAGAAAGATATCGATGACATGAAGACCGACTTCCGCGGAATGGAGAAAAGGGTTCTGCAGCTTGAATCACGACCGGTCAAGGTTGTCTCCGGTGAGAATGTAGTAGCTGTCCATGGTCCTCGTGTGAAGGTTCCTCCCTACGACGGAACAACATCCTGGTCGGCGTATAGACATCAGTTCCAGACTGTTGCGGCTGCCAATGGTTGGACTGATGAACAGTGTTTGACTGCACTGACGGTGGCGCTCCGAGGTCAAGCACTGTCAGTAATAGAGGCGCTGCCGACTCCGAGTGGTGGTTTCAAGGACCTGCTGGATGCGTTGGAGTCTCGCTATGGAGAGCGACACCTGGAGCACGTGTTCCGCGCTCAGCTGCGTGATAGGGTCCAGCGTTCTGGAGAGGGACTTCAGCAGTGGGCCCTTGAAATCGAGAAGCTCGTCCGCAAGGCCTATCCCAGTGTAGATCCGGAGACGGTGGAAATGAACCTGGTGCAAGCATTCGTCGACGGCATCAGAGATATCGAAGTGAGAACAGCGGTGAGACTTCAACACCACACGTCTCTCAAGGATGCCTTGGCGAACGCTCTAGAAGTTGAAGCTTGCCGCCAGGATACGCGCCAAACTCATCGACTTCGTGAGATTGCGGAAGCAAATGAGGACGTCAAGGTCATTAAAGCACCCGTCGGAAGGAGTACTGGTCCGATTTGTTATGGCTGCGGGAAAAGGGGCCATTTGAGATTAAGTTGCCCGCTGAGGGAAAGAATGCAAGATGTACATTCCCTAGTGCGTGAAAATGGTTTACATGCTAGTGAAAAGATGAAAACCAGATATGACCGTAAAGCTAACACGCCGCGTTTCGAAGAGGGTATGCTCATCTGGTTACACAATCCAACTCGCCAGAAAGGGAAGTCCCCTAAGTTACAAAATAGGTGGGAAGGACCGTACAAGGTGGTCACTAGAATAAACGATGTAACGTACAGAATTCAACGCCAACCTAGAGGGGCTTCGAAAATAGTTCACATCGATCGACTTGCGAAGTACCATGGAAGCAATAATACTCGGGACGAGTATTAATGTAAGGAGGGGGTAATGTTACGACATCTGTTCGCAAGTAGGAGATAGGATTTGCCACTACTAGATAACAGATGGCGTTACTAGTATTCTAATAAGTAAAGGAATTACTAGATGTTTCTCGAATATCGACTTTTCGAGAATGTGGTACTAGAACTTTCTGTAATATTCGCGTATTTGAGATTTGGCATATATAAAGAGCGACGCGTGCTACGGAGTGATTGGAGTGCGAAGAACTAAAGCGAGAACAAGCGAAATACTAGAGCGAAGAAATTAAATACGACAGTGCAGTGATATACGGATTACGGAAATAAGCTTAACGGTGTGGACAGTGTTACTATAACGGAGTAAATTAGTGTTGTTAATTAGTGCGAGTATCGATAGTTAATTATCGATAGTGTTTGTTGTGTTGTGTAAAGTGCGTTATTGGTCAATTAAATATAATTACACCTTATTGCACGAAAGTGTGACTGGTATTTATCAAATTAAGAACCCGGTACGTAACAATATGTTATATTGATATACAACAAAAAAAATATTTACACATTTAACTATTTATACAGTTTAAAAAAACAAATATTATGTATTATAATATATGAAAAACCTAACCTACATTAAATTATATAAAAAATGCTCTCGAAATCGCTGCCGCCTGGTGGCAGGGTTCCGAGAAGGCTGGCTGCATTACCCCTTTAAATCGCTAAACTAATTCCGTTCAATTATTTATATTTTTTACACTGAAGCTTTATTTTGAAGTGTGGCTAAGCCCATTATTGTTATTTTTGGTATTTAATTGCAAGTATATCCCGTTATTTTAATTTTCTTAACAAATATACTTTTTGTCCACTATAATAAAAAGCGATATCTATTAAAGTATAAGTAAGATAATTAAAGATAACACAAGAGATATATTATAATTATTATAGCTTTCATTTTTTATTTAAAGAACTTTCGTATTGAAATAAAATAATAAGATGCACAGTAGTAACTAGACCAGAAACTTAAATATTTTTCTAAACTGAATCTCTATTCAAATATTCGCAAAAGTGCTCATTTAATAAAGAAATCCTGACCAAGCACCGGAGAATACTAAAATAAAATATTTTATTTGAGACACAAAAACTGAAACACTTTGTCGGGTTGAAAATTTAATTGCTTCAAGTCCGTAACAGGGGTTATTAAAACTTCTAGTTTACCAACGTGGATCTTAATTTGAGTTATTTAAAGTCGTATTTTGCTTACTTAAACATTTCAGAATTTCTTTGAAACGGGTTATGCGACTTCGTGTTGTTGCATTTGAAATTCCTTGAAGACTATTTCAAGTGACATTTTGTATTAATAATTTCCTTGTTTAACTTTGTCTTGAAATGAAGAAAAAACGTGAACAGTTAATTATTAACTAGTATATAACTATTTAATTTGTTTAGGATACTCGACTTGCTTTCAGTAATTGCTGTTGCATAGTTATATATATACTATATAACTATACACTATACTACACCTATATATATACATATACTATAGTACACCTTTCTCTCATGTCACTAATGACATGAGGGAAAGGTTTCTGCACCAATTTACTTATAAAAGATAGGAACGATAGGGCTGTTCGAAGCTGAATTCACTTAGCTACTGTATGTAGGTAAAAGTGATACACAAAAACCTGATTTAGTTTTATATCAGCTAGCTACAGTATAAGTCGAGTTAAATTTCCGATCTGCCAGTAAATCCAACATGTGCGCAACCTGTGATTACACTTTACGCCAGGAATTTCAACTTTGTAAAGAATTTTCCAATCTTTTCAAGCTCGGATAGTTCAAGCAATTTCATAAAATTCCAAATTAGTCTCTGAAACGAAAAAAACAGAAGTACGCTCAGTTCTTTTGAAACGTAACACAATAGAAATCAAGTTCTGGAAGTTTTATAAGAAAGAATTTAAGTTATATGAGAAGAGAGTAGAAAACTATGTTTGTATATTCGTTTCCTCTCTCAAATAAATCAAAGTAAGAGAACTTATGTACAAAAGCAGGCTGAGTAATTTATGCGTTTAATATATTGTAAGTGTACCTAGAAAGGACCTACCAACTTGGTGTTTTCAGGTGGCAACTAAAGAACATTTCGCGCCAATATTATTTTTTTGAAATCCATTGTATCGCTAAAGAATGATATCTTAAGGTCGATTATTTTTCCGAAACATGTTACGGTACATGCCTACTACCTACCTCTACTCTACCAGAATACAGAAATTAATATGTCAAGTATAAAATTGATCACTAAGCAATATCTGTATTTAGTTACGTCTTTTATAGAACTGTATATATGAAACATCTGAAGTGGAGCTTCGGCAGAGCTCTATTTCGTCTCGTGTCAACTGTCGACGTGTCTCGGCCTATGATTGCGCTGTCGAGAAGAAAATAGCTCTGTATCGTTTCATTGGTTGGCAGGCTGGGAACTTGATACATTTATAAGGATTTTATATCTTTGTACAAAAAAGTTATTTTCTAAAATCTGATGAATTAAGTTTCCTAAGAGAAATCTATGTATATTACTATTTATGTATTTTATAAAAACGTATTGCCATTTTCAAAAACCATTATTTAAAAAAAGAAAAAAAAATCTCTTCCTTTTCTTCTACAATTTTATTCATATCCTGAGGAAATAGAAATTCCAATAAAAAATAAAAAATATAGGATGAATCGCTCCTAGTCTATGAAAATCAATTACGGGCGTGTGACTGATGAATATCAGCACAGAATATCGAGGACTCGATTTCAACGCCACCTTTCAATAATGTTTACTTATAGAGTGATCAAAATAAGATACGTTGCTAATAGGCTACATTTATTAATGATACCAATCGAAGCTGTGTGGAATAGCCTAAATTTATATCTACTTGTGAGAAACGAATAATGATTCGGGAAAGGTGTGGTGTAGAAGATGATATTCTAAGAAAGATAGAAAAAGGAATGTTGAGATGGTTTGGGCATATAGAGAGGATCTATGACAGTAAATTGGTGAAAGAGATCTATAGGGCCAATGTGGAAGGTAATGTTAGTAGAGGACGACCTCGGAGGACACATTTGGATCAAATAGAAAATGTGATCAAAAAGGCAGGTGTCCGAAGTACGAAGAATAAAAGAGCATGTATGAAAATATTGATGGATGTGAATGAAGCTAGAGAGGTTTGCCAGGATCGTACTAACTGGCGATCGATAGTCTCTGCCTACCCCAATGGGAACTAACGGCGTGAGAATATGTATGTATATAATTGTAAAAGAACAATGCATGTATTTATTTTAGACTGTACATCATTCTAATATAACTCTAATTATACTGACGGTTATATTTACCGTGTAGTGCCGGCTTAGAATGTAACTACCCCTTTCTACCCACAAGTGTCTTAAGAGGCGGCTAAGGGTATGGGGCTTTTAAACTGGTTTTTGGGCATTTCTGAGTTGTACTTGGTCACATGACTAAGTACAACTCAGAAATGTCGGTTTCCTCACAATGTTTTCCCCCGTTAACAAACGTGATAAATGAACCACATTAGTGTTGGTATCTTAATTAAATTCATGATTATTTTTAGTTTCGCTATATTTAAGTTTACAAACCTAGTCTAGAAGACTAGCGCAATGATCTGAGACACCCCACCCAGAAGCCTTTCTTAGTGTTATGTTATATGATTTGTAGTACCGAATTGTCATCGACATCCGTGGCCTTGTGCATGGGTAACTTAGCTCCCTATGACGGAAATATTTATATATGGATATGAAATATTAATTATTAGTTTTATTTGACGGTTATTTATACTCGTATATGTTTTATTAGATTAGGCATCCCTTACCATACGTCATTAAATTGTACTTACTTTGGGACTAGCTTGATATGTGTAGTGTAATATGTCTGTAAATATTTATTTATCTTAATATGTTTACTAAAATTTTATTTTAAAAATTATTACTATACAATATACACAAATGAGAACTGCCATTATAGGATAAGGGCCCCTGCCTTCGTTGAAGCTAAAATCGTAACCTACTACGAACTACGAGAAAGCTACAAAGGTTCAGTTTAAACGAGTCTTGTTTCGAATCAAATATTGCAACTGCATGACGATAAAAGTCCAATTTAAGTTTCTTTGATGTGAATGTAGATTGTGTAGGTCCATGTATAGAAAGCAGAGGCCAAGACATGACATCCCCAGGGCACTCCTGTGGCCATGCACTGCAAAATTGCTTTTTTAACTTGAATGCTGACTGTTAAAGGTTTTCTGTACTTCGACATACTTCAGTTATGTACAGAAATGTCGTTTTTATAAATGTGGTAATTTAATGGCGATCTCATTTCGTTTTTATTTGTATTATTGTCAATGAAACATTCAGTTAAGGATGCCTACGGACGACACAGGGTAGACGTCCGAATAACGAAGAATAAAGGCATGTGTATGAAAAGATTGATGGATTTAAATGAAGCTTGAGAGATTTTCAACGATCATACAAAGTGGTGATCGATAGTCTTAAAATACCCTAAAGGGAAATAGGTTGATGTTAAATTCCTATAAGAGATAGCCAGAGCTTCAGAAATTCCTCACGCACTTTTGGAAGTCGAGCTGAAAAGATTGTTAAAAAAAGGTTTTTGGTGATGGGTCTTAAGTCACCCATTATGACACCCGCGGGAAGTAATGTTGATAGTGCCATTCTAAGCCGACACTACATAGTTATTTTATTCATATGTCCACACACATTTTAAGGGTTATAATGCAGATATTGCCATCAAATATTTTAAATCATATTAGACTAGAGTGCAACCTGTTGTGTGCAATAAATAGATAATAAAAAAGTTGCAATTAATCAAAAAAATATAAAAATAATGAATTGAAATAAAAATCATACATTTACATAGGTAAAAACGTATCGCTTATGACCTATTTCGTAGAAGGAATTGCAGAAGCACAAACACTGAACATTAAGTTTTACCTTACCACGTGATTCTCAGAGCTGCTAGTTTATTCCTAAGTAGTATGTTCACGTGATGGATAGAATGACTATTATTGATTTTAAAAAGGACTATCACTGAACTAAGTGAATTTCGGTCACGCGAGTTTTAGGTAAGATGATATCATCACCATTAACAAGTCGTGTAAATTAACTTCTCATGGATATTAAAAAGAAACGAGTTATGTATTTTGCCTCTGTGGCCTGATTCAAGGCTTGATTTTAAGCTCTTTGTATCAAGGCAGATGCTCTTTACCAATAAGCTTCCATAATTGTTTACAGATAAATACACGCGAGTAATATATTTTTTCTCTTAGCGCAGTTGGGCAAAAGCGGTTTTTAATTACTTATGTCGTATGCCACGCAAAGCAAAACTAAATATTTTATTAAATGACCTTTTATTTTAAATTAAAAACACTTAACTCTCATGAAAAAATACGTTTCTAAAGAATATTTATATCATAAAATATTTTCATACTGATCTTAGTGAAGACTGACTGAACCCTAAAGATGATACTCTGAACATTAAACAAGAAGCAAATTAGTAGCATCTTCATTACGTAATCATCAAACAAAGTGAAACCAAGGAGGGTGTGATTGTTTCAACACAAACGAGGAAAGCGATATCCTTTGAATTAATAATGAGGAAACTAATTGTAATCTGGAGACTCAATTCTATTTTGGAATTGCCTACTTCTATTATCACATGGAGTTATACCCAAAAGGAGATGACTTTCTTTTTCTGAAATTGATATTTTAAAGGCTACGTTGTATCATTTAAGTGTTTGTATTTATTAAATGGTGAGTTGCTTTGTGGTGTGGGTGTGTATTGGTTTAGAATAGCACTAACTCATAATTTTCCGTGGGTGCCGTGTGAGGTGACTATGAGAATTATTTAGTGTGAATTACAGCCATGTCGAGAAAAAAAAAAAACGGCAGGCTCTTACCATTATTTTCTTGAAGTAATTTAGGCCATGTGTTTCATCACATACAGGCTAAAATTTTTATCCATACAACTACCTAAAAAGTATCATGTAAATCCAGATTAACTATTATAATTTAATATACCCATATTTAGCAGACACAGAAGTTTCAAATTTGAAATATAATTAATATTTAGTATGCTGTGTAGTGCCGGCTTAGAATAGCACTACCCCATTTCTTCCGGTGGGTGTACGTAAGAGGCAACTAACGGTATTGGGGGCTTTTAAGGGATTTTTGGGCGATGCGGTTGAAGACCCATCACCAACAACCTTTATATTACCATCTTTTCCCCACACAAGTTTCTAAAAGTGGCTGAGAAATTTCTTATTCCTTGGCTCTGGCTACCCCTTCTAGAGATTTATAGCCGTGAGTATATGTATGTATGTATGTATTTAGTATACAATACAAAAAAATCTGAAATACTCAATGTTCGTTTAATTTTCTAGATACATCTTTCAATTTGATCAATCATACGCAGATACATCGTAGAGTTATGTATTACTTTGCTTAGGATTCCTGATTCTAGGAAACGAGTTCTTCCTTCCACTAGATATTGACTAGCCGTTTAGTGCCAACTTAGAATGTCACCACCCCTCTCTACCCACGGGTGTCGTAGGAGGCCATTAAGGGTATGGGGATTTTTTAAGTGGTTTTTGGGCGATGTGGTTGGAGACCCATCACCAACGACACCTTATTTCTACCATCTTTTCCCCTATCAAGTTCCAAATGTGGCTGAGGACTTTCTAGCTCTGAAGCGCTGGCTACCCCTTTTTGGCATTTATGGCGTGATTATATGTATGTATACATCATAGAGTTTTGTATTCGTTTACTTACGTGTCCTGATTCTAGGAAACGAATGTTTTCTTCACTAGATATTGGCATTCAATAAAAAAACCGGCCAAGTGCGAGTCGGATCGCGCACTAAGGGTTCCGTACTATCATATATATAGAAAATCCCGTTTGTGTGAAAATCATGGGAGCCAAATTAGGTAAGTAATTTGATTTATGACGTTTAAAAATAGAACTACTGGCTAGATCTCATTCAAACCAATTTTCGTTAGTAGTTTGTATAGTAATACACATCATATATTTTTTTCAGTATTATCATGCCCATATTTTAGAAGTTACGGGGGGGGGACACACATTTTAGCACTTTGAAAAAGTCTCTCGCGCAAACTATTCAGTTTTGAAAAACCTCAACATCATTTTCAAATACCTTTTGATAGATACCCCACACGTATAGGTTTGATGAAAAAAAAAAAATTGAGTTTCAGTTCTATGTATGGGGAACCCTAAAAATTTTGGTTTTTTTTTCAGATTTTATTTTAAAATCTTAATTCGGTTTACAGAATACATCTACGCACCAATTTCCAATAATGTAGTTCTTATAGTTTCGGAATAAACTGGCTGTGACATACGGACGGACGGACGGACGGACGGACAGACAGACAGACATGACGAATCTATAAGGGTCCCGTTTTTGCCATTTGGCTACGGAACCCTAAAAAAGACACACAAGATATTGAACAAATTGTATAACTGCTTCTATTCAATATTTATTCCGTGTATCTAGCTAATAATGGGTATGTCAGTGTTCCGTATGACATTCCGATCAGTTGAATTTGGCTCACTAGCAAACTTGACTGATTCTAATTGAAGTGCTGTCGCGCTCCATTATTTATAGTTGGGTTGGATTTGAGGTTTTGTGGCTTTCAATTATGTAGGTATGAGGATTTTTATTCTATGCTGGCGCTAGTTTAAAAGGCATTTATTAATGAAGCGAATTTAAAATGTTCTTTATAGCTAAAGATATGGTAATAGTATATCAGATAAAAAGAGATTGTAAAAATGTTACGCCAATAATGTTGTAAAAATGTTACCCCAATGATATGTAACGACTTCATTCAGACGCTCATTTTCACAATCACCCATGTTAATCAAAAGGATCCAATTGGATTTGAGTCCTAAAACTTTCTTCTGGCATGATAAACTGCTATAATAATATATTTAATATTATTAAATGCAAATAATTTTACTCCAAAAAATCAGATATATATATATATTTGTGAGCAAATAGATATATGTATAAAACGGCCACAAATTAACTTCCTCAAATTGACCGTTACAATTTCCATATTTACACCATAATTAACAAAAATGGCATATTGATGTAGATCCATTGAAAAATGCACGCCTCTCTATATAGAAAACCAATATAGTAATATAGCGACGCGCTGACAGTACACAATGACGCGCACTACATAGAAACGCTGACAGTGCAAGATGAATCACATTCCACAGCAACACGAAAACAAAGTAATATACGTCACACGCGTCATCAAGACTCGCCATACAAATCGTACATCGCGCAATCGAAGTTTCTAAAACATCTACTATATACACAAGTTCCAACTTAATACAGTTGGACCGCGGTCCCCAGGCATACCACCGCCTGGCGGAAGATCTTCCCTTTTCCTCCACATTGGTGACCACCGACTACAGAACACGATGGCGTCCTTCAAAGCACAAGGAGTCATTTGGATTGGCCAGACAAGTACGAGCAGAAAAAGGATATCAAAGGACTGCAGACAAAGCGCTTCGAATCCACGGCTCAAGAGACACGACTCGCAGCACGGCAGCAATGGGACACGCAACGGGGCACCCACACCGTGGCTGTTGGAGTCAGCATTGAGGTTCCGGCACACATGGCCGTCGAGCATACACACACTGGCACGAAGATATGGAGTCAAAATTTCCTGTTGGAGGGGGAGTAATATAGCGACGCGCTGACAGTACACAATGACGCGCACTACATAGAAACGCTGACAGTGCAAGATGAATCACATTCCACAGCAACACGAACCCAAGTAATATACGTCACACGCGTCATCAAGACTCGCCATACAAATCGTACATCGCGCAATCGAAGTTTCTAAAACATTTACTATATATACAAGTTCCAACATAATACAGTTGGACCGCGGTCCCCAGGCAGGCATGCCACCGCCTGGCGGAAGATCTTCCCTTTTCCTCCACAGTAATATTATTAAAACTTACACTAATCAGCGTTTTCAGTATACTACTAAAATCAGAAGCGATCAAACTTCCTAATGTAATCCAACAACGCAAGATTAATACCATTTGATACACGAAGCAATCTGTGGCAGGTCATTAGGTGGAGCTGAAAGTTTCAGATTCATACGAGCTCTGGCCGGAGGTGCATCCTACGTGAGAAGCAGCTTAATGCAAATTTAGTTCGCCATTTGCATCTTAGCATCTGCTATGTTACTGCGTTCTGAGTTTAATATTTGATATCATTTTTAGTGCCGCATCTACGAAGTGTAACTGGCACTTATTACTGGTACTAAAACTTGCTGTTACTATTTATGGTTCATACTTTCTGAAAGAAAGTAAGGCGATATATTTTCATTGAGGTACTAACTTGACAATCATTCCTCGCTTTCTTCAGATTTATTATTTAATTAACAAAATACTTTCTAGTAAACTAACGTTTAAAATATCTTTCTCAAAACCTAAACCTCAGTAATCCACTCTTTGGATCCACACCCGCTGAACTTTCATTTTTCTATTTACGACTTAAGTTTGGCTGCATTTATTGTTTTCAACTAGGATACCCAAAGTCTCACGCCTAGAAAATAATAAAAGTGAATGTAAAATAAGAATGATGAATAAGGTTTGTCAGAATCGTGCAAGAAAGTGAAAGATTGTTTCTGTCTACCCCAATTGAAGTTAAATTCGTGAGTATAAGTGATTACTATCTTTTTTTCAACAACTTTGAAAAATAAAACTATTCAAATGTGATAATCTACAAAAATAAAGAGAAGATTAAATTTTCACAGTACGTTTTTTGCTAACCTTCACTTGTCGATAGCAGACTGCTTTAATATTGTTTTATTAGATTCGAGATCAAACGGTTTTTCAAACTAAGGTTCCGCAATAAAAAAAAACAGGTTTATAAGAAAATCTAAGGGAACCAAAGGTTTTTTGTTAAAGTATAAAACTACTCTTTACCACCTCATTACTTCATGAATTAAAAGAAACTAAGTGCTGGTGTTCTTATACATCACAATACACACCTCAGTGTTTGTCATCCCAAGAATTTTTCAAAGCGAACTCTTACAAATGGCCTATGATTTGTGTATCGAAACTGTAGCTACCTCTAACACAATAAAAAAACTGTTAACACAAAAAAACCTTATTTTCAGTAACCTAAAACTAAAACCACGACAAAAATCTAATAACAACATCAATATGAAAACGTTTAAGACATATCTAAACGAGACATGACAGCACTCGAGTGTAATACGGAGACGCTAGAGAGATAAGCTGAGTAATTAGTATTCATTGCTAAGCCCGCTTCATAACACAATGTCTTGTGTTGGAAATCGATCTAGCAAGCAATATATTCCGCCAATAATTGCTTTCAGGGGTGTTTCTTACACCAAATTTACATGTCACTTATACAGTAATTTAAAAAGCAATAATAATAACATACGGACTATGTTTATTACCGAACACAACCGAACTCTTTATACATTATTATAATATTTATTTGAAGTTAAAACAGGGCAAAAATGCGATGTGTTATGTGAAAGTAAGAATAATAAAGAACAAAACTTAATGAACTTAGCTTGAAAATTGTAGTCGTTTTTGTTCATAAAAAGTCGTTAGTCAATTAAATCTTACATAATTGACGTTAAGAAATATATATGATAAGAAACATGTGGTGAAAGAAGCATGAGAGTGGAGTCAATGCACTGGGGATTAGGTTCCTCAGAAAAGTTTGTAATGCTAGGTTATGTGTAGTGTGAGTGATAATATTCTAAAAAGATAGAAAAAGGAATGTCAAGATGTTTTGGGCACATACAGAGGATGAATGACAGTAAATTGGTGAAAAAGATCTATAAAGCTCAAGTGTCGATATAAAAAACGCTCTAACCGCAAATTCACGTCCCTAGTTCATCAAAACTTTCGAATAAGTTATTCTCTGTTCGTTCATTAAGGCACACATTTCTTACAGTATTTATCAAGTCTTTGTCTTTGTATCACAAATTCTGGAGTTTTCCACATAATAAAATAAACGCAGTAACAAATAAAAAATATTAACCAAGCTAGAAAAAGTGTAATATTCATAAGGTAATAAATAAAACATAACTGTTGCCTAAATTGTGTATTTCCTAACGTGAATTGTACTCCTGATATTGTTGGTTTGATTTATAGGGCATTTTTATTAAGTTATTCTGTGGAGTAGTGCTGGCTTAGAATATCACTACCCTTTCTACCCCCAGGTGTCGTAAGAGGTGACTAAGGGTATGGGGCTTTTTAAGTTATATTTGGGTGATACGGTTGGAGACTCATCACCAACGATGCCCATGAACTTACAAATGTGGCTGAATAGTTTCTATCTCTAACGCTCTGGCTACACCTTTTTGGGATCCATGGCCGTGAGTATATGTTTATATTTTATTAAGTTTAAACTTACGGTTTCATAACTTTTTGAATGGTTAGTTCTTACTGTAACATTTGTAACATCTAACATAAGGCGTGACGTTACCTACACTATTGGTTCCCATCGGGATAGGCATAGATTATCGATTGCCACTTTGTGCGATCCTGGTAAACCCGTCGAACATCACAATTAAAACAACTATTGATTTCCGGATATTTAATCGCGTGTAATTACATAGTTTTTAAAGCCCAACGTTTCGAAAACTTTTCAGATATCATGGTCACGGGAAGACTGAGGTGCTATTTGTCATTTGAAAGTACTATAAATTAATAATACTCACAACCTAAGATTACCAATTGTTGTATTAATTCCAATGTGCAATCGTGAAAGTTTTAGAAAATACTGTCAAACGTCATCTATATTTATCAATATTTTCGTAAATCCTCTTTTATACGTTTGTTTTCAGAATGATAAAATTCATTTCTCTGATAATTGTATACTATATCAGAAGGGCAAGCACGAGCGGTGTTTAAACTAGTTATCGCGTGCGATAAAGCAGCCATCTCTTACACACTTTCTTAGTATCGTATACTGCCATCTCATTCTAACCGTTATCGTGTCGATAAAATAGCGCTCGTGCTTGCCTTACAGGAACATTATTCTCTTGATTACCATTTATCCGGATACGCTCGTTAGAAGCCCCGAGATGTATGAATATTCTATTGACGTTTGTGAAACATCCCTATCAAATAGACACGACGAAGCAAATTGTCGATTGCTTTGTTGAAATCTGAACGCTTGCCAGGAAAAATATTAAAATGGCTTTGTTTCTTTTTTTTCAGGAGCAAAAACTGTTTAGTACTTTTATTGGTGTGAGACTTGTAGAATCACGAAGTCATTGCTTGGTAGGAATCACATATAATATCTGTATTCGTCTTTATAGCATTTTACAAAAGTCTATTTATAAAAATAACTTCTTATTTTCTAAAAGTGGCTCAGTTATAGTTTATTCTGAGAGTCTGAACTACCTTACACCCGTCATAATGTTAATATTTTTTTACTTTATTGTGTGTTATAGTGTTATGATATGTTCCTCACAGCCCATATATGTCCCCACCAAGGGGCTCGAGTCTACCCTATATAGGGCGATTTGACCATAGTCCACCACGCTGGCTAATTGCGGGTTGGCAGACTAACGACTACTACCGTAATAGTAGCCGGGACCGACGGCTTAACGTGCCCTCCGAAGCACGGAATCATCTTAATGTTTGGATAATCAGGTGATTTGTTTAAATCCTACCAATTAAATTTGTAAGGTTACCAACCCCGAGATCTCCGTACTTGAAACCAAGCGCTTAACCGCGAGACCAGGGAGGCAGTCATAATTATGTTATTATCGTTATATTATGTATAGTCTGATTTCAAGTAGTAGTGAATAGTATTTTCACGGTACTAAACTAAATAATATCTTTAACACATCTGAAAAACGATTTGAGCTTCAATCTTTTTACAAAGGGACATGTTTTGGAGTTTATTTATTAAAAATTATTAGAGATTACAAAATCTAGAAATGATTCGTTATCAAGAGTACTTTTTCTTTTCGTTATTTCGCTACATAATCAATAAACAAATATGATACTTTAAAAATCTTGACAAAGCAAATTTTAGTTAATTTTTAAACATATGTTAACCCCACTAGTTTCCATTACGAATAGCATAGTGTAACGGAGCAAATGCTGATGGGGAAATAACAGTAGATGCAACATTGTACGATAAAGTATTTTATATTAATTAAGGATTAAAGTTAACAAATATTTGGTAGATGGTCCAAATTTATTGTTGATCTTATGAATATACCTTCGAAAATACGGATACTTATACTGAAGAGTACTATTGTTAATAATTCATTGCTTTAAGAAAAGTGTAATGTTCAGGACTAACTTAAGTATTTTCTAATTCAGAAAAGGTATCTTAAGAATTTCTCAAGAAATCATTTCAAAGACTCCATTTCTAAATTTCAACTGAGGAAAATGTAGAAAAATTTCTTCGTATAAATTACAAAAGATCAAAGGGCACGCGATAGTTTTATCTCAGCTAAAATGAATAGTAGATTCAAATGGACCCTTGACTCATGACCTCCTTTTATACGAGATAAGTTTGCTGCAGAAAATAAGAAGATTCTGTTTTTGTTGAGTTACAGATTCTAAATACATTAATATACTCACGACTATAAATATAAACAGGTAAGCCGTTCCCTTTGTTTTAATGGTCGTTTTAGTTACTTATTGTCCATGAGTAGGGCCATGAAAAATTTCTCTCGCTTTCGTAATATAAACCAATTTTAAACCGCTGAAAAATGGAAGGTAAGATTATTATTTCGACGCATATTTATAAGGCATAAATCATGAATACTAGTTGATTGTCCCAGCTTAGCACGGATAGTGTTACCTTTGAAATATCTTGAACTTATTTCATCACTGATCATTTTTTATGAATTTGAATATTAAACGAAATGATCTATAGTCTATAGCACTCCGGAATAGCGTAGCTTTCTTGTTGTGAAATAATTTTAACAATCGTATTTCCGAGGATTGTGAGTCGTAAGTCCTCACAACCCATCAATCAAAGCTTATAACTTTACCTCTGTATACTCGTACTATACCACGCTGGCAAAGTGTGGGTTGGCCAGCGTGATAGTAACCGGGAACAACTGCTCAACATACTCTCTAAAGCACAGAATCATGATAATTTTCGGATAATAAGGTGTACGTTTGTATTGATATTGATAATACAATAGTTGTCAGGTCACTTCGGCTTCATTATTTATTTATTTATTCTCATTTACAAAAAAAGCCATTACAGTTAACACCCACGCGACATTTTTTAAATATACTTAGTACACATAAATGAAAAATTAATATGCATATTAAATTACAACAAAAAAAATACAGTTATATCTAGAAAGAAAAACAATGACAAATTTTCTATCAAATATTTAATTTTACTATTAAATAATATCTAATAAATTATATATTCATACTAACTAATAACAATTACATAAATACATTATCAATGATTATAATAGAAATACTTTCAACCTGCGTGAAACTCAGACAAATTACTTGTCTAACATATACAATGCAACTATAATGTCAGATATTATAGAAAAACTATTTCAGAACGAATTGACCGATTCTTCATAAATTTTGCAATGATTATTTAGTAAGTCAAAGATTAATACGTAAAATAAATTCATGCCTCTAAACGGCAAGGGTGCCCCGACTCATTTTATTTACAGTTTTTGGCCAGCTAGTATTTTAATAAAAATATTTTTTTATTTGTCCATCGCAGACAGTAGACGTAACGCTCACAGCTGGACATAAGCCTCCCACAAAGGTTTCCACAACAACTGTACCCTTATCAATTAACTTCCCACGACCTTCACCTTCACCGAATTGCGTAGGCTCTTGTCTAAGGCCGTCTGAGTGTGACACTGTTTCGTCTGGTGTGAATTACACATAATATAAATATTATTTTTCAGTATGGGGTCTCTTTAGAATCCACATAAGCGTTCATTATAATTAGAATATATTATAGCAACATGAACGATAGTGGCAGGTCCCCACAAACAAATTTAGTAGTTTTACCCTATTAATGAAAAAGGAAAGTTAATAAATATAAAATCCATTGATGTTTGTGTGTAAGAATGTTCCTCCGTAGCACCTAATCTAATTATGCGACTTTACTACGAAGCGTCAATAGTTTCGTATTGATAGCACGGGTGCCATTTGGATTATATATGGCTGTTATCAAAAGAAAGTTCTTCGCAACATACATATACTTAGGCCATTATTTCCCATTGGGGTAGGCAGAGACTGTTGATCGCCACTTTGTACGATCTTGGCCAACCTCTCTAGCCTCGTTTAGATCCATCAATCTTTTCATACATGTTCTTTTATATTCACTATGCACACCTACCTTTGTGAACACACTCGCATTGCAAGACTATCACAAATAGTCTCTCATAATATGCAAGACCATCATAATTTAGCAGTAAAAAAACGTTTCTTACACATGAAATTGATAAAAAAACCTTTAAATGAAATTATTTATTTTCTCATTGTACTATTTATTGCGCTATACTGAATTCCTGTCAGTTTATAGCTATAATAAATTGTAGGTATAAAGTGATTTTTGCCTGGCCCTTATGTTCATCATTGTTTATTATTAAGTCTAATAGCGAAAAATTAACATTTTAATTAATCAACGTTAATTTTTCGCTTACTTTCGCTTTTGTTAACTATAATTTAAAATGTATAGTTAAAATTTAAGTTAAAAAATAACGTAGAAAAACACTTCTCTCTATTGCTTGACCTCAACTCAAAATGATCAAAGGTAAAAAAAGACTCTACTAATGGACCCATTAATTTTTGGAGTCACCAACATGCCCCTGCGGACAACTGTATCCTGTGTATGTACTTGGTATCAACTTGGGGTGCTATTCTTATAACACACTCTTATGACATGACATTGAGTTGAAGCCATTTTTAAAGCTAAAAAAATATTTAAATGAAAAAAAAAATGTGTGTAACATTTCAATAATTTTGCTATACAACCCACACAATGATTTTTAATGGCATCTTAATAATGTAAAAAGAAAAAAAAACATGTGCATTTTGATTAGGATTGCGAAAAAGTAAATACGAATATCAATATTTTATGTTAGTGGCCGACATGCTTTTGTCAGTTTGATGTAAATACGTATAGGCTCACTCAAATCTAAATTTTGTGCGTAGGAATTCTGGCAATCTCACTACGACTTATGACAAAATATATATTCTAGTTTTCTTATGTAAAACTTAAATTATACTGGCCCCTAACACCATTTCCTATGTTTCTTTGCATCCTCAGCCAACCCCTTAAGCAGTCAAAACTATCAAGAGTCAAACCAATAAATATAATGTGTAGTTTAGAATAGGGTCCTAAATCTGTGATTTTTTTAATGGAACGCTTTTAGTTGATACTTAACTGACGAAGATAAGACGGTTGAAGCGATTCTTTGAAAAAAACTATTTTATCAAGGAAAAGGTCTTTTGATAATATTATATTGGATTGTGGCTTTGCCAGAGCTTATTAAGGATTTTCTTGTATAAGAAATGTATGAAAAGCTTATTGAAGAAGGCTGTTATATATTATATTATTAATATTTTTCGTTAATAAAGTATTTTTACATTGAAAGATTAAATATATTAGTAAAAGTAGCA
This sequence comes from Bedellia somnulentella, assembly GCA_963576735.1. Taxonomy (NCBI): domain Eukaryota; kingdom Metazoa; phylum Arthropoda; class Insecta; order Lepidoptera; family Bedelliidae; genus Bedellia; species Bedellia somnulentella. Next base: position 8,861,235 of record OY755171.1, read on the forward strand.
AAATGAAAAGGGAAAACGCGATAAATGGTGCAAAGTACTTGGTAAGTCGGTGTCGGCAAAGGCCCAAATTTTAGTGCATAGTTCTGTTCTGCACTAGTAGCATAAGACTAGTGAGAGCGCGTATGTCACATGAGAAGTGAGAAACTGATAGATTGCTCATACAAAATCTGTGAGTAAGTCACTTCTCACGTGGCATATTCGCTCTCACACGCTTCATGCTAAGGGGGCTGGTTTCTACGCTCATGTATGGTAGAAAATGTTGGCTGTGGTAAAAATAGGAAAGCAATGTAAATGCAGTAGGGATGAGGTACCTCAGATAGGCTTGTGATGTTAGATTGGGTATGTGATCGAATAAGATATACTATATGTTGTAAAGATGATAGAAAAGGAATGTTTAGATGGTTAAGGCACACATAGAAGGTGGATAAAATTAAGATGAGTTCGTATACTAGAGCCAATTACATACATACATATTCTCACGCCCTTATTTCATATCGGGGTAGGCAGAGACTATCGATCGCCGTTTCGTAAGATCCCGGCAAAACTCTCTATCTTCGTTTGCATCCATCATCATCGTTGAGAGCCAATCGAGATGGTAATTTCAATACACAAAGACCACAGGGGACATATTTAGCCACATCAAATACAGAATACGTGCTAAAAAAGCATGCATTTAAAGTATAAAGAACAAAAGGGCATGTAGGATTTCATGCTTTAATTTGTTTCCCAAGCATTTGATTATTTGTGTCAATGCGTCCTTCGTAGTTGTCTTCTACTGAATATACCATCAACATTGAATTGCACCTTTGATATCCACAATTTTTCAGCTATTTGCTTTACCTACCTTTTCTATCTGAGAAAGTTGCTTTAATTAAAAGTATTATAATACTTTGCAACTTTTAACGATGTACTTTTTATCATATCGCATCGGTTTTCATTTATTAGTTTAACCAGAAAAAGCCACGTTCAAAAAATATTATTATCGAAAAGAATTTTTCCTTTTTCTTTCGCATGTTGACGAATTTGACGATGTCCATGGATTAGGATGTTTACTTTTGAGTCCGAAAAAATCGATTTATTCACGCAAAGGATGATATTCTTATGATAATAGTGGAGTTTTTTCTGTCTTGCATGTTACTTGCATGTAAAACATTTTGTTAATAATTAGGTTAACATTTTGTTAAATCATGCATTTTAATTGTGAATCAAAGGATATTGAACTACATTTATACAAAGTAATTATTTATAATTATTTTTATTTAGCTGTATAATTTCTCATTAGAATAAGACTACTCCATTTCTTCCCGTGGGTGTTTGTTAGAAGCGAATAAGGGTGTTGGGGCTTTTTAATTTAATACGCCAATCGTAAACAGGTTTTCTATTCTATTCTCACAGCTAATTACAAAAAGATTTAATCTGTTTTCCAATTCTTCAGACAATAATGACCTATTTTCGAAATAGTCGATACAACTCAATATCCTGAACACGATCATTTCAAAACAACAGGTGAATTCGCGACACTTTATGATTGATGACTCAATTATATCAAACTATAACCATTTACGTATGATTTCCACTCGCATTGCCTATAAAATAAGGTTGAAGTTTGAGTTGATACGTTGAATGTTTATGATATTACTTTGTTTGGTAGTTCCCTCAAATATATTTATGGATAAAATCACAATCCGATATTTTGGTGTGACGTGAACGAAGAGACACATTAGTCGAACTGAAAGCGTTGAAATATATACGCTGTTATAAGACTATAAGAATATTACAAGATTCGATTCGTTCACTGACTTATTATTTTCACAAGAATATGAAATTAATTTATTAGGTGATGCAAAAAAAACTACACATTGTGTTAACATTTTGCGAAGGGTGGGGTATGATATAGATATAGAAAAAAAGCTTACATTTTCTTGAAATTTTCCTAAAATATAGTATGTGCAAAAAGTATAGTAAGTATAATATAATAGTAGTCGACAAGCGTCGGAAGGAGTGTAACGTTATTAACTAAACTTTCCAGCCTAGAATACACCCGTAAGTAAACCTGAATGCTTCAAATTACAACTTAACCATCAATTACCTGGTCTTTGATGTCAGTCGACCAACAACAAACAAAGACCGACAGACAACAGGATTTGAATAGTTGAAATCTGCAACGCAAGTTTGGGTTAGAATTAATCAGTGAGCAGTTGTGTCAACTGCAGGTTAATTAGTCGGGGGCTACACAATCGCCTCGTCAGCCAACCAAATAGTCCATCTTGCATTCAGAACTGTGGATTTTGCTAACTTGATTTATTGAAGACGTTGCTTTTGCTTTGAATCGCCTTTTAAGGTAGATCTAGTGCGAACGGAGCAAATTGTTTCGAAATGAGTTCCCTTCAAACAAAGAGTAGAAATGTTTCGCAATTGTACTTATATCAGATAGTGCTTTTATAGCCCTAATTCTAATCACAATGTCTTCTTACAAACTTATGAACGCCTGCTCCGCTCGTGTAAATTTGTCTGGCAATAATGTGGAACTAACGATACCTTCTTTGCCTCTCTTGCGCTCCATCGGCCTATGCATCCAGCTACAAAAAAGTTACACAACACAAAACTGAAACACTATGGGTGAAGTGTTTTACTCAGAGGCCACTCACGCTCGCGGACTAAGACAATTCCACTCTAGACACCGCACTGTATGACATAAGTCTCCCGCTTGGTCACCGTGTTTAGGGCTCCTTTCTTCTCTCTGAGCGATCTTTTCTCTTTCCGCCAGGGCGGCCTTCAGCTGCCCGGCACACATAAAGTCATGGCGAAGCCATCAGGTCATAGGGTCAGCTGCAACTAATCCCTCCGAAAAAAGATTACAAAAACGAACTGTTATATTAACTCGTTTATGTTAGTTTTATTATGACCTAACATTATCGCCCGTAAACTGAATTTCATTAAACATAAATGGTGAACAAAATCGTCTTGCACTTAGTCATAAATGGTTATTTAGGCCTTCGTCAAATGAGTATACTGTCAAGACACAAAATAGCGCTTTCTTATGCCATTGGTAGGTAGATGTCAGAAAATTATACCTTTACAAATTAACCACTTTTTTCAGGTAACTTCATACAAAGCAAGGATTTCCGAACTCTTACATATGTAAAAATACAAGTATTTTTTAGTACAAAAACCTGCCATGTTTTTTTTAGTACAAAAACCAAGCATTATACTGAAAAGAAACGCTAGCATCATAACAAACAAGTTTATCTCACTGTGAAATCTATTCAAAAAATAATTTAGCCAGATAAAGGCTTCGCAGGAGATCATCAGGCTGTAAAACGTTACGAGCAGACGCCAGGGACCAGATAAAAACGTGTAACTTAAAATGAGAAAAGTTCCATTCGGTTATGAAAATGAAAAGATCACGCTTTCCCCTTGAGTGTATAGTTCCGAAATTTCTACGCTTACGAAAATGTTGTGGAGTGTATAATGAGTTTAATTTATAATAATTTGTATTTATGACTGATAACTTTAAAAGCAGATCCAAATTAATTTATTTTCTGAAGTATCCGCTCAGATAGCACTAAATCTTCCCATGGATGTTATACGAGTTGTCTAAAGTTATCAGATTTTAAAAGTGATGATAAAAATGTGACTGAAAAGCTAAATTTACGATAAAACTTGATAAATCATAACAATGATTTACAAAACATGGTGGTTATATGCTGTGACTAACACTTTATGAGTAGTGATGTAAACGAGAGTCATCCACGTGTCTCAAAGATTGGATGGCTATTCAACACACAAACCACAAGTTATTTGAAAAAGATCAACAATAAAACAATGAAAAATACAACAACTATTGATTTGCAGATATATAATAGCGAGTTATTTCATGGTTTTTAAAGCTTGAAGTTTCAAATCAATAGTTGTTTTAATTGTAATGTACAATCGTGAAAGTCTTAGAAAATAAAATGAAAATTAATTATTAAAAAGTATGTAAACTATTAGGTTACTTAAATTGGTAATAATTCAGCGTAAAATGATACTCTACAACAAAACACTGTATTTTGATCAAATAATTACGCTACGCGTCAGTTACAAACATAATTATGCTGAAAAACTCCAAACGAAATTACGTAAATTACGTTTCAGTTAACATTAGTATTAAAAAAATATTGAAAAACACTAAACATACAGGGTGGCTCATTCAGATCGGTCAGTATGGAAAAGTCTGAAACTATAAGACATACGAAGATTTGTTCCTAGGAACCATGTCATGGATTTTGATAAGATGAAAAACTGCATTCATACATTTGAAAAAAAAATTCTTGCTGAATGAATAGTTAATAGTTAGAAACATATTGACATGTCTTTTAAATTGCAAAATGATCAAATAACCCACTCCTTGGTATTGCGGAGCCAAACGTACCGATAATAATAGCAGCATTTTCCCTTTGGAACTGCAAAAGATAACTGTTACTGCAAAAAAAGTGTTATTTTAGCATTTACAGTTGATTTTTGGTTTAGTTATACAGGATGGCTCATTCAAATCGGTCAGTATGGGAAAGTCTGAAACTATAAGACTTACGAAGATTTGTTCTTAGGAACCATGTCACCGATTTTGATAAAAAAAAAAACTACATTCATACATTTGAAAAAAAACTGTACCCAGCTCGGGAATCGAACCCGGTTGTTTTGAAAAAATAAACTTATACTTTTTCTACTTTGATATCGATTGTGTAGGTCTTAAGCTGTAAATGTCTGCATAAAACATGATGTCTAAAATGAATAAAATGCATTGTTTTGACATACTTTAGTTTCTCAGAGTAGGTGTTCGAAGTGACCACCGTTACAATATTCAACAAGTTCAGGCATGTAAAATTGTCTTTATGACTGTTGGTACCTCAACTTATTAATAATAAGTTATTACATACATGCACCATATCATGTGGTTTGCATTCCATTAAAAATTTAACCATGACCCATGGAAGTTTTAAGAAGCCAAATAGAGTAAAACCAAGACAATGTGATGAAAACATGGAAATTAACATTTTAATCTATTTTGAAGCAAAACCAGATGCCTCCACCCGTAATGCAAGTCGTGATATTCCTGAAATTTCACGTTGGACTATTCAAAGAACCCTAAAGAAACACAAATACAAGTGCTACAAGAATGGACATTGGGTGCAGGCCTTACATGCAGGAGATGATATTAGAAGACTTGAATTTTGTAATTGGTTAAAAGAAACAATGGATCTTGATAGACATTTTTTAAAGTTTGTAATATTTTCTGATGAAACTAAATTTTCCAACAACGGAATGTACAATCGTAAAAATCATCACTATTGGAGTCGAAAAAATCCCCTACGAATGCACGAAGGACGCCGTCAAGTTAGATTTTCATTTAACTGCTGGGTCGATCTACTTCACAATAAGGTGCTCTTGTTTCAAATTTATGATGGACATTTGGACAGATTCAAGTACCTTGCAATCTAAGAAGATCTTTTAGAGACCGTACGAGAAATGTCAGCAGAAGTAAGAGAACAACTTTATTTTTAACAGGACGGAGCACCGGCTCACAAGATTCGCATAGCAAGAGACTTTTTAAATGAAAACTTTCCGCGAAAATGGATTGGTATGATTGGGCCTGTCAAATGGCTGGCGAGGTCGCCCGATTTAACGCCTCTAGACTATTTTTTATGGGGTTATGTTAAGGATGAAGTTTACAAAACAAGCTATGACACCGTTGAAGACCTAAAAGCAGCCATAGAGTAAATTTTAACGCAATTTCACTACATGAAGATACGATATTCATGGTTATTTTTTTAATGGAATGCAAACCTCATGATACAGTGCATGTATGTAATAACTTATTATTAATAAGTTGAGAGGTACCAACAGTCATAAAGACAATTTCACATGCCTGAACTTGTTGAATATTGAAACGGTGGTCACTTTGAACACCTACTCTGAAAAACTAAAGTATGTCAAAACAATGCATTTTATTTATTTTAGACATCATGTTTTATAGAGACATTTACAACTTGAACCTACACAATCGATATCAAAATAGAAAAAGTGTAAGTTTATTTTTTCAAAACAACCGGGTTCGATTCCCGAGCTGGGTACAGTTTTTTTTTCAAATGTATGAATGTAGTTTTTTTTTTATCAAAATCGGTGACATGGTTCCTAAGAACAAATCTTCGTAAGTCTTATAGTTTCAGACTTTCCCATACTGACCGATTTGAATGAGCCATCCTGTATAACTAAACCAAAAATCAACTGTAAATGCTAAAATAACACTTTTTTTGCAGCAACAGTTTTCTTTTGCAGTTCCAAAGGGAAAATGCTGCTATTATTATCGGTACGTTTGGCTCCGCAATTTAAAAGACATGTCAATATGTTTCTAACTATTAACTATTCATTCAGCAAGAATTTCGCATCGCATCGCGTCGTATCGCCGTTTTGTGTACAAGCCCTTATAGCCGTGAGTATATGTATGTATATGTGTATGTTTGCTGAGCTACGGCGTAGAGTAGCACTACCCCACTTCTATCCGTGGGTGATCGTATTTAGGGGATTCTTAAGTGAGTTTTGGGTGATTTGGTTGGAGACCCGCCACCAACAATTATTTATTTTTACCATATTTTCCCAACTCAACTTCGAAAAGTGGCTATGCTAAATTTCTGAATACAAAGTTTTAACTACCCCTTTTAGGCATTTATAGCCGTGAGTGATGTATGTATGTATGTATATTTATTTACATCTTGTATGCTAACTTACCATATCATATATCTCTAACTTTCTGTAATATCAACTTATAATCATACTAGAATATTTTAAATTCACAAAGTTCTCACAATCTTTGTAAATGCTCATTTTGTGACGGAAGATTTGCGGCGCAGCTTCGATCTGTTGCGCGAGGGAGTCGCTTTCAAATCTTATTAAAATTCAATATTTTATTCATCGTACATTTGTATTTGGTATGTACGGAAACTCTATGTTCCAAAGTTAGATCAGAGTTGGTTTAACATACAGACGTATAATCTTGAGAGCGGCTTACCGAAGAAACAATATCCGAAGCACTTTCGACTTGAGTGGGTTTGTAAAAGATTATTGTTTTGATTTGTTATTTATAAAGTTAACTTTTTTAATTTTAATACCTATATTCTCGGCTATGGTTTTCGAAAACGGGTAGCCAGAACTTCAAAATTAGAAATTCTCATGCCACTTTGTAAGTTGACAAGAGAAAATATTGTAAAACAAATGTTGTGGGTCTACAAATGCATCGCACAAGGATCACATCAAAAGACCTAATGCCCTAAATCGCCTCTTACTTACACCTAAGGAAAATAATGGGATGTTTGTATACATATGCATACATTATGTTTTAAAGTAACTGTATGTTAGTAAAATTTTATATTACCTTAAATCTTATTCCAAATAAATTCAATGTAGTCTTACAACTTGTTATGCTTTAAACTTATTATGGCAAAAATCAAATAGGCAATAATATAAATTTCAAACTACAGTTTATACTATATTTGTTACCACAAAGTTAATCAGGACAAAAACAAATATACAGGTGCTCCTGTACAGTCATTAATACTAAGTCTGACCTTACGATTAAATATGACGAACAAAAATCTGTGTAACTATGATTCGGTCAGCCTTGCTTATTGACTGGTAACATATAAATATCAACTACACTTTTAAGTGGTGTTAAAAAAGTAACTCTGCCATCTGCTTTGGAAAATACGGCGTATCAACTTTTAATGAGCAATACAAATTTCATATGCCAGTATTTTATTGTTCAATAAAGAAAGAAAGAAACTGACTTAAAAGAAAATCAAGAAGTAATCGAGAACTACTTCAGACACGTTTTCATCGGTGTAGAAATTATTCACATCGTGTACAAAAACCAATACCAGCAAAAATTTTAAATAACTAGCTTTATTATTAAATCTATTTGATTTTAACATATATTTACACATTTAACTATATATACAGGTAAAAAATAAAATAAAATTATAATATATGAAAAACCTAACCTACATTAAATTATATAAAAAATACTCTCGAAATCGCTGCCGCCTGGTGGCAGGGTTCCGAGAAGGCTGGCTGCATTACCCCTTTGAATCGCTAAGCTGATTCTTTGAGCGAAGAATGCGCCAGCCCTCGTATCTCCGCATTTCTCGATCAGGCGCGTCGAAATTTCTTTGAAAAAACGACGCGCATCTGGGCCCCACGGACCGAGAGTCTCTACAGCAAAAGCTGAGAAGTAATGCTCCTCAGCTAAATTGCTATATTTGCGCCTCTTCAGACCCTCAGCTTCAGCTGCCGCAGTGCCAGCTTTAGATGCAGACCCCGACAAATGAGACGGCGCTAGCGTGTCGACGCAGGTAGCGTCCCACACCAGCGTCCTCCCATTCTTCCATGGAATCAATGACATTCCGTCTGGTCTCTTACCATCGTCCCGCAGCAAACCTGATGGCTCCAGGATTGCTGGTATGTTGACAGTGGTAAGGGCCCGTCTGATAATATCATTGATTGCAGCATGGCGAGGTATGCGACCAGCACTACGACGACATGATAATCCATGGTGCCCCAACTGATCGACAAATACTCCACAGCGGCAGCGATGTCTCTCATTTATTTTGGTGCCCAATCGCAGACCCATAGCTAAAGAAAAGGAGCCTCTGTCTAGCAATGTGCCGAGGTTGCTCGATGGTAATGCTCTCAACCAATGCCCAGAATCTGGCTCACAGCAAGCCAAGAGACGCGCCCGCTCCGCCAAGTCAAGAGCTGAACTAAGAAGATTTGCTTGAACTTGACAGCAGAGGGGCTCGTCCCATTGCCTCTGAGATGCCAGACTGATGGGAACATTGACAGTAGGACCAACTATATCCATCCAAACTTTCTTAGCATCTGTGAGATCGATGATCTCTGCCGAACTTAAAGCTTTACTAATGATGCTTAAGAAAAGATTGTAATTGGCAAAACCAGATGACAAGAAAGCTGGTAAGGCTATACTTGAAACGCTGCGGATGCCAATACCACCGTACCGTATTGGGAGCGTGGCTTGTGTCCAGCAGCGTTCATTTAAGGAAATGTTGAGAATTTTGATAAAAGTGTTTTTAATCACGTTGTCTATGTCCGAAAGGACTGAGATTTGCCTCCATAAACCAGAACATCTCAGTACATAAGTAAATTTTGGAACAAACAAACAATACTTTATTATTGTATATGCTACATGAGGGTTAAGTTGTGCCAATAAAGAAGATGATTCCTGAAATTTAGAAATTTTTTCTGCTATAAATTTTGGAATAGAATCATCCAGAACTGGGGCACCTAGGAGGCGAAGCGAAGCCGAATTTAAAATTTTGATACCTGGGGCTAATGAATTGAATTTTGATTGCATTTCTGTAACAGTTTCTTTGTTTAAATCGGGGCCAAAATACAGTTCACACTTTTCATAATTCAAATCTAGACCAATTTTTTTGAATTCTTCTATTATTGTTTTCAAATCGTTTATAACTTGTTTTGCCTCGCCTCCAATGGTGCCGTCATCCAGGTACCACACATTAAACTTGGAGGCTAAGTTTTTGATGTGTGGGTGTATAGCCAAACTGAATATAGCTGGGCCCAGAGGGTCACCTTGCTGGCAACCGACACATGAATTTAATAATTTTCCACGGTAGATCAATTTAGTAGGTTTGCTATAGCATTGCCAAAGGTAATTGTATAAAGCTGGAGTTTGTTCTTTGACTGCAGCCAGCAAGGCGGCTCTATCAACTGAGTTGAAAGCATTCTTTACATCCACTTTCAACAGAACGTCACTTCGGCAATGCTGCAGGAAAGCACGAACACTGTGAACAGCTGCTTCACAGCCGCCGCTGGTTCCGAAACCTAGTTGAACAGGTTGGAAGTAGTTTTTTATGTCCGTTACATGCTTACAGCATATTTTGGATACCAGCCGGCGGATAGTGTTTCCCACAGCGATTGGCCTGATACCTCCGTCTTTCTTTTTCAAAGCACACAGACTCGCCCCGTATAAAAGATCTGTGATGGTTTGAGATACTTTACCACTCAGGCAGAGATTAACTAACTGCGTTATCTCATCCAAAAGAATTCTGCCGGCTTCCCCGACAGAAACACTCAATAAATCTTTGAAATGCTGAGGAGTCAGTCCATCGAGGCCGCCAGCAGAACCGTTTCTGAAAGAAGATATAGCAATGAGAACCTCGGCTGGAGTGGCTTCTGGTGGGTGAGCGGTATAATCGGGAGCATCAGGCGTCCTGGACATCTCTGATGAGAGTGGATGTTTTGCTCTCAAAGACTCCAAAGTCTCTTGGTCATCAGGGGCCACAGCGTCGCTTGAAAAAAGCATTTGTGCAGCCCCTTTTATGTCCCCATCTCCTAATTTAGTCTCAATTTTTTTAATATTATAATTAATATTTTTATTTGTAATTAATTTTGAATTTTGAAGTATAGGCTCTGGAATCGGATACACACATTTGCTCTTTATTTTGTGTGTCAGTGATATATTTCGATCCTTTTCATTTCTATTTATGGCTAAAACTGCATATGAAAAACCGAAAAAACTTTGCCAACTTTCAAAATCATTATTTTCAACCACGGCCTTTACTGTCTGGGCTAAGGATTTGGCAACACAAGCTCTAGCTCCTCGAGGAATCCGTTTAATTATGGGGATGGACGATTTCCATAAAGATATTTTTTCCCAAAGTAATGTATCTGACGAAACTGATACATTGATTGGGTGCGTGGATGACGAAGGTTGCGGAGAGGGTGAGTTCTTTGTTGTTAGACGGTGGCATTTCGAAATGTGTATGTTTAGACCCCTCTTCCCCTTAAAAGACCGTGGTTGACTACAATGGGGACATATTAATGTTGTTGAGTCGACACTGAAATTTTCCGTAGCCGTGATCTGCGAACTGGGCACATTATTGCTAGTTGGTATGACCATAAATATAAAACTAAATTTTAAATAGTATATCGTATTCTTTCTCTGAAGATAAAAACAAAACGAGACAGACATATTTTATGTATTTCGTTCCAACATTCAAATGTCTCGGCTCGTGATCCCGACTCCCGTAAATCAGAAAGTTCTAAACAAACTTTTGATAGCCGACAAAAAGGAGCACACAAAATGAGAAGCTCAAAGTTCAACTTTAGTTTTATACAAAGAATTGTAATGGTTTTACATTTGCACATTTTAAATTCGCCGCGAAACTCGCGAAGACGGTGTACATAAAAGATTATGTCAGCATTTCTCTCGGTACAACAGCTTCGCTGCCCTGAGCTGCAAATTGTCAGCACTTGAAACAAAGAAATGTTCGTAAGGTGTTAATTAAGGAAATGTTTTGTAGCTGAATTAGGTTGAGCGACAATGATAAGAAAAGTTCCTGCTATTGGACTATTAAGAAGGAGAAGTTCTAAATTGGGACAAGTTTAGAATTTGCAAAGAACAAATAGAGCATTGAGGTCATGGTTTACCGTAAGTATGTAATATACATGTAAGGGCCTTTGCATACTACGTTTTTTAAACGCACCGCCGCAAGCGATTCTGAATATCACATATTAACATGTTGCGCTACTTTGTCACGATAATGGACAGTTTGCGTCGGACTTGCATGCGTGCGTCACACAAAAAAAATCGCATCGCGTCGCAACGCAGTTTTGTGTACAAGCCATTAAAGCGGCGTTAACGCACGAATAATAACTAATATGTAGTTAAAAGCCCGATTTGATGAAGAGATTTTTATTGCATTATTTTGGTACAATTTTGAACCTTTTCTGTTGATATATCGGTGTAAAAGCGCGATCGATACGATGGTCTTTGGGTTGAAATAAATTTTACCATTTAGTATAGAATTAAACCGGTTGTACACATAGTCTGGCTGGTATTTACTATTTTATTCACATATTTATAGATAGAGATAAACGGTCATCTGTTAACTTTTTGCGATTGATTCTTTCGATCGATCGAAAAAACAATACAGTTTTTTGCTAAGGAGAACTAAAGCTTACAATAAAAATCTGATAGAAAACGATTTAAAAAAAGTGCTAAGAATCGATAAACGAATTACTCGACAACGCTCGGCGACGACGCTAGATAGGAAATTTATTCCAATTTTAAACGTTGCTTCTCTGAATATTGAATGTTTTTTGTAATCGATGTTTGCCCACTGAAGTTTTCACAATTTTTAATTTATTAGAGTCTAGCTGACCCGACAGACTTCGTACTGTCAAATTTGCTAATGATTAAGCTTAAGGCGTTTTTTCCGGTACTCTTAGCTCAATCAGGCGTGAATATTATATTGGTCATTATTTTCCGGGATGAAAAGTATCCTATGTTATAATTTGGGTTATTATCTAGCATTCTTGAGAAGCCTTTTTGCTTAGAACACACAAACATCTAAACTTTCACATTATTTAAACTCCGCGATGTAGGAATATGAGTGAGACGCTGCTATGTGCGTTTGAGTCCGCAGTAGTGTGCGCTCTAACATGACTCCCACACGTTCATAAATCTTGATTACAAACTGACTTAGATGCTTTGTTGATCACATACTAACAACGAGCATCGTTTGTTTTGTGAAACACCTTAAACTTAAGTACTTACTTAGAGTTTGATAAAAACTCAACTGATTAGAGCTAGAATGCTCAATTGTGAAACCGGCTGTAAATCACCTAACTAACAGTCTTTTCGTGCATTAAAACACATAAAAGGTATCCATTTACTTGAACCTATAAAGCACATCTTTTACAGCCCCAACCAAAATATCTCAGCAACACAAATGTACACAAACCATTAGGTTTCCGTTCACGGAGTCGCAGTAACTCTACAACCTAACCCATTGTTTGCGGTTTCCCTTTTTATTACTTTCATAATACAATCCCTTAAGTATAATTCCTGGACCTCGAGCTACACTTTAGTGGTTCCTTGTTTTATTCAGTGTAACTTGCATTATTTATTTACTTTGCTACAAGGAAATATGAAATTGTGTTTTGTGCTTTTAGCAGTGTCAGTTTTGAATAGCACTAGCTCATTTTTTTCACAAGTCTCCTAAGAAACGGGAGTTCTGGATTTTTCTATTAAATTGTTCGGCGATTTGGGCAGAGATTCATCGACGACTATATTGGACAAATAAAATACATATGAGTTTTTTTAAAATTAATTTCTACAAGTTAATGCTTAGTTTAGCAATAGTGGAATATGTTATTGAATCTACTTTTACCGGCAAAGACTTCTTTAAATTTCTTTCATATCAGTGTTTCACGCCATCATTATATTATATTTTCATCATATATACTAACTACACCCTCACCTTCCTATATTAACTCCTATAAGTTTACCAGGAGGTGAACGTAACTTAAGACATATTTTTTTCCATTTATTTATATTGCCATGTAGTGCCGGCTTATAATGTCACTATCCCTTTCTACCCACGGGTGTTGTAAGAGGCAATTAAGGGTATGGGAATTTTTTAAGTGGTTTTTGGGCGATGCGTTTGGAGACCCATCACCAACGATACTTTATTTCTACCATCTTGTATCCTATTGCTGTGTAGTGTCGGCATAGAATAGCACTACCCCATTTCTTCCGGTGGGTGTACGTACGTAAGAGGCGACTAACGGTATTGGGGCTTTTAAAGGATTTTTGGGCGATGCGGTTGGAGACTCATCACCAACAACCTTTATTCTACCATCTTTTTCCCACTCAACTTCCAAAATTGGCAGAGGAATTTGTAATTCCTTAGCTCTGGCTACCCCTTCTAGGGATTTATAGCCGTGAGTATATGTATTTATGTCTCCTATCAACTCCCAAATGTGGCTGAGGAGTTTCCAGCTCTGAAGCTCTCGCTACCCCTCTCTGGCTACTATATTATGTATGTATGTTATAGAAATTAAGCGGAAAAAGTATTGTAAAATAAACTTTATTCAGCTATAGCGCCTAAAAATCATGTGAAAAACCCTCAGTTACTGCTTGCGATATGTACGGCAAGAAATGGGTTCGTATTATATAAAGTATTATGTAAACTTTCTTAGGTTGTCAGAAAACATAATTCCATGCAACTGAAAATTAGGTTACGAGTACGAATTGTTTTACCAGTTGTCGTGGAAAAATCATTTATGGAAAATAACATTATTCTAGATAAAATTGAAGCATACAACACTAATAATATACTTGACGTACAATAACTGGTATAGGCTATCTAATCACCATAAATCAAAATGTAAGAAAAGTATTCAAAACTTAAACGAGACTAAATATTCCGCAAAAAAACTTTAACAGCATTAAAAATATGACTGAAAAAGATAAAAACTGGAGTACTTTGAAAATGGAACGATAACATCAATATGGTCGTGACAACTTCGGAATCTAACGGCAGCTGTATTCATGTCATGAAAATCCTGAGCGATAAAATTGAAATTGGTTTTGGAAAAAAAACAAAGGAGTTTTAGCAGACACCATCCGAACTCGACCCGTAATGAGACACGAAAAAGGTTCAAAGGTTAAAATTAGGAGTACTGTCTCTATATCATTCTCTTTGTGACCTTAACGAGGGTCGAGAATTTAACTTATAAAGAGTCACGAGTGGGTCTGTTTTTGAAGAAAGGTTGGCATTGTTTTGTAAATCGGAGATCGTGTTGAAGAATAACAATGAGTGATCATTGAAGTAATTTAATTAAACCTCTTTGGTTTTGGACCTTCTTCGTGTTTGTGATTTGTTTTATAAATTAAGAAGCGTAAAGACTGTGCAGCGACCGTAAATTTGGCGAAGTTACGTTAATTAAATATCTTTTGGATTTCCGATTAAAGCATTTTGTGGTTCAATTTTATTAATTATGAAATACTAAAATTGAAAAACTAAATCATCGTTATAATTTACATAGATAAAGGTATGTATACGTACAAGAAAACGAAATATTTATTTTAATAGAATTGAAAATTCTCAACAAGAAACCCATTACTTACCGCTCAACTTTAAGTCAAAACAGGCAGTTCCATTTAGATATAAGTAAAAAGCGAAGACAGAATTTTTAAACTAAAGACGTCAGTGGGACGGACAAAAATTCTTAAAACCGCATCTGCACGTCTGAAAACGTGACTCCATCAGTGTAAGACAGCGAGTATAGTGCTTCAATATTATTTAAATTTGGTTTTATGACTGTTTCAGTTTCAATTAAGGCATATAGAGATATCTCTTTCACGGTAAAACTCCAAAGTGGTGGCAGATATACATATTAATTATTTTGAACTTTACGTAACTTTTAGTCCATATGGTAGAAAGTACTTGGCCGCTTATATCGCCACTTTGCGCAAATATGGCCATAGGGGTTTCTTACTTTGTTTCTTGTCACACCCGTGATAACCTTGATAAATATATATAAATTGTAAATTAAGAATAAAAATGGAAGTATAGTTCGTATTTTTACTCATGCTTCGCTGCATCGAAGGCGGTTCTCGTACCTCCTAGCTATCAAGTTTGTTTTTTCAATTAAAACTTCCTATCTATCTCGCGCAATTTCACGGTGCGGTTTGGGTATCCATTTCATCCAGCACTATCTTAATTTGTATCCGCGGTGCATTCGGTTTATTTAGTTATAAAATCATATGGCATACATAAACTGACGCCATTATTTCTATTCCCACAGAGCATATTGAGAGATTAGAGAAACAAAATGAGTAAAATCCACATGATACACAAGAACAAAACAAAAAGAATAAATTATTGAAGCGCAGAACCAAAAGCAGTATATAAACCATTCCTAAATAATAATAATTGTGTAATGTGTTGTTTATTTCCGCTTACACAGCTCACCGTATCCCCAACTCCGAGCTAAGACGTTCCCAATGCATCCGACTTGCGAATTACAGCAGCGACATCTTACGGCTGAATCGAGGTGCAAATCAAACCGCGCCCTCACGTTCACAATCAGACACCATTCACTCAAAGGCGCCAATCGAAGGATTTCTTTAAGTATTCAACATTTTCATGTTCCATTTCAATATGAATAGTAGTCAAATTTGATTCGTTGAAGAGATTAGGTTTTCGGTAAAGCTGGATTTTCATTGTTTGTTATTCAAACGTAACGCCAACTGATTAAAAAAAAACAATAATGATTAATTTGCCTTAAAAAGCCCCAATACCCTTGGCCGCCTCTTACGAACACTCATGGAAAGAAATGGGTTAGTGCTATTCTAAGCTGACAGTACACTCCAAATATTACTTTTTATGTATACCATATAATATACATGTTTCACTCACGGAAGTTATGCATCACATGTATATTACAATATGTTTGCAACTTAAATTAACTTTTAATATTGCGTAGTTAATACTTTAAGGAGCTTGATTATTAAGTTAAAAGATTTTCGTGAACATACCTAACAAAACACAATTAGCGTTTCGAAAACAGTAATCTAATTCCAATGAAAATTACCACGAAGTTGGCACGAGGGACGTAACTTTTAAAAATTCGTCCGAAGTAAGCTATCTCTTACAACACATAAGTTGGATCTAATGGAACAAGTTATGTTGTGGCTCTCGCACCGAGTTGTATTATGGAAGCAATAAAAGAGTTGGGCTTTAGATATGAACTTTTACTATGTTTTTCCGAGACTGTTTTTCTTGTTTTTCTCTAAATTTGGTAGTAAATATGTATTGTTATATGAACTTTTTTTTTTTTTATTAAATTACCGATATTGAATATATATCGGATAAGTATGTTAACTATGTATGACTAAGAATTTTTAATACACTGGTATCAATAATAAAAGATAATTATAATCTAAAAAAACTTTTGTGCATAGAGCATGTACGAAAAGATTGATGGATGTTAACGAAGCTAGAGAGGTTTGCCAGGATGGTACAAGGTAGCGACCGATAGGGTCTGTCTACACCAATGAGAAATAATGGCTTGAGTATGTTGTGTATGTACGAGGGGCATGCCAAAAGAAACTAGATACTTAAAAATTATAAAATTTATTCTTTATTACAGGTATCGATATTTTCAAAGTATTCACCCTGAGCACGTATACACTTCTCCATACGTCTGAACCAATTGGAAAATACCTGTGACCACTCTTTTTTAGATACCTCAGAAATCTCGAAATTATAGGCAACCAGCGCATCTTCTTTGCTTCCGCTTGTCACACCAAGCTGATATTACAGTTGGAGCACAAACTGTCACATACCATTCGGAGTTCACCGTTCTTTCATTCTCTAGCACAACAGTAGCAATTGATTCGGGACCATAGTTATTGGAGCGAAGCTTCATTTACCCCCGACTTTTGCATTTCGTTGTGATCGTACTCCTCCCAAACGGCTCAACTCAGAACCCTGAAATTTTGCACGGTGGTCAAAGACCATGTCTAGATAGTTTATGTCAATTTTGATACCAACATGAAAATCGAATGTACCACGTAGAAATAATCACCATAAAAATATAACAATGTTAGTCTATGGGAAAATTACGTAAACAATGCCAGCGCGTGACAATAGATTTTTTTTATATTCGACCGTCCCAAAGTCACGTCCGTTTGCGCTCAGACACTTGGTGATTTTTCGAACTTTTGAACGCTTATATTCGAGT
Organism: Bedellia somnulentella; assembly: GCA_963576735.1. Classification (NCBI taxonomy): domain Eukaryota; kingdom Metazoa; phylum Arthropoda; class Insecta; order Lepidoptera; family Bedelliidae; genus Bedellia; species Bedellia somnulentella. Next base: position 8,878,845 of record OY755171.1, read on the forward strand.
TCTAGAACATTTTTCCCAAAAAGTTTTTTAACGAAAAATTTCTCGAACATACTCTTTTTCAAAGAAAATAGGTATTTAGTTATTTAGACTCCGTTTTGCTCTATTATTAACTAAAAACTTTTTTACATAGACTAACATTATAAAAACAAAGCTCATTTTTTGCATAGTATCGTACTACTTTGCTGTGTTTCAACTGCTTTAAAGATAATTTGACGTAATTAAGCCTATTTGAATTGACAAATTGTATTTTTTAGACTATGCCGAGGCTTAGACGAGGCGGTAACTTAGGGCGACGCACAGCTCACGCTATTGCGACCACTAACAATCGCCAAAACCTCCTGCCAAATACAGCAATCAACGTAGATTATCAATATTTGTAGGAATTTAACTCTTCACTCGACAAGAGGACAGACAACAAGAGACAGAGTTTTCATAGTTTCATGTTTTCACAAACATCTTGTGAAGCGACATGAGAGTCATTAAAATATTAGTTACCATCGTGAAACGAAGATCATAGCTTAATAGATATTTTTTTTGCCTTGTTTTGTGCATCTACCCAAATAATTAATTTATCGATCTCACCTTCCGAAGGTTGTCTTGTCTGGAAGAGATCGCTTTTAGCGATAAGACCTCCAATTTTACCTCACTGTAAACTGTTTGATCATATTATTATTTTTGTAAATTTGTGTTTGATGTGCAATAAAGAGTTATTCTATTCTATCATAATTTGAATTAGAATTTAAAATAAAAAGTATAATACATTCTTACGGTTGTAGCTATAAATCTGGATATAAATGTAAATGCAAAAAAAAACTATCCGATTTATCTTAGGTACACTCCTTTGCCCCCCAGGGCGGCCCTCAGCCCGGCACACATAAAGTCATGGTGAAGCCGCATAGGCCACAGGGCCAGCAGCAACCAATCCTTTCGAAAAAAAATATTAAAAAAATGCCAAATTAATTGAATAAAATTAATTAATTAAACTCCATATTTGATTTTTCCAATCCTTTGATGATGTGTAAAAATTATTTTTCCTTCTATATATTATATTATATATTATTATTATTATACAAAACTTATTGTTAATTTACGTAAATTATAATATAGTTATTGTGAATTATCAAAAAGACTTCAATTCAATTTGACCATAATAAAATAAGAAATAAATAGAACCTAAAGAAATATTAAAGTCAATGTTACGACGAAATATTTAGGTACGGTTTTTCACCGAGGAAGGAGAACATATAAGTGTTTTAAAATAATGATGACGACTTAATAGTAGCACCTGATTGTCAGTCACTTGTAATAAAGTTTGAAAAAGGTTTTAAATTGATAAAAATATGTCAAATACTATTTGAATTATAATTGATCTTGAATCAAATGACTTTGAAAACTCTTACAAAACTTTATAAACAACCAGACTTATTAACTTCGAGTGTGATATACAAAGTTTAAAATAAAACAGTCTTGAATGAATTTTAAAGTCAAATTGAGTTTTTTTTTGTATAATGTAATGCACTAAATTTATAGTTTAGGTTCTAACGTAGTTGCTGAATTGGGGTTTTATATGTAATGATAAATAGTGAGTGCCTTACGTATTATATGGCTACTTATTTTTGAGGAAAAACAGAATGTGCTTGTATCTGGATAACGTATTGCTTAAGTACATTTAGTTTTCTTTATTGCTTCTACTTTATAATAGTTGCCGTGTAGTGCCGGCCTAGAATGTCGCTACCCCTTCCTACCCACGGGTGTCGTAAGAAGCGACTAAGGGTATTGGGGCTTTTTTGGGCGATGCGGTTGGAGACCCATCACCAAAAACCTTTATTTTAATATCTTTTCCCCACTCAACTTCCAAAAGTGTCTGAGGAATTTATAATTCCTTGGCTCTGGCTACCCCTTCTAGGGAATTACAGCCGTGAGTATATGTATGTATGTTTGTTTATAATATAGTCTTGGATATATAATTTTAATTAAGTGCTGTTTAGGCTTTAAACACTACCCCAGTTCTACTCGTGGGTGTAAAGGTTTTAGGGCTTTTAAAGAAGTCGTTGGGATCGCCCACTAATACCCTTTACCAATAACCTTTATTTACAATTTTCTCCGCACAAAAGTTCCAAAAGCGGCTGAGGAATTTGGAACATTTGACCGTGAGTATATTTATGTATGTATTTTAAATTTTAATTGTGAGCTTTCTAGTGCCGGCTTAGAATAGCACTACCCCATTTCTACCCGTGGGTGATCGTAAGAGGCGAATAAGAGTGTAGGGGCTTTTAAGTGATTTTTGGGCGATGTGGTTGGAAACCCATCACCAACGGTTATTTATTATTACCACCTTTTCCCCACTCAATTTCTAAAAGTGGCTGAGGAATTTCTTATTCCAAAGCTCTGGCTACCTCTTTTAGGGATTTATAGCCGTGTATGTAATTTTAAATACACATATTTCAATGGGAAACGTATGAAATACCTAACAGATTTGGAATTACGTAGTATATGAATGTGATACAAAACTTGACTATATCCTATTTAACGACATATTTGTGACTTAGTTGGTAATTGACTAGCTTCTGATCCAAAGATTTTTTTTTCTATGTAAATACATTTAACTTGCTAGATTTTTATATGCCAATGTTTTATATTGTACTACTAACAAAAAAAAATAAAAAAAATGAGTGCATATAAGTGATAGTCTCTACCTACCTTCAAAAAGTTTATTTTAATGTTTTGGTTGTATTTTGACAGGACAATACATATGTACTTATAGGATACTAGTGGTCGGCCCCGGCTTCGCACGGATGATGTTAAATATTTTTACTGTTTACCCTCTACAGTATTTAGCGTGATGATATATATCCTATGTCCTTTTCCTGGTTCTAAGCTACCTCTCCAACAATTTTCAGCCAGATCGGTTCATCTATTCTCGAGTTATAAATAGTGTAACTAACACGTCTTTCTTTTACATATATAGATTAAATACAAAATGTTCCTTCGACAAGAAGACAAAACAAAATGATGATTTCCACGTTAACACAATATTATCATGCAAGAATGCCAAAATTATAAAGCTTGTTTTACTAAAATGAAGTAGTACATTAAATTAAACGGGACAGTAAAGTGCTTAGTAGAAAATTGAGTGTCAGAGCAAGCAACACGTTATCGTGGAAGCGGTTCTACTGTCACCTGTGTCTCATGTACCGAAATTCTGCAGAATAGTATTTCTACATCACATCACTTCAAAAGTTTATGATTGTAAGTAAAATATACCCTTTTTTAGATTATTTAAAATCTATTTACGGATAGTTGATTAATAAAATGATAACTTTTAGTTTGAGTAATAGGTTTAATTGGCTCAAAATGGTTCCAGTTCAGCCAGTTCCTCGCCTGATACCAAAATATATAAAAAGATATATAAAGACTTAATGGGATTTCCTTGGCTTAGTTTATTATTTTTTAACTGACTTCAGCATATACTTATAAGTAAGTTAATATGTTGAATATGTTTTAATACTCTACATATTGAATGCACTAGACGACATTTTTATTTTCTTGTCACATGCTAGGTTTCATTTATCCTATTCAGTCCAGTTATATTAACAACATACACAAAATTGTATGGTAATTGTCATAAATTCCTAATTACACAAATACACAAGCCTTAATTATGATGTAAAAAACATGCACGTGAGTAACTTTACTGTTATCATGTATACGTTATGGCCACCTAACTCAGTATTTAAATCGCTCAGTGAAGCAACGTCGGGTGTTCGCGTAAATTCATTTACTGTACCATGTTATGTATGGTCTTGCGTAATTGTGATTGTATCTTAAAAAAGGGGTAAAACTGTTTTATTTAAAGTAAAAGTAAAACATACCGAAATAGTCTAATAGTAGAAACACTGGAAAGATTTACCAAACTCACAATTTGGGGTTATATGGGAATAATATGTTAAGAAGTGTTCAAGTAACGATAAAGATTTCTTTATCCTGGGGAAACCCACATGGCTAAGTTGAACTTAGTTATTTGATAGTGTATTCATAACAAACAGCTGGGTACTCTGAACAAAAGGTACCGATGTCAAGTGATGTTTAGAAGTATTAGTACTTCTGCCAACCCCTTCGGAAATATACGGCCTGAACGCTTGAGTTAAAGGTTTATAACTGAAACCAGGTAGGCAATAGACAACCGGCTAAATCACAAATCTTTATGTTATGTTATGTTATTATGTTTGTTATTGTCTGGATTAAAATATGTTATACAATGTTGTTTTATAATAACGTTCTTAATAAATAACTGTCGAACAGTAAGTACTTTGTAGAAAAGGTATAGTTCTATGGTTGGGAAACGGAATGGCTTAAACGTTGCAACCTTAAATACAGCCCGCTGAGCTCGTTCAATTTGTATGAGATGACTTTTACAAGAGCCGCCCCATGACGTGATACAGTACATGATTATATTTTGGCTAAGTGCAAAATGGATGGTTCTTAGCCATTTTGCATCTACTACCGATCTAAGAGCCTTTAAAGAAAAAATAAACTTTCTGATACGATTACTGAGTGTATTGATATGTGTACTAAAGGTAAGAGAGCTATCAATTACGATACCTAAATATTTAATTTCTGTCACACGTTCTTATCTCGGACATTGGCATGAGTTGGCTTGATTTGAGCAATTATGAACTTTAATTTCGGGAATATTGTTTGGCGAAAGATAACATGATTTAATTGTATGCATTAGGAATTTGGTTTTTGAAATATTAATTGTGAGGCGATTTAAGGCGAGCCATTCACAAACAGAGGTAAATCCTATCTGTGCCAGAGACGTCACTTCTTCCCAAGAAGTACCAGAAAAAAATAGAGCTGTGTCAGCTGCGTAGGAGATAATTGAGTAATTTGAAACTTTAAGAGAACTAAGACCATTTATAAATATAAGACCTAACATGCTGCCTTGTGGCACTCCGTATAAGATAGTTGCATAGCTAGCAAGAGTGTTCTTTTAATTAGATATTATGTGGTCATCCCTCCATCATCGATCCAGCCATATCTTACGCACTTACTTAATATCATATACCTGTCATCTCATTCTAACCGATATCATGACAATAGAATAGCGCTCGTGCCCCCTGAACTCAAAAATATAGGCATTTATTAATCGCGTCGATATATTTTCTAAACAAAAATTTCATATATAAATATCAGTTGAATATTCTTTTTATTAAACTTATCTGACTATTGACTTTGCTCAGATAAAAGTAGACTTTACGCGTCTCCATCAATCTTTACTTGACAATTTCTCGCAACAAAGCTATCTAGCTACCTAGTGTAATAAGCAGTATTCGACCACTTTTTTCCTATAGAAAATTATTCAGAAGTTGTCACCAAAATAAGTTTATTCATTCCCCCTTGTATCACTAGTCAGTAAATTTGAACAGTGTTGTAATCAATAAATCTGTTTCCATCGATTCATTACTAATTGTCACTTGATGCGACCCTTTCTCTAACAGTGCAAATAACTGGAGGCAGGGGCGCAGGGGCGGCAACCACTTCAGATTTCACGTTCTAATTATCAATCGAATTTGTTGTCACTTCTGCTATATTGTGTTCCAATTTAATGATGACGCTGGGTATCTTTATCGTGAATTAATAAATAATAGTTGAAAAATATATTAATAATGTTTATTGTATTTTGTTTAAACTAGTTTACTATTTTATCTTTTTGTATTACTTTGTGCTCTTGTTTTTATTATAGGAACTGAATATAGCCTGTTTCTTTAGGTATCTTTTAAGGGTATTTGTGAAATATATTTGCAAGGGGATTTTTACGCATATACTACTCTGTGTAAAAAGTATCGGGAATATGTCAATAAAAAGACCCGCGTAAAAGAGTTCGTTCAAATTTTTTTACTGCATGTTGGTAGCACTGTACTGATTTAGCGCGCAAAATTTGAGCGGGATCTGTGATTTAATTTGTTTTAAACTACATTTTTTTGGTCATAGTTTTGAGTCCTCGGCGATTTTTACAATGGAAAATATTGTTGAACAAAGAGTGTGCCTTACATTTTGTGTTTCGAATGATATTTCATGTGGTGAATCACTAAAAATGTTGCGAAATACCTACGGCGAATCGTGTATATCAAAAACAAGGGCTTATGAATGGTATAAGGCTTTTAAATAAGGCCGAGAAGTAGTAGTAGACTTGCCTCGTTCTGGTAGTCCTTCAACCGCTCCGACCATAGAAAACATCGACAGCATCAAGAAGCTAGTGCTCGAAAATCGACGTATGAGTCTGAGAGAGTTGGCTTGTGAGGTGAACATATCTTTTAAGTCCGTCCACAACATTCTCATTGACATTTTAGGTATGAAACGCGTCGCCGCTCGACTAGTTCCAAAAGAGCTCAATTTTGTTCAAAAAGCGCAGCGAAAGCATGTCGCTGAAGACATGGTTTCCCGAGCTTCTACGGATCCGACCTTTATGAAACGCATAATAACTGGCGATGAGACATGGGTTTATGAGTACAACATGCAAACAAGCCAACAGTCTTCAGAATGGCGTCTCGAAAACGAGCCGAAACCCAAAAAACCGCGGCAAAGTCGCTCCAAAATCAAGGTGATGCTGACAGTTTTTTTTGACTACCGTGGTGTGGTTCACTCCGAATTCCTTCCAGAGGGAGAAACAGTGAATAAAGAATATTATTTAGGCGTCATGAAGCGTTTGCGTGAGAGTATCCGCCGAAAACGTCCAGATTTGTGGCAACACAACTCATGGATGCTGCACCATGATAATGCACCATCACACACAGCCATTATAGTGAAAGAGTTTTTAGCGAAAAATTCAACAAAAGTTCGCGACCAAGCACCGTATTCACCTGATATGGCTCCGTCTGACTTTTTTTTATTTCCCAAGTTAAAATTACCACTTCGAGGAAAACGTTTTGAGTCGATAGAAGCCATAAAAGAAAATTGAATGAGCTAAAGGCCATACCGCAAATAGCCTATGAAAAATGTATGGAAGACTGGGTGATGCGGTGGAGATGTTGTATTGCAAGCGATGGGGCTATATGAAGTACTACTTTGTGTAAGTAGGATACTTTGAAGGCGATAAAATAAATTTAGATGATTAATTTGTATTTTTTGTTTTATTGACAATTTCCCGATACTTTATATTTACAAATATAAATCCCAATATTGGCGCCACTGTGCCACGGTTTACTTCAGCTCTTCGTATTATTTTAGTTATTAGTTGTTTTAACGCATAATTCAGTGTCATTTTTACAACAGTGATAAAATATAACTTAAAATCGCATCTGAGTTAAAAATCTAAGTGAAATAACCAGTGATTAAATAAAAAAAAGGAAAATTACGTTAAACACAAACACCGCTTTTACTAATAAAATATAACATCTGTGAGAGTGATATATGGATCAAAAGAAGTTTTGGACTATACTGAATAAAACTTTTGTAAATATTTACCTCAAATTCAGTGCTATGAAGAAGTGATTTGGTTATAACCTCTTCTATTTTGTATAACCGTTAATTACGATGAATCACTTTTAAATTTGTTGAGAAGCGCCACCTAGCGCCAGACGCCGAAACCAATTCGAACCGCCAGCAAGCAAAATACACCAGTAGCAGTCGATTGACGTAACACGCCGATCAATTATTGTAACCCTCATGGCTCCGCATAGAAGTACTGCTTGTTGACACTAGAGGGCGCTAGTTACAGTAAATTAAAATGACTAATATAGAGAAGCTGTTATTGGACATGAAAAAAGATATGGACATTAAATTCTCGATGATCGAAAATTCCCTGATAAAAACAGAGGAGAAAATAACGAAAAATATCAATGAAAATATGAATGAAAAATTTAATCAATTGACATCCGATTTGAATTCGCTACGCATACAAACTGAAGATCATGAAAAACGACTAGACGAAATAGAAAAGAGATCAGTGCAGAGAAATCTCGTCTTCTTTGGAATAGACGATGAAAATGAGCCATATCTAAAATTACAAGATAAGTTTTTGAAAATAATAAAAGAAAAGTTGAAATTAAATATCAGTGAAACAGAAATTGAAGCTTTAAGAAGAATTGGTAAATTGGGAAACAAACCTCGGCCCCTGGCTGTCACTTTTACTACACTAGGATTGAAGATAAAGGTTCTGAAAAGTAAGAAAATGCTCGAAGGAACTAAAATTTATATCAAACCGGAATTTCCCCAAAAAGTCCTAAAAATAAGAGCTGAGCTGAAAAACCAACAAAAACAACAAATTGAAAATGGGAATCAGGCTTTTATACGTTATGACAAGCTTGTAGTCAAAGGCAAGAATACTAAAACTTCACACAAGAGGGCTCCGTCATCATCACCACAAGGAAAACGCTATGAATCGTCTGAAAGGGAAAATAGAAATTTAAATAACAAGAGATTAAAAGGAAATAACCGAATTACGTCATATTTACAGTCGGAGAAACCCTCAGATAAAGACAGCTCCTGCTCAGCATGAAGTGTAGAGGCCCCCTCCTTCCCTACAAAAACGAGTACAGAAATATCAACAACATATCAAAAATCTCCCAATACGGCTGGTCCCCGCGGGATGATTAGACCAAAACCCTCCAACCAACCAAGGCAGTATATTAACATATGTACTTGGAACGTGAGATCGTTAGTAGACGAAACAAGAATGATAGAATTCAAACATAGCCTAAGCAAGTTTAATTGGGATATCATTGGATTATCCGAAATAAAAAAGGAAGGAAAAGAAATTAGAGAAACCGACCAATACATTTTTATATTCCATGGGTTCAAAAGTGGAAGAAATGGAGTTGGTTTTTTCATCAGAAAAGAGCTAAAATCAAACATAATAGATATAAAGACTATTTCAGACCGTGTAATGCGACTTGACTTAAAGCTGAATAATAAAGAGATGCATCTAATCCAATGCTATGCCCCAACAGAACAATCAACTATCGAAGAACTTGATGCGTTTTACAAAGACCTACAAACAGCATTAGAAAATTCTAATAAAAATACAATAGTTATGGGAGATTTTAACTCAAAACTGGGAAAAAGAACAGACGATGACAAAAACGTAATGGGGCCATGGGGCTTCGGAGAAAGGAATGAAAGAGGCAAAATACTATTACAATTCTGTTTCGAAAATCAACTCTACGTTGCCAACTCACAGTTCAAAAAGAATAATAAACAAAAATGGACTTGGATATCACCCAATAACAAAGTTAGAAATGAAATTGACTTCATATTAGTCAAAAATATAACAGTCGTCTCTGACGTCCAGGTGATTAATTCAACCTTCTCAACAGACCATAGAATTGTCAGAGCCAGCTTGGCATATCAAGAAATTAACAAGAAGTCACGGAAAAAATATAGAAACAGCCTAAAGAATTTGAATCCACTAGAGCAAGAGTCACTTTGTAGTATAATTTCCGAGCACATAGAAATCACTAACTATGCAGATGTAGAGTTAGCATATCATAAACTCACAACAAATATCAATGAGGCTATTGAAAAACTACCCAAACGAACTGAAGCGACTAAAACAATAATAACTCCGTACCTAGAGAAGCTTATAAATGAGAGAAATAGACTGAGAAATAAAGAAAATAAATCAAGTTCCGAAAAAAAGCACCTAAGTGCGCTCTACAAACTCATAAGAAAAGAAATGAAACGAGAATGGAAATCAGATCGTTTCAAAATAATCGAAGAAGAACTAGAAAAAAGATCATCTTACAAGAGAGCCCAAAATAAACTAAATACGAGTAAACCCTGGATAATGACATTAAAAGACAAACATGCTAATATATCAAACAGACAAGACCTAATCAATACGGCTACGAACTTTTACAAGACTCTATACGAAGCAAAATCCTCAGCACACATTGATGAAATTCCGAAAGCTGTTTCTGAGGACTGTGTCCCGCCATTTATAGACAGTGAAATCAGACATGCAATACAACACCTTAAATCATCAAAAAGTCCTGGAGATGACGGCATAACTAATGATATCCTGAAAGCAATCAGTGAGCCTCTCACGCCAGTGCTAACAAAGCTATTTAACAGTGTTTTAGAGCAAAAGAAAATCCCGAAAGATTGGGGTATATCGATAATAACCCTTCTCTACAAAAAAGGAGATCCTATGAGCCTAGACAACTACAGGCCAATAAGCTTACAACAAACAATTTACAAAGTATTCGCAACTCTACTTTTAAAAAGGATATCTAAAATGCTGGACAGTAACCAACCTAGAGAACAAGCTGGATTCCGAAAGAGCTACTCTACCACAGACCATATATTCACCATCACACAACTAATTGAAAAATGCACAGAGTATAATAAAAAGCTCTATATTGCCTTTATAGATTATTGCAAAGCTTTTGACTCTATAAAGCACGAACCCCTATGGCAGGCTTTGGTAGAGCAAGGCGTAGAGACAGCCTACATTGATATACTAAAAGAAATCTACAAAAATAGTAAGGGAATCGTTAAACTAGAGAGAAAAGGAGAACCATTCAACATACAGCGAGGAGTAAAACAGGGCGACCCGATTTCGCCCAACCTGTTCACAGCATTATTAGAACAAATTTTTAGACAACTAAGTTGGGATGAAATCGGTGTGAATATTAATGGAGAAGTCCTTAACAATCTTAGATTCGCTGACGATATTGTTCTCATTGCAGAAAGCCACGAGACCCTAGTCCACATGATAGAAACGCTTGACCAACAGAGTAAAAACTGTGGGCTTCAGATGAACAAGCAAAAAACGTTTGCCATGACAAACTATCAAAAAATCCCTATCAAAATAGCAGAACACACCATAAATTACGTAGAAGAGTACGTTTACTTGGGACAAAATATTACATTCGCTGATCAAACATCTAGAGAAGTAGAACGAAGAATAAAGAAAGCGTGGGGCAAATACTGGAGTCTCAAGGATGTATTCAAGTCCAAGCTTCCGACACATCTTAAAAAGAAAGCGATGGACACGATTGTTCTTCCCACCCTACTCTACGGGTGTCAAACTTGGACCCTTACTAAAAATATCGTTCAAAAACTTAATGTGTTTCAGAGAGCAGCTGAACGGAGCATGCTAAACATCAATCGAAAACACAGGGTACGAAACACATCAGTCAGAAATATGACCAAGGTGACAGACGCCGTAGAGCTAGCATGCAGACTCAAGTGGAGATGGGCAGGTCACGTCACGAGAACAACTGACAACCGGTGGAGTGAGAGACTCCTTCACTGGTATCCCAGAGAAGCGACGAGGCCACGCGGCAGACCACGGCGGCGCTGGGCGGACGACATCGTGCAGTTGGCTGGCGCTACGTGGACCCGCACAGCCAAGCAGAGAGACAAATGGAAGGGGTTGGAGGAGGCCTACGCCCAAAAATGGGTGTCTCACATAAAAGAATAAAATGTATAAATAAGAATAAATTATAACACTAAAACTAAATTAAATGCAGTTAAATTTTAAATGATAAATGTTAAATGATAAATATTTTTAAACAAATGATGTAATGCTGTATATATTATATTTGTAAATAGTTTTAATTTTAATTTATATTTTTAATTTTAAGATTTTAATTTATATTAATTAGATCTGATGTTAAAAATAAATTGTTATGTAATGAATGTTATATTTTAAGTGCCTAATTAATAATAATTTGTATTTTTAAGTTGAAATGTAAACATTTAAGTGAGAAATAAATGGCTTTATTATTATTATTATTATTATTAAATCCCAAAAGTGGCCAGAGCTTCAGAATCAAAATTTATTTAGCCATATTTTAAAGTCAAGGAAGGGTTGGCAGATGTAAAGTACTTCTCAAGATCACGTGATATTGCCACCTGGAGTTCAGAGTACCCATTTTATGCATGACCAGTTTGCTCACGCGATAGGCCTATCGCTGTTTAGTACTAATACACTGTCATATGACTGAGTACAATTTATCCACTTGGGTTTGCTAACGATGTTTTACCTCCATTTACCTTCATCAACAACCATGAGAAATTGTCTGAAGCTCTTGCTACTCCTTTTTGGGATTGATAGCAATGAGTAGACGTATGTATGTTAAAATTACATATTAAGCTAAAATACATGTTAAGATAATTAACGCCTCGTGCCTCTGCTAACCTTTGGCAATATATAGCGCAATACACATTGAGCCCGCCGGGCCGACGACATATGTCGGCATATTTATGTCAGCGGTCTAGTTTTCATACATAGTTTGAACATGAGTCTTTTTATACAGGCTACCGGGTTATGTCACCGGGCTTTATTGTCGTGCCGGCGGGCTCAGTGTGTATTGCACTTATGGCTAACACGATATCATATATTTATAGTAGAAATGAGGTCCCTCAGAAAAGTTTGTAATGTTAGGTTATGTGATCGTGTGAGGAATGATGTGATTCGTGAAAAGTGTGGTGTGAAAGATGATATTGTAAGAAAGATAGAAAAAGGAATGTTGAGATGGTTTGGGCACATAGAGAGGATGGATGATAGAAAATTGGTAAAAGGGATCTATAGAGCTAGTGTGGATGGTAATGTTTCCATTCCGAGGACGACCACGGAGAACACACTTGGACCAAATTGAGAGTGTGCTCAAAAAGGCTGGCGTCCGAAGTATGAAGAATAAAAGAGCATGTATAAAAAGATTGATGGATGTAAACGAAGCTAGAGAGGTGTGTCAGGATCGTGCGAAGTGGCGATCAATAGTCTCTGCCTACCCCAATGGGAACTAATGGCGTGAGTATATGTATGTATGTATGTATATATTTATATATTGTCTCATCTTTCGGAACATTCGAGTTTAGTGAAGAACGTGCCAAAGATTTAAAATTAGAGTAAGCATTTCTTAACAGCATATTAAAAATTCATCATTACATCATGAACCCATTAAGAATATATCCTTTATTCTTACAAATTTTATTTCGTGCAGTTAAATTATCAAAAAGAAAAAGAACTTCAATACAAAAATAAACTCTTTTAAGAATACGATGTGCCTTTTTGTATCTTTTTGAATTTTTCAACAAATAACGGTATTTCTCATGTACAAGAGTAAAATAAGGCTGAAATTTGCATTGAAAGCTAGTCGAATATTCGTTTCTTTTCTTACCCTTTTTACGAGAATATTTCAGCTAGCAAGACTGTTAATGAAAATATTCAAGTATTTATGCGAAAGGTATTTTGTGTTGTTCATTTATTAAGCGAAAAACCTGATTTATTAAATATTAAGGGATAAGTTAATAATAAGAGTCGAAAGAGATATTTACGACTTTATATATTAAAGACTTATAATTTATGAAAGCCATTCTAAGTAAAGAAGACTTAAAAGAATTAATGTGAAGTAGATTATATATTAGTTTAGTTAGTATACCATAGTACAAGTCTAACTTAGTTTGGGGCTAACATAATCTGTGCATGTATTTATTTATAATCCTTTTAATATTTTAATAAGAGATTGTCGAATATTCATTTGGTATTTGGCATTCGGCATATTAGGTATGTTTTTTACTATTTGTGTTCGGCTTAATTATTTTGTTTTTGTGCCGATCACAGGGCATCCATTGGCTATGCCTAATGGAGGGAAAGTTCTTTCAATATTATATATTGAATAAGGAACATTTTACTGAGAGAAGACTTTATTTAAATTTAAAAACATTTTATTCTGCAGTATTACCATTTTGAAAAGAATACTGGTTCAATTGGGAATTGAACCCGCAACGTAAGGAAAAAATACATCCGCATCTTTATGATACCGGTCGGAACTCTTTAACATACGATTAATTTTAAGCAAGTAACATAGTTTCAGTAATAAAAGGAAAACTATAAGTTTTAACATTAAGTTTCGGAGAAGAATTTTGTCCCTCCCACCCATTTTTTTCCATTTGTTATGGAAAGCAAATAGAAAAACATGGCGTTTATAACATCTAACCCCAATTTTACATACTATGTTGTATAAGTCAAAGAAATTTTATCAAGCTTGAGCAGAATTTTTTTAATGAAACCTTTAAATAAACATTTATTCTGGCTCATATTTAATAAGCATTTACTTAGTTGACACACGAATGAAATATCAAATCGTATTTCTGTTTTATTAAAATAGCAGAAAAAAACATCATAATCGGCCAAGCAGTCGCTAAAATATGCAATCAGTGAAATTTTGCAATTTAACTCGATCAATGGGAGCTTCGCTCGCTCCGCACAATAATAATTAGGCATACTGAATAAAAAATAAATATACGGTCTTAAAAATTTAATAAAATAAATAACTAATAGGTTCAGAATTCAAGTTAAATTTTAGTACCTTCTGGTGGCTCTAGATGGCGTTATTTATACGGCATAGTTTAAACTAAGATTAAAAAAAACTTTATATATAATTATATAGTTTATAAGTATAAGTCACTTATATTTTATAAATAATGATATATCGAATAGAATCGAATTGAAAATAGAATTCAAACATTTTACAAGAGTTATATTATAATATACATATATATACTCTTAGATTTTAATGGAATTGTTTAAGTGTTGGTTGTGATTTTTTAACTGCATAATCCAACACCCCATACCCTTAGTCGCCTCTTACGACCCCCGTGGGTAGAAAGGTGTAGTAATATTCTAAGCCGGCACTACACGGCCTTGACTTAGTCCAAGAGTTATAAAGGTTTTCAAGTACTTACTCAGTCATTTAAGTGACTAATAATTTGATAAAAAAGAAATGTTACGCTATTATGATCTGACACTTTTCTGCAACAACATACGGCAAAATTCCGATCGATCTTAACTCGAAACCGATTAATAATCTGAGGTATGAATTGAAAATTTAAATTAAACCTTTCTCAGTTATTCAAACTGCAATTTGTCCGCTTCCGCACAGTTTCCAATTACTACAGCTATAGAAGAATGGGAAACATCTAAGTAATCCAGCTGTAATAAAACCGCCAGCAAATCGAAAAGAAAACACTCGGAAACGAGTTAATATTTCAAATTGCCTCGCAAAGTAGCGATATAAAATGAAAAACAGACAATTCCGCTCCAAGACGGAAGCTAGCCAAGTTGGACTAAGTCAAGAGCGTCCATTTGAATAATTAACTCTCTCTTTGTTAGTCGGCTAACGAAGGAATCGGTCGAGACTCGAGACGTGTCGGGAATGGACGGGCGAAGTCGGCTGAGCGTGCCAGTCTTTGTGCTACGGTTCGACATTCAAATCAGCTTTACTCAAAGGTGACATGGATATTCGGAATATTAATTGAGTTAGATCAGTTTGGTAGGTTGTAATTAAGGTATATTGTGGAAGATACTTTTATGTTCTTGTTGTCGGATTTACGCTTTTTACCCGCTTAACAATAAAACTTTATTTATTTTATAGTAAAATTAGTTAAATTGAGATTTTAAAACAAAATATATGAATATATTGATGGTAGGACTATGGCAGCATATATTTTCATAAGAGCTTATTTTGATATTATAATTATATCAATTATTATTGTATTTCTTAAAGAGATAATTTTGGATTGATTGCATGCAATAAACATGAGTTATATTAACTTAACTTCTCTATAATATTATATAACTTAACACTATCACGACATGATAGTCCAGTGGGTAAGAACACCCGCCCGAAAAACAGAAGGGCGTGAGTTCCAATCCTGGGACGGGCCTACACCAATTTGACTTTTCTAAAGTCATATGTGTGGTTAAATTATCATGGTTGCTAACGGTGAGGGAAAACATCGTGAGGAAACCCACATGGCTGAGTTGTACTTAGTCATGTGACAGTGTATTCGTACAAAACGGCGATAGGCCTGCCCCCTATCACGTGAGTACACTGTCTAAGCAAAACGTGGGTACCTTCTCTGGAAACTAGATGGCGCTTGCCATGTGAGTTCAGGAGTATTGGTACCTCTGCCAACCCCTTCGGGGATAAAACGGCGTGAACGTTTATGTTATGTTATGTTTATGTAACACTATCAATAATAAAACTGAACTAATTTCATTTAAAATTACCGTGTCCTTAATATAATCAATAGGTCCTACAAACAAAGACTCATATTTACTTTCAATAACAACGGCAAGGGGAGCATTATGACTGAAAAATTCATAGCGCTAACTATAGGTTTGTTTACATTTGAATACAGGTTAT
The DNA here is from genome assembly GCA_963576735.1 of Bedellia somnulentella. Classification (NCBI taxonomy): domain Eukaryota; kingdom Metazoa; phylum Arthropoda; class Insecta; order Lepidoptera; family Bedelliidae; genus Bedellia; species Bedellia somnulentella. Next base: position 8,895,005 of record OY755171.1, read on the forward strand.
TATGAAAATTCTCAATTTTCGAAGGCTGTCTACTGCATATCTACTGTATAATTTATATTCCTTTAATCATCAGGCGTCGTCTACAGTTGGCGTTGACGGCTAAGTCGCTACTTTTTAGAAATCCTCCGTCAAATTAGAGACCCTTGCTTGTTTTTAATTTAAAGAGTGTTGATAATATATATGGGGGTTTTGTAAATATTATGTTGTTGACGATCGTTAAAAGATTAGAATGGCTAACTGTTTTACTGTTCGATGAAAGTTATCATAGCTGACTGAATTAGATTTTTTATCCTATTTATATTATAAATGTGAAAATTTAGATGGTTGTGTGTTTGTGTTTGAGGTAAAAAGGCTTCTCAATTACAGAATTTATATGAATGAAATTAAGCAGACTGCTAGATAATGACCCAAATTATAACAAAGAATACTTTTTATCCCGAAAAAATTTGATCAATGAAATATTCACGCCTGATTGAACTCAGAGTACCGGAAAAAAACGCCTAAAGTTTGGCATAAGCCAATTTACAATACAAAGTCTGTCGGGTCAGCTAGTATTGGGTATAAACCTTTTTTATAATTATTTACTCGCACTGCACTCGCATGAGTGTCCTGTTACGCCGGCTTAGAATGCCACTAACCTTTGTTCTCTAGATTTATGAATAAAAAATACGTAGAAGATACAGAACCACGAAATTAATTAATACCCAAGTCCCTTACAGCATTTCCGCACTTTATTAGTCACCAGGGTTTAAAGCGTCTTAGAAACGAGTAAACGACAACGTCATTAAAATTACCAATTTGATTTAGATTAATGTTATTGTTTTCTCTTGTGTATTTTTAGAGAGGAAATCACCAAGAGATAAACAAGTACATTTCAGTATTAAAATCCGCGTCTTTCAAATATTTGATACTTTCAAAATTTTAATTACAAGTTAAATTATCATAATCAAATAAGTCATCTAGAGTTTGAAGTGAGGAGAATAAAAGAGTATGTTTGAAAATAACATAATGTTTGAGAAGAAGAGTGATTTTTCGGGATCGTAAAAAGTGGCGATGGAATATCTCAACCTTTCTCAACATTAATAAAGGGACCTTCAACCAATCTGGACTATTTGTAAATTGATCAATGCATAATCTTTTTACACATACGCATACACTCTGAACCACGAAAAACGAAACGAAGATCACCATCACTTTAACCACCAGTTTTCTGACTATTCTAGAGCCTCATATAATACTTCCAATAATTAATTAGCAGAGACAGATTTCAAATTTAATTATATCAAGGCTAATTTTCACGGACAATTATGTCATGAGAAAAGATGTCCAGGGATCTGAAATAGTATCTGACCTAAAAATCACTAAATGGTTAGTCAGAGCTTCCGAGTAAATAATTCCTCACTCACATTTAGGAATATAAAAAGAAAGATAAGATAGTAAAATTAAGGATGGTTAATGATCCATCTCTCACTTTGCCCAGCAATAAAACAAAATACCCAAGTCACCTGAAAAAAAATGAGTAACTGCTATTTTAAGATAACATAACATAGCTTAATCACTTACGTGCCTGGTTATTATAATAGGCCATCTACACATATACTGTAGTTCACAGCGGAATGCGGTCGAACCAAGCCTATTTTTTACGGGTGACTAAAATATCTGATAAAATTAAAGTGTTATCTGCTGTTATTTGCCTTAAATTTCGAAATAAAGTTTTCTATCCACTCGCTATATAGAGAAACAAATTTGTTAGACTAGTGCATATAAATGATCGTGGCACGTACGTATTGTTGTTTATGTGTGAGTGCGAAGCAATAAATCAAAGAGAATTGAGATATATAGCTTTGTCACACAGCTAAGTTCAGAGACTTTATTTGCTATCTGTTTGGACTGGGATATTTTATCGTCCGTTTTGAAGTGTCCATTTAGTTTAAAGTTCTTGGCGAATACAATTGAAAAGGTGTAGTGGACAAAGGAAAGGATATAAACTTATAAAATATATCTCACAATTTTTTTTATAAATGTATATGTGTATATATATGTGTGTACATACAGACATATTGGATACTCACGCCGTTAGTTCCCATTGGTGTAGGTAGAGGCTATCGATTGCCACTTGGTACGATTCTGGCGAACCTCTCTAGCTTAGTACACATCCGTCAATCTTTTAGTACATGATCTTTTATTCTTCATACTTCGGTCACCTGCCTTTCATTCTCTATATGGTTCAAATAAGGTTATTTATTGTATTTTAATACACACATATTGTCATTTACTTTCATAACAAATTGATTTGATAATGCTGTACTTCGGGCTTCGGAGGGCACGTTAGGCCGTCGGTCCTAGCTATTATCTCGGTAGTTGTCGTTAGTCTTTCGTAGATTGTGTGAGTCCGCACTTTGCCAGCGTGGAAGACTAAGGCCAAATCACCCTGTATAGGGTAAGCTCAGGTCGCTAGGTCTCCAAGTACTACTTAGCCATGTGGGTTTTTCTCACGAAGTTTTCCCTCACCATTAACAAATCAAATTTTTAGCGTCCATTAATATTTGAAATAATTGTACCGCCACGATTCCACGAATACAAAGCCTCATTCCGGTCCATTGTACCGAGTTAGCAAACATCGAATGTGCTATATTGTATCAATAGATTTTTCAGCAGTACCAAGAGCAACGGCCAGTATCCAATAAACATGTTAAGGCGCATTCGTTTCAATCTGTATTCTGTATCGTGAGCCCTGGGGCGATTTACATGCATATGACGAGGAGAAAAAAATTAGGTTACTGCATGCTGTAATGTAAGCTTGTTTTAATTTTTATAATCTTTAACGAATTTTATGTGATGATAATGGATTTACTACATTATAAGAAGTTGAAAGGGGAGAAGATGGTAGGAATAAAGTATCGTTGGTGATGGGTCTTCAACTGCATCGCCCAAAAACCACTTAAAAAAGCCCCTTACCCACCGTTTATGACACCCGTGGGTAGAAAGTGGTAGTAACATAATGATAGTAACGGCCGGCCGGCTACACGGGAAATTCTACTATCAGCTAAGCTATCTATCAAAGCCTATCAACTCACCCATGGGTGTCGTAAGAGACGAATAAGGGTATGGGACTTTTTATAAAGTGCTTTTTGGGCGAGACCCATCACCAAAAAATACTTTATTTCTACTATCTTATCCCTTGTCAACTTCCAAATGTGGTTAAGGAGTATTTAACTCTGAAGCTCTGGCTACCTCTTTTTTGGAATTATGGCAATGAGTGTGTATGTATATTATAAGAACGAATTAACTATGTGCAAACTGTTCGACCCATAAAAGGCCGTAGCATTCTATTTTTTTACATACATACATATACTTTCATATACTCACGGCTATAAATCCCTAGATGGGGTAGCCAGAGCTAAGGAATCAGGAATTCCTCAGCCACTTTTGGAAAGTTAAGTGGGGAAAAGATGGTAAAATAAAGGTTGTTGGTGATGGGTCTTCAACCGCATCGCCCGAAAATCCCTTGAAAGCCCCAATACCGCAACGCAAGTCGCCTCTTACGTACACCCGCTGGAAGAATTGGGGTAGTGCTATTCTAAGCCGACACTACACAGCACATTCTAAGCCGACACTACACAGCACTTTTCCTTTTTTTTCTTATTATATAATTTCCATTATTCTGTTTTTACACTTGTTACTAAAAATAATGACTAAATCCCGTAGCAATTAAGGTTGTCCTGCCATTTTGATCTTCCAAAACTAAGTAGGTAATACGGTTACCCAAATCTTTAATTAAAGAATCTCTTATTTTTAAGATTGCCAGTTTTATTTTTATAAATTTTTAAATTGGAAACTTCACCCTTTTTCACAATTTTGACTATTTAGTCGAGATAAATTTAGGTGACACCTATTAATTAACAAAACTATGCTGTACTATGTAACAAGATATGATTGCAAAAAATATGGTAATAATGTGGTATTTTAGACACTTCTGTATCTATGCTATGCATATAATAAATCATATATAGAGCTAATGTAGATAGTATTGTTAGTAGAGGACAGCCTCGTAAAACGTTTCTTGACTAGATAGAAGGGGTTCTGATAAAGGCGAGGGGGTTGGTCCGAAGTGAGAAGAATGAAGGAACATTATTTTAGTAATATTATTTTAAATGTATATCTGTGTTTAATGTGCTGTATTCTATTGTTGATCTCCTTTTCCTTTGTAATATTTTTATTATTTTTTATGAAATTTACGTTTACTTTCTTTATGTTGATTGTCAAGTGTTTCTTAATGCATGTGAGTGTAATTGTGCTTTTCTCTGTATGTAGCAATGAATAAATGTTTTCTTTCTTTCTTAACATATGAGTATGAGAAGAATAATGAATGTAAGGGAAGCAAGAGAGATTTGTCAAGATCGTGCTAAGTGGCGACCGATAGTCTCCGCATACCCCAATGGGAATAATGGGCATGAGTATAAGTTGACTGAATATTGTCGAATAGTATACTAAACATTATATTGTATGAATGCAGAGGACACATCATTCAGACTCCACTCAATAGCACATTCAGTGGTAGTATATAAAGTGGAAAGTGGCCTTTATTTGGTTTATTCCAATATCCCATCGCGGGGCGCAGCTGCATACTTCTCTGTACTCTTTGACTGCAAACACTATCTTTCAAAAGCATGATACATATGAGTTTTGTTCTCTGTACACTAGTGATTGACGGTATTACCCTTTATCGTTCCCAGGATTTGCAATGAAGTGCGCAATGGATAACGAAAATTCAATTTCGGACGTCTGAATAGTGAATACGCGTATTTATTTACCCGAATCATATTGGAGAAACTGGGAGAGAATTTAGTTTGCTTTCGGTAGCCGTCAGTTATTCCATCTATAAATTGAGATATTGTTGGAATAATAAATAAAATATAAGGTTATAGTACCTTTGCGTTATTTTTTAATACTTCATTGTTAAACAGAAAGTGTTGTTACAATATATCATTTTATTCTGTTGGTGGTTTGATCATAAAGTAATATGGAGCTAAAATATACTAAAAAGTATCTTGTAAAAACGGGTGTCCTTGGTATATCGCGTGAATGCACTGACCAAACTAACGTGGATGCTCAGAACCATAGGTGACAAGAGTTCATAAGTTTAAGTAAATCCTATTAGGAAAGTTCGGAATAAAACTTTGGCTTTGCGTGACCGTTGTATTAAGAATATATATGTTATTTCAGTTAGTCAGTTTAAGTTTTTTATCATGGTTTTATCCAATCTAACATCAAAGTCACTGACAGATGTTACTCTGTGTTCGCTGATGTGCACTAATAATTAATCAAAGTATTTTTTAGCTTTTTCAAGCGTTCTTTGTGCTTTCTTTTATGTGTTGATACATGAGTATGTTGCCAATATGAACGGGCGCAGCACTTGTGCGTCTCCTCCACGTCCACAAGTTGATCCACGTTGTAGGGACCTCTCGAAGATTGTGGTGGAGTAGACTAAATAAAAAGCCGATTTGTTTTGGTAAGGTGTATGTATCACCAAGACGGTAATCTGGTGCCTTGAGTGGGCTGAGAGGACAGAAACGTCTAGTTTTTAGTCTATGAGTTCTAGTTAACTTAGTAAAAGAACTGCTACTAACAAAATTACTAGTTTGTGAATTTTGTGATGATGAATGGGAAATCTTGCCAGCTATAATCCAGCCTAGCTGTGAATGATGCAGCATGGGTAGGCCTGGACCTAAGGTGAGCCTTTCGGAGCCAAGTAGATCCCAGAATAGATCGCCTCCAATCATAATATCAGCCTTTAGTGGTTGATTGAATTGAGGATCAGCTAATGTGATAGCTGAGGGAAGAGTGATATTTGAAACATCAATGGGTTGATTAGAATGCCTTCTTGCAATGGAAGGCAACACCAAAAAGGTGTGAAGATGTGAGTACGTACCTGTGTGGGCACGAATCAACGCTGAGCACTGTTGTGGTCTCAGGTTAAGAGAAGTGTTCCCAACGCCTGCAACACTGTTGTGTATTGAGGGTGTGGAAGCTAACTTAAGGCGATTCCTTAAGTCAGCGGAAATAAAAGAGTAGTCAGAGCCGCTATCTAGCAAGCATCTGACTGTCTCCACCTTACCATTTTGGGGATTGATGATGTCAATCATGGCGGTGGAGCGAATGATCCCTGAAGGGGAAACTGGAGGACTGAGAGAAAGCAACTGAGGCATTGAAGTGACAGGATGTGATGATGGAGCAACATCATTTTGAAGAAGGGGAGAGCTGCGTATCAAAGTGTGATGGTGTCCACCACACTTACGACAGTCTCCATAGGGACACTTGGGAACCATATGGTCAGACTGAAGGCAATTTGTGCAAACCTTAAGCCCAGTGACCCTACTCCGTCTGTCAGCCAATGTGAGCTTTCTGAAACGAAAGCATCGGAACAGTAAATGTTTACCCTTGCAAAGGGGGCACTTGAAATTAGTATTGGTTGTAACTGTTGATGCTAGAGTGGCATTGGGTAAATGTGAGGGCAATTGAGGATTGCTAGCCTCACCGTTTACCTTACCTGAAGTGGAAACAATAAAAGCTTGAGGTGGATTTATTGTTTGTTTAATATGATTGGTGTTACTATGATAGTACTTAAATTCATGATTATTGTTATAATGACTGTTAATTGAAGCCTGTGATGTGATAACCCTTACCTTACTTTGAGGTAATGTCTCTAATATGTCAGCTCTTATCTTTAAAAATTCCTTTAAATCATTGAAGGTTGGGAACTCTGAATGAAGATTGCCTTTGTATTCTTCCCATTTGACATTGGTATTTTGATCAAACTTTGAGGAAGCTAAATGAATTAAAATAGAATCCCAGTGTTGAACTGGTTGACCTAAAGTTTGTAGGGCCCTAACATTCTTAGTGATGTGGTCACTTAAGAACCTAAGAGACTTATCTGATACACTCTGCATAACCTTAAAGTTAAAGAGGGCACTGAGGTGATTATTAACTAATTGTTTTGTATTGTTATACCTTTCACATAATATATTCCATGCTTCTACATAATTGAAATCAGATACCTCAAGATTTGCTATAACCCTGGCTGCTTCACCTTGTAGGTATGAGCGGAGGTAATGAAATTTATGAATAGGTTTAATATGATTATTATTGTGAATAAATGATTCAAATGTATCTCTGAATTCAAGCCATTTGAAGTATGAACCATCAAACTTAGGTATAGTGATTTCAGGTAGCCTAAACCCCATTGTGCCTTGACCATTACAGTGGCATGGATGGGAGGCCTTTGACCCTTCAGTGGCATCTTGGAATTGGTCTGCAGGTTTGTTGACACCGAGCAGATTTCGTGCCTTCACAATATAAGAACAGAATTCATTTGATATGAGTTCTCTTTCATCTAATTCATAATCTAAGTTACTAAAATTAAGAGCTTCCATTTGTGATTGCAGGTGTTCAAATTGAGAGTTTAACTCCAAGAACTTATCTAGCTTTAATGATAACATCTGTTCATCCCTTGATGACAATGGATGGGATTCACACGATTCTAGTAAATTAAACAAATATTTCTTAAAGTGGGTTATTTGCCCTTTGATGGAACTGCGTTTATAATTGAGTGCAGTATATTCCTCACTAATCACTTTAGCAGGGCTAGAACCTCTGATATGTTGTGAAGTAATTGGTTTGAGAGTTGACTGACTGTCTGTCATGATCAAATAAGTCAACAAATGTATAATTAAATGTAAAAAATTGTAAAATATTTGTAATTAATAAGTTCCTGGAGTTAATGTGTGTTAAATGGGGAATTTAAATACTAAAACTGTAAAATTGGCTTACGCTCCTTGTAAAAATGAAGTGAAGCCACTGGAACGACAGGCTGTATATGCAGTTGCTCGTAGTGTAGTCAACCACTTGTGATACAGCTAGCTGTCTCCTCTGGTTGAGTTCAGTGTCAATATTGCTGAAATAGTTTAAGCACTGATGAGTATATGCACTTTGAAATTGTTGCCCTTAAAGTAAAGAAAGACACAGAGACTGGCATGAACCTAAGCAATGTGACAAATGAATAATTAAACAAATTAATTCAGTAAAAAAGTAGAAGGCCACTATGGTTAGTGGTATGCCGGCACATGTGAGGTTAATCCTGCATGTGACAACCTATATCAATATCTGCGCTGTTACTTCCACTGATTGAATGTAGATGAGTAAAGCGAGTATGTTATGCTTAATAAAAACCAAAAGATCTGATCTGTTCATGATAACAATATTTCGTAGAAAAAGAAGTATATACTGACATATAAGATTTTTTACACATATCCAAAAGCATAATTTAAATGCACTGCTTGCAACTTAAGTTAGTATCCCATTATACCAAATTACCTTAATTTTGGGCTAACTTGATCTGTGTATAATATGTCCGTTTATTTACATACATATTCTCACGCCGTTAGTTCCCATTGGGGTAGGCAGAGACTATCGATCGCCACTTTGTACGATCCTGGCAAACCTCTCTGGCTTCGTTTACATCCATCAATCTTTTCATACATGCTCTTTTATTCTTCATACTGCGGACACCTGTCTTTTTGAGCACATTTTCTATTTGATCCAAATGTGTCCTCCGAGGTCGTCCTCTACTAACATTACCTTCCACATTGGCTCTATATATCTCTTTCACCAATTTACTGTCATCCATCTTCTCTATGTGCCTAAACCATCTCAACATTCCTTTTTCTATCTTTCTTACAATATCATCTTTTACACCACACCTTTCACGAATCACATCATTCCTCACACGATCACATAACCTTACATTACACACTTTTCTGAGGGAATTAAGAATTTACATTCCGTTTATTTATTTATTTATTATTTATTTATATCAAGACTACAAATATCGAAATCTTCTTAACGAACCCTTTTATTCATTTTGGTTACCAACCAACGAATACGAACAAAACTCTGTTATACAGAAACACCACCTAAAAATTGTCGAGCACAGACAGGTCATAAAGGATTTGTCAAGTATTTTCTATCAGAAGTTTTCGCGTCTCCAAATATCCTTAGGAAATTTCTTTTGGCTATTTTGTGAGATTGGATTCGAGATCATACTGCTTCAGTAATGCACGCATAGTTTTACTAGGTCCCATCGAATGAGTTTTGTGTTGATTGGTACGTGGTTCGTGATTGAGGGCATTGTGGTTTCTGAATATGGCATTCGGAACTTTTACTTCATTTTAAATGGTTTGTACGTTAATAGGTATTATATTAATTGTAAAATGAGAACAACAACTATTAGCTTGGAGTGAGCCGTTGATTCTGTTGAGAAAGTTTCATAATTTATTGTGAATTACATACATGTATAAACTCACGGTTATAAATCCCTAGAAGGGGTAGCTAGAGCTTCGGAATAAGAAATTTTCTCAGCCGCTTTTGGTTGTTGAGTGGGGAAAAGATATCAATACAAATGTGATGGGTCTCCAATCCAATCTAATCGCTCAACAATCGATTGAAAAGACTCTACACCCTTACATATTTAATATAATAATATTTTAGATAAGCATTCCATGGGCAAAGTTGTTTAGTTTGATGTCTTTTATCAATTTAAAACATAAAAAGGGTACGTTTTAAAAACGAGGTCTAGACCAATTTCATCTAAGGTATGTATTTGGGGTTTATAGCCGTAAGTATGTGCATGTATGTATGTGAATTCTTAAAGATAATTTGTAGGTATGGTGGAATAGATTACATATACTTAAAACCGCTTTATTTGTGCCGTGTAGTGCCGGCTTAGAATGTCGCTACCCCTTTCTACCCACGGGTGTCGTAAGAGGCGACTAAGGGTGTTGGGGCTTTGTATTGGATTTTTGGATGCGGTTGGAGACCCATCACCAAAACCCTTTGTTTTACCATCTTTTCCCCACTGAACTTCCAAAAGTGGCTGAGGAATTTTATAATTCTTTAGCTCTGGCTACCCCTTCTAGGGATTTATAGCCGTGAGTATATGTATGTATGTATGTATGTACTTACTTAAAACGTATTTCAACCTAATTATTAATTTGTAAAGCTTTACTATGTTTAGTTTTCCATAACATGTAAAGATATAGAGTATATTTAAATTAATAAGAACCTTTTATTATTATAAATTAATTAACTTTAAACATGTTAAATTCTCATCAAAATTCATACCAACTGTACTTCGTTTGTCTGTTCCGCGGTACTTTACCGCCTGAGAAGCGAACCCATTGGATAAGTGAAAATAATAATTCTTCGTTACTGTACATCCATAAATCTTACAATTTGCAATAAAAAATTATAACCAAAAGAACAACTAAAAAGGAAACTTAAGAATTATTGCATTCTTAACAGACGGTTAAGGAAGGGTTAAATTTAATTAAGCCAAAACTCGGTGAGCCGGAATACTTCTTGTTTTGAACTGTTTCAAGTTTTCAGCTATTAATGTTTCTTTGGAAATAATGACTTTAAATTGAAACATTCCTTTCGATTTCAAGTTTGTTTCCCAAATACTTGAAATGAATTGCATTTTCATTCGCCCTACAATAACTGTTTTAATTGAAGATTTATAGTTGTTACTGTAGATGTTACATAGCTTGCAATGTATCTATATTTTTTACAAAATTTGAAGTGTGAAAAATATCAGAAATATTATTGATTATACATATTGGCCTACTTTATTTGAGTTTGAAAAAAAGTTTTGGATATTCTAAATTCATGTAATTTCAATTCAATAATTATAAAGTACATATTTTTGTATTTTACATACCAAAAAGGTTCTGAACCATTTTATATTATTCTATTACTATTTTTAACGAAGATTCTCTGTTTCTAAAGTAAATAAAAGATAAATGAAAATATTTACTTATACTCACGCCCATTGTTCGCATTGAGGTAGGCAGAGGCTGTCGATCGCAACGTGTACGATCCTGACAAATGATGAATGTGACAGGACCGAGAGAGTTTTATCAGGATCGTACAAATATGAAAATATCACAACAAAATAGAGAATAATAAAAAAAATATATAAAAAAAGACAATTGTTTGAAGGGATGGTAACAGTTCTGAGAGGTAGTGTACAAGTACCTACCAGAGTGGTAAAACTGCACTTTATTACTGAAACTTCGATCCAGTCCATCTTCCATCTTATGCACCCTAATAGTGAAACAATAAACGAAACTTAAATACTTAAGCATGTGCTTTCATTCCATATTTTTTAATTATAAAATGTCTCGAATATTCGAAAATATGTTGAAGCAAATTTATTTGTATCTTAACAAAATAAGAACATAAATCACAAACTAATACGATGTCTTTCGTACTATTCATGTAACTTTTACATCAGTATTGTAAGGTTTGGTTCACACAGAAAATAAATCTTTTTGTCATAAAAAAAACATAAAAAGTTTTTATTAATTTGTTTGGCTTGTTTAACGAACTTCACCCGTCACTTTTTTTCATACGATGGGGGGTCCGAAGTTTATAAATCCTATATATATTTTGATTAAATTTTGAAAAGATAATTTTGCCATTTTCAAGTAATACATGCAAGCGTAATTAGTACGCTATTAGTTCCCATTAACCCGTGAGAAGGCGCGCCTAATTTTCTTACACGAGAAGGCGCGCGCGAGCAAATTGCTCACACTATGATAAATGCTCATATTTTTTGTGTTTCTATATTTACTGGCTTATAATATATTTAAATAAATAACAAAAAGTTTAGTAAATAAGAAAACAAGTATTTTCATCAAAACTATTAAACATAAAAGCCACTTCTCACGCAAATAACAAAACAACCTGCCCCCGTAGCATGAGGCGTGTGAGAGCGTGTATGTCGCGTGAGAAGTGAGAAACTGACAGATTGTTCATACAACATCTGTCAGTACCTCACTTCTCACGTGACATCTACGCTCTCACACGCCTCATGCTACCTATGCTGGTATTAATACATTTTTTTGGACCGTTTCATAAAAATCACAATAAAAACTGTTACAAAACAAAAACTAAAAAGTGTTATTCATCCATTAAATCTACACTAATGAGCCTCTAGAAACATACTGAATACATGTATCTCACATGTTCGGTGCAAAGTAATTGCTTGCATGAAGTACATGGTTTTTTTGAGGTTCTATTTTTACGTCTAGGACATATTGCATATTGCGTTTTCATCCGACGATTGCTACGTATCAGTTTCGTGAGGACTACGTACGACAGAACTAACGCTTTCTATGGTGTCAACACGATATTGTTCCCTATTTTCAAGATCTGTATCCGATTCATCACCAGAATCTTCTTCCAACCACGAACGAATTTGTGGTTGCATTCGATCGTCTATTTTGTATTTGTAGTGTAGCTAGAAGAAAAATATAAATTATAACATTATTACTAAAGAGTCTTTACATGATAATCAACTAAAATAAGTAAAAAAATTATATAATATGTCAGAAATAACAATGTAACTTCTTTAAACGACAAAAATAAATACTTACACGGATGGGCGCGTGATGAGCAAATTGCCGCACGTTGGTACGCGGCCTCCACAAAAGCCTTCCTACGCGGTCGCAACGCCACTGATCAGATCGAGAATGGCGTCAGGGGAGAGGGGGTGAATAATCAGGAAGGTACATAAGTGCTTGAATTGGTGTGGTAAGCGAAAGGCAAAAAAAATTGAATTTAATTTTTGTGTGAGCAAATTGCTCATAGCGCGCCTTCTCACGGGTTAAGGGATGCAGAGACTAACAATTGCCACGTTGTACGATCCTGATAAACTTATAGGGCATTTGGTATATTCCTCCACATTTTGTGCATATTCCTTATTTCATTTAAAAGTGTTCCCCGTGGTTGTCCCTAAAACTGATAGCACTATTGGAATTAGCTATCCTTCAATCTTCAATCTTGGTGGCCAGTCTTCAATAGCTACACGGCCCATATTCATGTCGATATCGATCACTGCTTTAGTCAATGATGACTTTAGGCTGCTCAAATTTTTGTCAGGTTTAGAACAGACCTACTTCTCCAATTCCTGCTAAATTTTGTAATCCAGTAGATTGAGGTCAGGGCTAGATGAGGGCCAATCTTGATGCCTTAATAGCTCAACATTCTGGCGCACAAACCACTCCTGAGTTGCCTTATGAGCAGGTGTAGAATCCTGTTGAAACACAAATGGCCGTCCTCCAAAGAGTATCTTTTACTATGCGATCTTAAACCGTGTCTCTTAACTTAAAAACACTTCACTGGTTTTGACATCTTTTCACAAAAATACACTTTAGTAGGGCCATAGTAGGACACTCGCAACTAAATCATGATTGATGATGGATGATGACCGTGCTGCACTCTAGGAATGGCATTTCCAGGCCGCAGAGCTGGTAGCGTACACCCTGTCATTTTTTTGTTGTATCTCTCCTAAATATTAAAAAAAATCTCATCTGTAAACGGGATATCGCGGTGTCTTTTTCTTGCGTACCGCTTAAGCAATACTTTGCATTGTTTGGCTCTCATAGCTATCAGACGCGCTTTCAGAATATGTTTACAATTTTTCGTTAAGTTCGTAGTCCCAGGTGTTCATCGAGTACTTTTTTTACGGTACTTCTGGTTAAACCCATCTTCAAAGACATCAATTTCTATATGCGGTCGGGATTTCTTGCCGCACGCGCCTTGATTACTTTGATCACCCCTGGATTCCCAACGTAACAAAGTCTACCTGTTCTTTTCTCGTCATCGACACTAGAGGTTTCATTGTACCTTTTGATGGTATGGCATACGAACCTCATCGTGATTTTTAATTTTTGAAGCAAGTTGAACATCGTCTTTGGTGGAAGGCCGCAACGAAGCAATGCAATTACTGTTACTCAGTTCTCTTTGAAGGTCTACACTGAATGTAATTGTGATTTAGCAGATTAGTATAAAAAAAAAAAAATCGAACACCATTTCATATTTTTGTCTAGGTGTTCTATTTTTAAAATAAATTGCCAGTGACAGAATTTAAGAACCGACTAGGTATATAGTATTTTATTTTAGAATAATCTTTTCACTATGTACTCTAAGTGCACAAACGAACGATATTATTAATCCTTATTATTTCTACGTTATCAAGTCACCTTTGATACCCTTCACCCTTCTAAAAAGGTTTTAAAAATATATATAAAATTGCGAACTCAATTGAAAAAGTATGATATGATGATCATATTGTTATCTACAATCCAAATATGAAATAGCCTTTAGAAATGAGTTGAAAAACATTCCCTGAAAAATTTAGCTCGATTGGTTGGCCCATTTTTTACTTTAGTTTTTTTGGTGTTTTGTTTATCAATGTCATGATTATATTAATATATGAATAAACGATTGTACTAACCGTTGATAGGCTTGCCCTTTATTACGTGAATGCACAATACTCTATATTTAAACACAAAAACAATACACAACCTCATGCAAAACTAGCGACTCTTCGATTTCTTCGAAAATACGACGTAAGCAATAAAATAAATTTTCTTCTAAGTAGCCACATGTCCACACCCTTAGTTTTTGAGTCGCCAGTACTTGATGTTGAAGGCACCATGTCGAAGTCACATTCAGCCAACTTAGGATGTTCACCGCAAATAATTTCCCATGAGGAACGTATTTTATCAACGACTGTCTGCCGCGGGGGACATCTTGACGTAATATGTTTTAGAATAACTTGCCTAGCTTAGCTTTTAACTTAATCCCAGTAAATAAGATTATATTTTTTGTTGAAAATAGACAGAAAAAAACTTTGCATACTAAGTTTAACGTTGAAGATCTCCAGAGATTAGTGGAAGTATTTTTGTTTCTAGACCAAATATATAATATTTTAAATTAAGGAAGAAAATTGAGCTGATTATGATTGATATTAAAATTAAAAAAGTATACTTGTTCCTAATTTTAAGCTGTCTAGTAGCTTCTTAAAGTTAATACAAAAGCAATATTTACTTTGAAATAAATAGTAGTCGTCAATTACAGTACTATCAGAAATTTATATTTCTTATCTAAAATCAGAGCTAAATTTCCATAGTATAACACTATGGAAATTAAGCTCTTATTTATTAGCGTCCTTATAAATACAAAATGGCGACATCTAAAGCTAAATGAAAAACATTTTGATACCAATAAATTTCTCCGTCATACTCTAATGGACACAAAGAACTTGTATAACTTCTTTATCTCTAAGTAAAACTAAGTACTCTTAACTTAAATTGAAAAAGTTGATAGCTTAGAGTCTAGTTTCAGCATTATCTCATTTGCCAGGGTATTTGTAGATTATTTGCATCAAACTCTTGCTTTAGACTTAAACTAGTGAGTTGCCCCAACTTTGCACAAATAATAAGAGGTTAAAAATACTTAGTTATTATTTATACGATCTTGTCCCCAATCAACTTCCAAATGTGAGAAGTACTTACCTTTGAAAATCATGTGATATTATTACCTGATGTTCAGAGTACCCACGTTTTGCTGAGACAGAGTACTCACGTGATAGGGGGCTGGCCTATTGCCGTTTTTGTACAAATACACTGTCACATAACTTAGTAAAACTCAGCCATGTGGATTTCCTCATGATGTTTTCCCTCATCGTAAGCAACCATGATAAATTACCCGCACATATGTTTTTTAGAAAATATAGATTGGTGTAGGCCCGAACCGGTATTTGAAAACACGCGCCTATCTGCGTGACGGACGTAAGTTTTCATCCATGGAGCTATCACGGTTGTCATTTGGTATATTAATAAAATTATAAAGCCAAGAGAGTAGCATAATAATATTATGGCACTCGCTCGAAACATTATCGAACGAAACAAATATTAATCTTAATCTCAAAATACGGAAAATTTATACTTTTTCACCTTTTTACAGAAAATATAATATTAGTTTGTGTGATCTCATCTCATCAGAGCAAAATTTGAACCCAAAATGTATTTAATATATTAAAAGTTTGTTAATTCAGCGTACACAATATTGATTTATCGGGCATTTCTACGGGCAGTGTCAATTGAGCTACTGTTGTGCAAAAAGTATCTTATAGTTATAATGACATACTTCAAAAAAATCACCCAATTTTTAAGGGCTTTTGACTCGATGGAGAGCATTTCTAAAAGATCGTTATACTTATATAAACTCTGAAAAAAAAACTTAAACTTTGAAAACGGGGAAAATTTGGCCAAAAAAGTCGTGTCCGGATTCCAGAATTGACTCGATATTGCTTCATAACTTTTTTAATAATACCTTCATAGTTAAAAATCTTACATTCCTAGAACATGGAATAGACAATAAAGCTATATAAGTAAATATATGTAATGTAACTACTTGGGTTATAATAAAATAACACTTTGTAACTTTGTCGGAAGCTTCGGTCTCAATTCGCTGAAATTTACTTTTGTCTACCTACATCACTAACTAAGAGCAGTACGAACGTCACTAGCTGGTTCCCACAAACTGCCGGTAGCGCCCGAGCGGCCGAGCATTATGAGCAAAGGGACAGCATTATTTAGGAGCATTTTTCGAAGGTACGAAAGTAGTCGGTAATTTTAGGATCGTGTCATTTCTGAAATCGGTGTGTTACATAAATTTTGACTATCAAAGTATTTACAACGATTATTGCTCCATTTATCGACTAGTTTAGTGATATCTTTGTATGTATTTTGTATAAATAGCTTCAAATTGTATAATTTATAAGTTATTTGGTAAAATGTGTTATTTCCCCAATTCGGTGGGTCTCAATTACCTGGAATCTTGAGCACCAAAATGAGAAAACTTACACCGATTTGAGATTTTACTATACTTTTAAGAAAACACTATAAAGATATGATGAAAATTATCTTAATTAAGCAAAAAATATTTTACACATATGCTTAATGTTTCTAATATTATATTCCCAAACACGTACATTAAAAAAATAAAGCTGAACTTGCTTATGACCAATGCATAATCCACTTTGACTTTAGTATATTATTGCACATATAACTATTGCACGAAGTACGCTAATAAAATACAAAGCTTTCATTTTGGAAGTAGCAGGCAACAAATATCTATATTCATACATTATCATGACCATCATTACAGGCACATTATCATATCTTGATAACCATCATTACAGGCACAGCCTAATGCAATGGCATCGAAATACATAAAAACTTATAAAATATATTTATAATAAATTATTAACATTAATAAAAAATAACTAATTCTAACATATATGTAATTAAATATTTAATTTCCTTAATTGTAGCAAATTATGTTTAATGCTACTATTGTGAATTCATTCAGAGTACACCAAAACAAGTCTACATCCTCAGCAATTAAATTTAATGTTCTAAGAGCCCGAGTGACTGGAGCCTCCCCTAGTAGCTTGGTGCGTGCGAACGGTACAGCCAATAGGGCAGGTCGTCGCCTACGACCCATGTACCTGTCTGGTATGTTGAGGCGAAGCTGCTCCAATACAACTGGATTTTCTAACTTACCTCTGAGCACTTTGAATAGGTACAACACTGAAGAAAGTTGTCTCCTAACCCTCAGCTCTGTATATCCTACCGTACCCAACACAAAAAGAGTTGGGTAGTTCAGTGGGTAAAATGGGTATACCCCATAGTATTTGAGATATAGATACCTTACAAATTTATTCTGTATTCGTTCCAACATAAGACTATATTTAATTTCATGAGGGGACCAGACAAGTGCATTAAATTCCAAATTACTTCTAACTAAAGCATTGTATAATGCTACAATAGCTCGAATATTAGTAAAATCTCGCACATTGCGCAGAATAAAACCTAACTGACCAAAAGCATAAGCATAAGCATAAACATAAGCATAAACTTTCACGCCGAATATCCCCGAAGGGGTTGGCAGAGGTACTAATACTTCTGAACATCACGTGACTTTGTCACCTGGTGTTCAGAGTACCCACGTTTTGCATGGACAGTGTACTCACGTGATAGGGGGCAGGCCTATCGCCGTTTTGTACGAATACACTGTCACATGACTAAGTACAACTCAGCCATGTGGGTTTCCTCACGATGTTTTCCCTCACCGTTAACAACCATGATAAATTAACCACACATATGTCTTTTAGAAAAGACAAATTGGTGTAGGCCCGACCCAGGATTTGAACACTAGTCTTTTGCACGATAACCGAGTGTTCTACCCACTGGGCTATCACGGTTGCCAAAAGTCTTTTTAGAAATATTGACAATGTGTTCCCTAAAATGCAATTTATCACAAAATTTAACCCCTAGATCTTTAACTTCAGTGACCCTGGGCCATGGATGAACCCCCAATGACATATTCCTGCTGGATAGGTGTTAATGCCCTAGTGAAGGACATCAGTTATTTACTATATGAAACATGGAAACCTCGTTACTCAATCATTCTGTACTGTAAGTAAATGTCTTAGGCACGATGCTGTACGATTTTTTAAAGATGAAATATCTGATATACAACCTTTTTTTTATATCCGATTCACCTTCAGCTCAGTATCGCAACCGAAAAATCTTTTTTATCATGACGTGCCTTCGCTGGAATTTTCCTAGCCTTGCGTCGGATGGAACTTTACAGAGCTTGGGCATGGTAAAGGAGCGCCTGATGGCGTTGGAGGATACCTTAAAAGTACGGCTAATAAAATAGTTGTGCGTGGCTATGACATACCTGATATTGACAACTTTCGTGATTCTTTTGAAAAAACATGTCAATAACATCAAAATCGAAGTGGTCGATGAGTCTGGCATTTTTGAAAAGGAAATGCTTGATTAATATATAATTTATTTATTCATTTACACAGAAATAATCTTTACAGGCATGGCCTAAAACGAATAATTCTTAATTAATTATTAATGTAGGTAGTTTTGAAATATTATTGATATCTAGATGGTCATTTGCTGTTATACTTAAGTAATCTTTAGATAAGTACAGTTTGTTAAATTGTTAAACTAGTTCCTGGTATTTTTATAGTTCCTGGTATAACACAACGGTGTTTTTATTATGTTACATATCTTCTTTATATGAAAAGTAATGATATTTAAACTATTCGAGTTACTTAAAATGATGATCTCGCTATGTTAAAAGTGATAAAACGAAGTTAATTTATCAAATAAATAGCATTTATAAGATTGTCTTCTTTTACTTTCATGTTATTAATAAATATTGCTGCAAGAAGTTAGTTCTATTTCTGGTTATGTATCAGTATTTACAATATAAAATTACACCGTCAGTAAACAAAATCAAGCACGTTTCGGTATTTTTTAGTAACCATTACATTATTTCTCTAATAGGTGACAGCGTTTCTTATTTTGCTTAAAACATTTTCTGAATTCGTTGTACTATATTCCAATTCGGTGGTTCGTTTTCTAAATTCGCTGCCATGTACTCCAATTCGGTGACCCATTTTGTCAATTCGGTGCTTTCTCAATACGGTGATTAAGTTTTCTCATAAACCACTTTACGAAAACTGGTGCCAATGCCATATTTATATTAAGTATACAATATACTTCAGACTTCATTATAAAATTACTTTATAAAACCTTATTTCAATTTCAGCACCGAATTGAGAAAAACACGGGCCTTCCGTAGAAATGCCCAGTTATATCTTGTGTGCAATAGAAGAACAAAATTTATATAAAGACCAAACCTGTTTGATAAAATATGCAAATTAATTGATGTCCTAGTAAGAACATCAATTAATTTGCATATTTTATCAAACAGGTTTAGCTTAGTTTGTCTTTCAACTATCCTTTTATTTTTTTATATCAGTGAAGCAAATCATTTATGCCAAAATAAAGTTTAAAACTCAGAAAAATGTCTTTTCATGGATACTTAAGGATACTTTATGACTTGAACTGACTAAAAAAATAGGAGCAGGTTTTTAATACGATATCAATGTTTATTTTCAAAGTTTGTAACTTAATATCTCCGTCATTCATTATTTTGTGTATAGTTTTATTGATTTATTTAGTTTGTGTGGTTAGCATTATGTATCTTTATAAAATTTCTTGGTTTTTCTGTAATAATTTTAGTTTCAATCTAAACAAGTTTTAGCATTCGGGAAAAAAGTAACATTATATACATCGTATAAAATATTATTTTTCAACCTAAAAACTTTAAAGCTCAAGATGGAAAAATATCACAGTGCAACTAAAATTCTAAACTTATTTCAAAAGAAAATTCCTACACTTTTTTCATATCGTTGACCACAACGTTGAATAATAAATAGTGAACAGACCCCGCCAGTGTCCATACACATACACAATTTTAAATTCAATCCATCAGCAATGGCCGCCCGTGACAAAACACTGAAATGGCCACGTATGCATTAGGTAAGTGTTTGTAAACCATTGGTGGAGTATGAAGATTAATATTTTAATATAACTTTATTGACAATAAATGGGACGGTCTCCAAAGAAATAAAAGTATATACTTACTTATATATACTTTCATTATTTCATTCTGATGTTAAGTAATGTGCAAAATTAAGAATTTCTGTAGCGTTAAATTTACTTGTGTAGCATTACGAACTGGTGGGAGATTGCTCAAGACCACTTTGAGTGAAAGAAGGCGAGGGGCAAATGGCCGCCAGTTGAACACATGCGTCTAATAATAAACAATATATAAATTTAGTTGAAGTACCCCGCAGAAGCACATTAGAAAAATACAGGACATTGTATATACAATAGCAATATCTATAATAAACTATGAAATGAAATTAGAAATAAGAACTCATCACATTTTAAATTCATTCTATAGATGACTAAATAGAAAAGTGCGATGAGTAATATTTTCTTTGTCAGCTTATTTTATTTTCAACTTGCTCTGAATTATTGTGTACTCAAGAAATCGGCAAAAAGCTCTGAAATAGTATGAAGTGATATTCAGAACCTTATTCAACTCTGCTATCTTTTCTGTGGTTGAATTTAAGGAACATTTAATTTTTAAGGGGTAACAGCTTAGAAATAACATTTCTGTTTTATAAAATATTATTCAAAATTACACGAAAGTTTGAAACCCCTGATTCTAAGTGTCGCAGGTGCCTCACCTGTCCTGATTCACAGAAAGTGCATTGGATTGGATTCGCTGGACTAGATTGGGTGATGGCAAAAATAAATATATTACTCCTCAAACGCTGCAATTCAACTCTTTGATGTATGAAAAATTACCATTTTGGTTATATTTGGTTTATTACTTTGGCATTTTAACATAACTAGTGCTAATATTGTAATCATTTTGCTTATATGTAGACCATTCGTTTTGTTTAGTTTATATGTAGAGTATAATTTTAAAAGACACACATAGTAAATTAAATATATGCAGGCTGAGAATTCTTAACTAAATTATGGGAAACAGGAAATATATCAAACAGTAGTATATATGAATTGATTCAACCTGTGAAAATTTAAGACACACAATAAGGTTAAATATGTTGTAGGACCCAATAATTTATACTTCATTGGTGCAGCACATGTATTAAGCACATAAACACAGGGCAAGTTAAGGCATCTAAAATTTCAAAAACTATTGTATCCTCCTCGACTTATTATAATAGAAAAAAAAGCAACGCCCAAGTGCTAGTAGAATAGTATTTATTTATACATAGGAAGATTCTCAATCTCTATGTAGTTGTTTAAAAACACAAAAACGCCATTTAATATTAACTATTTGGTATTTGTTGTTAACGAGGAAACCGAAATAGATCTTCGGAGAAATTTATATCAGCTCTACAGACCGACAAACAAGCAGAGAGACAGACAGTAAAGTCAGAGTAATAGTACGGTACCGCTTTTTTATCCTTTCGCTTTTTTTAATAGGAAAATCGTCATGTATGTAAATAAATGAAATAAACTTTCGTGTTAGAAACTCACAATTCTGAAGATTTAAGTTTGCCCTGTTATCTATGAAAGTTGGAGTCCACAATTTATCGTGGGAAAATTATGCTGTCCAGTGTTCCCGCGCAATTTGCATAAAGGAAGTTGTTATTACGAGGTACTGCGATTGTCATGGACTTGAATTAAGTACTTGAAAAAATGGTTCGCGTGATTTTACTATTTTATGACTACTGACGGTTTATGAGTTCTGATTTAATCTAGTCTTCGTGATTCGATCTTGGGAATGCTTGGAAAATGATGCTTCTGTTGATCGATGAACTTGTCTTTACATCACTTTTGAAAAATTATCAACTAAAATATGTAATATGCGCATAAAGTATACTAACTTATATAACTAAACATACTTTTAATAAATAAGTATATATGTTTATGCTCATCTAGAAGTTATTGGCTTCAAACATGAGTATTATTTTTTATTAATTTGAGTTTGTTTACAGAGTTTAAACCCGTACCTGTGGAAGTCATGGGTAGTGCAGTTTGCCTTACGCTACCTGAAAACCTATGTTTGTTATGCGCCCTGAAAAATGCAATAAATATTTGAATTAACAAAGAATTTGAGCGTCGAAAAGTATTTTACTTTTAATTACAATTATTTTAGTTTTAGTTTGTAGCTAATAATATTTGATAGATAAAAAAAAGTACACATGCTACGTGACTGCATAAAAAATGAAAATTTTGTTTCCAGGTCAATAATACAAACACACATTATTGTAAAACTTAAGTTATAATTCTCAGGGCCCAGTGAAAGATTTTTTATAGTGGCGCTAATGTCACGTACGATCTAGTTTTGGTAGGTTATTCTCAAATGGGCAGACGTTTGGTGTAAAGATCTTTAGAATCAGATAGTGAAGTTACTGATATCCAAAATTGGGCAGATTGTTTATAATGATATTTTACCAAAACAAAAGCTGGGAATTGGCACTGCTTTTGATATTCCCGACAAGATTCAAAGGGTAGCCAGAGCACAATAATTTTTTTTCGGTAATAGTCAACAATAAACCTAACAATCATAAGTACTAGTAGTATATAGGCAAGACAAGTTTTAGACAAAACTGACCGCCATTGGGGTGTTAAGGTTCTGGAGTGGCGGTCATCAACTAGATGGCGTAGTGTGGATATCTCCCACAACTTAACAGATGACTTCTCAGTTCGAAGTTCGCAGGAGGTCGATGGTTGGAGCCCATGAATTATCTTTGTGGAGAGGTTCAGGCTTTCAATTCCCTATATCCAGCAGTTGATGTTTTTTACTGATGGGAATGCAAAACCAAATCATTTTAAAATAACTCTTATTTTCAACTATCTGTCTCTGTAAGGAATAAAGTATATACTTTTCAATGCAGAATTATTATTTTAGATATCTAAAGGAGCTTTAACCCACTTTAATTTTTTATACATAAAATAACTTTCATTTATAATACGATTTTTTCATCCAGTCTTTGATGGAATTGCAAACCAGAGGTATGACAATATAAAAACCAATAAATTTTGGGAAAAACATTTATTTTCAACCTTTGTCGACTAGACACTTCTATTTACATATATTACATTTTGGAATGTATATAAAATATTCTGTATCGTTTTGGCTTTCACACTATTAACTAACTTATAAATAACATATACAAAAAATAAAAATTAGTTTTCTTAGTAAAAAATACATTCAGTATATAAAGTGCAGTATAAAAATAGATCTATGAAATCTATTGAAATACTCGTCGTCCTTTAAATAAAGTATTAAACGTTTTTTTTAATTAGGTTATAATATCTTTGAATATTTAACTTCTTTAGTTTTAAACTAAGAAACAGCGAACAACCATATCAAAAACACATATTCTAATTTTATTCATTTGATTCGATGTTTTTTAACCAATATTTACCAAGCCAACTTTCCCAAGTAAGCCTAGTTTTCATGTCGTGAATCTTTCAATCAGTAAATATTAGGCAACTCCAAAATACAATATGAAATAAAACTATCTATTACTATCAAGAGATGGACATTAAGGCTCAAAATAGCATTTTAATAGCTATGCCAAGCTATCCGTTAAAACAACACTAAATCCGATAAATTGAAAAAGGAACCATTAATACTATTTCGATCGCCACTTTATTTCTGTAATCAAATAGCTATGATAATAAATAGCTAATATCCACTAAAACTATAATAGTATTTGACAGACCTTTGGCTTTGATGTAATAGGTATTTGGAATAAAAAGCTTCTTTAATATTTTAAACACCAAGTCTTACAAAAAATATTACTACATAGCTTAGAGGACTCGTGTTATATTAAGTTAAACAAAAAAAAACTTTTTATTTATTCATGACGTAATAATTTAGTTTTCTAATTATTAAATAGTACAGAACAACTCTTTATTGCACATCACAAAAGAAATATTTGAAATAACGCATATTTAGAAAAATAATGTACTTCGTCAATTTAAATGAATTGGAATAAATGTACACCCACCATGTGTATTTTTTTTTTGTTTATTATCTATACTAATAAGAATCTTGATTTTACTACTGCTCCGTGTTATTGTTTACAAATGTAGCACACGAAATGTTAGACCCAGGTACACACGTTAGCTAGGTAGTTCGATACTATTTACTACAATAACTCATTATGATAATACAATATTTATATTTTATTATCTTTTAATGTCTAAGCATGTTTTTTTTAACTTTAATTAACAACACATACTTGTGCTAATTCATACCAAAGTGTTAAACTGTATTAAAAACTAATGAAACCTAAAATTAAATGAACAAATAACTTAAGGCGTGTATTAAGCCTATGCATTTTGACATTTGATGTTTTAAGCTCAAAAGCTACCTCTTATGTTTATGGTTTAATGTTAATATATGTCTATCATTGGCTATATAAATCTATCATCACTTATACAAGAGC
Organism: Bedellia somnulentella; assembly: GCA_963576735.1. Lineage (NCBI taxonomy): Eukaryota > Metazoa > Arthropoda > Insecta > Lepidoptera > Bedelliidae > Bedellia > Bedellia somnulentella. The sequence goes on from OY755171.1 coordinate 8,919,792, forward strand.
ATTTACATTTTTCTTGTTTACATGTTTCTAAAAAGAAAGCGTATTTAATACGTTTCTAAAATAGTTTGTGGTAAAAGCCTCATTTTACAGCATAAAATATTTGAATTTATATGAATGGTTTAAAAATACAACACAATTGTGATTCTTTATTTTTAACCGACTTCAAAAAAAGGAGTGTTCTCAATTCGACCGATATATTTTTTTTTTTTTTTTTTATGTTTGTTCGCCGATTAATTCGCCATTTATGAACCGATTTTGATTATTATTTTTTTATTCGAAAGAAGATACTCCCGGATTGGTACCATGATGAGGATATCAGGGTCTGATGATGGGATCCTGGAGAAATCGAGGGGAACCCTCAAATTTTATAGGCAAATGTACCGCGTTTTACATATTTTCTGAACTTATATTGGCATTTGCTTCTGAAAATCATATTGTTATGCTGCTGAGCATCAGCTCAATCATCAGATAGAAGGTGTGGATCCTCAATCACTAGGTATTAGGAAACAGTTCTTTCCACATTCTATATAGATTTATACTCCTCTTCGTAGCTTTTATGAAGAGAAGTACAGGTTCACTAAACATTTCTTTTGTTATGTTATTGTTACCGAGAAAGTACCATGAGACCAGGATCTGATGATGGCATCCCAGAAAATCGAGGGGACTGTCGAAACTTACAATGATGTGACAGTGTATTTGTTCAAAACGCCGATAGGCCTGCCCTGTATAACGTGAGAACACTGCCTAATAAATCGTGGGTACTCTGAACAACAGGCGACAATGTCACGTGATATTCTATTCAGAAGTATTACTACCTCTGCTAACCCCTTCAGGGATATTCGGCGTGAGCGTTTGAGTCTTTCTTGAGATGTAGAATTGAAGACCATCGCCTTTCGAAGGATTTTAAGAACAATGTAAGGTTACATATGGTTGAGCCTATTTAATATCGTACTATAATAGAAATACCGGAAATACGAAGAATAATACAGTAATTGTCGCTTCCTCATCCGAGAGGCATCTTTGCCGGGTCTACCCATCTCTAAAAATCGTAAAATAAAATAATTTTTAACAAAAAGAAAACCGACTTCATAGAAAAACAACCGAAAATAAACAATCTAGTACTAAAAAGTACGAAATAAGTTTTTTAATTGAATATGAGTACTGTGATTGATACCTTAGCAATTTCTTTATTCCACACGCGTCAGTTCAACCTACCTAAATATTACAATTCTCTTAAATTAATTTTTGAGTCGGTGCCAGACAAACAAAAGTAAATTCACCCTGCTATCTATCTCTGATTATTACAATCTAAAAAATATTATATCGTACAAAAATCAATTTACCCTACAACTACAAGGTACCCTACATTTTACATGTATATGAAGTGCGAAATACACACTTCTTATTATCAATAATCATCGAGGCTGGCACCGGCTCACAAATTAATTTAAGATAATTTTAAGATTTAGGTAGGTTGAACTGACGCGTGTGGAATAAAGAAATTGCTAAGGTATCAATCACAGTACTCATATTCAATTAAAAAACTTATTTCGTACTTTTTAGTACTAGATTGTTTATTTTCGGTTGTTTTTCTATGAAGTCGGTTTTCTTTTTGTTAAAAATTATTTTATTTAAACATGTTATTTTTGGAATATAATTTATACACTGATCAAGTTCTAATGTAAAGGTACATACATAATTGACACAGAAAATATTACCCTTATACGTGCAGTTTAATTTCATTTATATATTTTTTTAAAAACAGCTGGATTCATAAATTAGTTATTAATAAATTTATATCAAAGTTCTACTATATTCACATATTGAATAATCCAGTAAATAATCAAACTTAAACGGGAGGGCGTTTAAGTTTCACCATCCCTTAAACAAGTGTGGAAATATTTTTTTACAGATGTTGATAAAATATAATTTATAATACATAAACAACTTGTTTACTGTACAATTTAATTTATAAAATATTTCTTTCTTAATAATCTATCAGTTTATATTTCTCTTCACGTTTGTCTTGAATACCAGTAATTTAGTATTACGCTGCAGATGAGGACCACAGCTGTTGACGACAATATGTTACCTGAAATGAAATAATATATATTTGTATACATGTAAAATTTATTTTATTTTACTTATCAAATATTCTCAAATTTCAGATCAATTTGCTAGTTACATTATTTATCGATAGTCTCTGCCTACCCCAATGGGAACTAACGGCGTGAGAATATGTATGTATGTATGTATGTAATATTTATATCAATAAATTATTACAAAGTTAGTAGTAAATATAAATAGCTTCTTCGTAAAATGAAATCGAGGATACTATTATTATTGTTGTTTCGTATGATTTAAATAACTAAGCACTTTAATTGTTGTAAAATAATAGAATAAATATTGAAAAGACTAACCTTTATCTGGTTCAGGTTCCGGCGGAGGATCTGAAAATATAATTTACGACTTTTAGTTTTAATTCCTCACATAACATAACTTTAATTATTGTCTATATATAAAATCGAATAGTCTTTAAAGTACTCTAATTATACCTAAACAATAAATTAGTATTGTAGAAAAAAACCTGTTTTCACTTTGAATGGTCTCCCTGAATGTTCTCTCACAAAGTGCGAATAAGTGCATTCGTGAAAGGTGCGGTGTGATAGATGATATTGTAAAAAAGACAGACACAGTAATGTTAGTATGGTTTCGGCAAATAATGAGGTTGGATAAATTTAAATTCGGCCAATGTCCTCCACATTGGCCGAATTTAGGTAATGCCAGTAAAAGACGACGAAGGATAGATCAAATAGACAAATGTGTGAATTAATTTGTGCATAAATCAATAAACTAAGTCACCAATATATTCATAATAAATAATTACCTCTATAAAATATATCTCTTCTCCTACTCAGGTAACCTGCATTAGGGATGTCCAGGTCACATAATATTTCTACCGTAGGGGGTAGAGAGTCGATCCTTACAAGAGAGCTGGCTAAAGCCGTGTATCTTCCATTAATGAGATTCACTGAAGTTTTTGCGTTGAGAGGTCTGTTGAGTAAAGAAATAGTTTGTTATCTATTAAATTGTTTCGCTAATAAAAAAAATCACCATAATTTCAAAGTTAATACAGCCAAAGAAACGTTGTTAGTGTTGAAAGTAGTGTGTTGCTTTCCTTATTTCCTCTCTATCTCGATCGCCTGTTTTGTGCTCTCGTTTGCAAAATGTGACAGTTTTACCTTTTTTTTTAATAACATACATACTATCATTAACACTTGCGCCATTAGTTCCAATTTGAGTAGGCTAAAGAGTAAAATTAATAATTTTGAATTCGATTGACCAATTCATGCGTTTAAATCCCGATCAATAGTCTAATTTGGCACTGAAAAGACCTTTCGATTAACTCGCACTGCGCATTTACTTGGGTCAAAATAATTAAAATGCATGAAGTTTTATTTAATCAGACTATAAATTCATTAAAAAGAAAAATACTATTTGTTTTGTGTGTATCTTTCTGAATCACATATGATTGAATCTGTTTCCACTACCTAAAAGCCATGTTTAGAGTTTTATTTATTAGTTTTGTTTGGATATTATTATTTAGACAGCACCTAAAATAAAACAGAACTAATGATGTCTCTCAAGATCAAACTTTGACGTCATATATCACTGAAAGGGTGACAGAGCTTCTCACACTTAAAAATCTGGTTTGATTATTTTTACCTGGTGTTTAGAGATTATGCTTGAAAAATATACTCTGGTAAAATGGATAAATAATTTATTTACCAATTAATAAATAAGTGGTACGAAAGTTTGTAAAATTTAAAAGGAGTCGAATCGGTTCTGGCTCAGCATATGCACCTCAGCTGCGTATCTTACAAGACACATCAGCTGCTGCACGCTGGTTTTCAGACAGCACCAGTTTATATATATTTTTTTATCTTTAAGCAAGCCTATCACATTTTTTTGTGTGATTTCACTGTTACATGACTTTAGGGTCAACATTGCCATGTGGCAAGCATTACAATATTTTCCCTCACCGTTAACAACCATGATAAATTAATCAGACACATGACACATTGGTGTTATCCCGATCCGGGATTGGAACCCACACTTTTTTGCACGATAGGCAGTTGTTGTCCCTACTGAACTATAAGATAGTCTTTTAAACTTATCACGATTTTAATTGTATTTATATCTTTATGTTTATATTTCCTTATTTTCTTTATTTAACTATTAAAATAAATTGTATTGACCTGTTACCAGCTTGTATGGTGATTTCTGGTTTGGGAAACATCCCCTCAGCCGAACAGATGATATTTAACCATCCATCTTCCAACCGATCTAGGACTAAGTTGAAACTGGTTTCCATTGCTGAAAATTAAAATAATAGTTAAATAAAGATATTGTATACTACTAGCTTACATACTACTTATTATACTTTTCAACATAGCTGTTATATCAAAAGTGATTTGATTCATACGTATTGTTTTAATAATGTTATAAAATATTTTAAAATGAGGTGAGTTATAGTTAAAATTAGTAAAAAACTTCATAAAACTTAAAAATGTGTAGTGCTGGATTAACATAACATAACATTTCTTTCAGATGTCATATGAGGTGGCTAAGCATACTAGGGCTTTCCACCACTTTCAAAAAACAGTAATTACTAATTCTGAAACTCCGACTAAACTCTTTTGGGATATAGATCCCTTTATGATTATAGAGCCTTGCGTATATCTATGTCTACAAAATCAAATTTCATAAAACATGTGTAAAAAGAAGATGATTTAAAAAAAAAATGGAGTTTATAGAATGTTTCGTAATTTTTGTAATTTATGACTTAATATATTTATTTATAAGGAATATTTTAGTCTTATCTATGCTAAAAGGTTGAGTGCTAAGAAATAAGTTCTTCATTGCCATTCTAACCAGCAACCGTAGCATATAACTGTGAGAGACAACGATATCTCACATCGTAATTTAAACTTAACAATATTTTTCATACAAGTTTGAAGTTGATATGATATATATTTAACGTTTGATTAGAATTCGGAAAAGGTTATTAAATTCAAACAACTTGTACTTTCTGTATCAAAAAAGAAACTAAATTTCATTATTATAAAAAAAATGGGCTAAACCAAAGCACCAAAATAAGATCTCACAAACAAAAAGCGGTTGAAACGAAACAAATCATTAATGGTAATAGATTTAAAATTAATTCTGGGTTCACAAACATATATAATTAAAATCCATCAGTTGAGGCCAAAAACAATGTTTTTTGAGATAACTAGTAGTTTAAAAATATACATAATATATATAAAATCACAGCCATAAATCGCAAAATTGGGAAGCCAGAGCTTTAAAACTAGAAACTCTACAGCTACATTTAGAAGTTGATAGAGGGACAAGATGGTAGAAATTAAGTATTATTGGTGATAGGTATTCAACTGCGTCGGCCAAAAACTACTTGAAAACTACACTTAGTCACCTCTTACGACACCCGTGGGTAGAAAAGGTTAGTAACATTCTAAGCCGGCACTACACGGTCAAGAATATAATATATTATATATTTATATATGAACACACATGCCTCATTATCTTCTATCTACATCACACATCTCGTAGGATTCAGTCACTCTTAATCACTAAGATACACAAAATGGATCCATTAACCATTAGAAGACAACAAACAAGTGGATTTATTTTCAATTAAATTAGTTCCACTGCCTCACTTCGTCGTTCCGCAGTTTTTTTTCTTTCTTAATCACCAGGACTTTTTTAATTTGCAAGATTGTGAGAACAATCTTAGTTTATGAAAAATTTAATTATTAGAAAATGAAACTGTAATGCGAATTTACTTTTGAATGAAGACCAGTTTAGAATGTATTGAATATATATATCTACCTTCAAATATACCTAGCTATAAACCCTAGCTATAAAGGGGTAGATCAGAGCCTCTCATCTTCGGATTAATGACGCAGCCACTTTTGGAATCGACTAGTGTAAAAGATGGTTTGATGAAGAATAGTTGGTGATAGTTTCGCAGCCACAGCACCAAACACAATAATTGAAAAAGAAGCGTTGCTTTAATCACTTCCTATCTCTAGCCACCTCGTATACGCAAAATATGTACTTATACATTTTAGTTGTAATCTAAATATGATGATTATACGAAATATGAAAAATATACTATGAACGTTTATACAAAAACACATACATACATATACTCACGGCTATAAATCCCAAGAAGGGGTAGCCAGAGCTAAGGAACTAGAAGTTCCTCAGCCACTTTTAGAAAGTTGAGTGCGGAAAAGTTGGCAAAATAAAGGTTGTTGGTGATGGGTCTCCAACCGCATCGCGCAAAAATCCCTTAAAAGCCCCAACACCGTTAGTCGCCTCTTACGTACATCCACCGGCAGAAATGGGGTAGTATTATTCTAAGCCGACACTACACAGCAACCATATACAAAAAATGATTGATTATTCTAAATCACAAATGTTTAAAGTATCTTTAATTTCAAAGACGGTGTATGACATTTTTAAAATGATAAAAACAATGTTTATAGAAAAGTAAGTAAAGTGGTTTTATAAATAAATTGGAAATACGTGTGCCAACCACAACCCGTTCCTAACAATTTCCCTTAAAGTCCGCTTTACATTTTCAACAATATAAAATTAAAAGAAACCCATTAAAGGCACGGTACCTATGTTACATCAAAGTTTTTTTGTTTATGCAGCCTGGTGGAGCTCCACTGTAATTTCCTGTCAGTCTTTCAGAGTGAAGCCTGCACCCAACAACGCAATATAGCTTTGCAAAGTGAAAATTATTAACGGCAAAGCTACTGAAATCCTTATACCTTGCTATAAAAAAAGCTAATGAAACTTGGAATAGAAATTTAAAAGCAATTTGTTTTGTTTGTGACGTGATACCTTGAGTTTTTTGTCACCTTTTATTTTTTTGGTATATATCATTCATTTATTCATATACTCACGGCCGTAAATCCCAAAAAGAGGTAGCCAGAGGTCCAGCCACAATTGGAAGTTAATAGGGCACAAGATATAGGTAGAAATAAAGTATTGTTGATGATGGGTTTCCAACTGCATCGACCCAAAACCATTTAAAAAATCCCCTTACCCTTAGTCGCCTCTTACGACACCCGTGGGTGGGCTGGTGGTGGTGGCTATATACTAGTATGATTACTTAAACACATAAAAACTCGCGGAATTAGTTTCTATTGGGGTAAGCAGAGGCAATTTATCGTAAATAGATACAATTCAGGCAAAACTACACAAGTTTTATTTACCTATGGATATTTTCATTCATTCTCTTGTATTCCTCACATTTTTGATGCCTGCATTTTTAAAAATTCGAATTAACATTTTAGCTTTGTTTATTGTAGCTAGTATGATGTCGCTGTTATTAACTTACAGATGTATTCCAAATATATATATATATATATATATTAATTATCAAAATATATTCAGTAATGTCTTATTTTAAATTAAATTTCATTTTGGTCGAAAACTTATAATAATCTTAGACTATTTAGTTACTTATTGGACTATTGTATAACCATAAAGAAAAAATAACTGAATTGTACGATTTACAATTGTACGATTTACGTAGTTAATGATCAATTTCGACTTTAAATTGCTAATTAATAAACATCAATCGATTGGTATCAAAATGGAAACTAAACGGGACAGGAAATTCTCACCAGTTCCTGTTGTATTCGGCCTTTTCGGTTAAAAGTCATGTTTTTTAAATATATTCTCTTTCATGGCTATCCATTTTATACAACGATCAAATAAGGACCAAATTTTAACTAAATTATAATAATTAGTCATCAAAAATCATGTTTGGAAAAAATGGAGATGTTGTTATACTTATTTGCTTAGGTTTTACCTCAAATTTTGCAAGGGCTTAAATGCATCCCATAGATCTATAAAAAAATCAAAACGGAGTCTTCTCGAATAACCTACTGATAAAAATGGTACACTTTTGTATGTGAGTGAGTATTACTACTAAACTGAACTTTATGTGTTCAGAAAATCATCTGTGTGTGCACTATGCTCACGCCCATTATTCCCATTAGGGTAGGTAGAGACTATTGATAGCGACTTTGCACGATCTTGACAAATCTTTCTACAAGAACTTGAGTTAACTTTGGGCATAATACGCTCAGCCATTCGTTTATGCATCAATAAGGTACTAAGAATAAAAGAATCTATAATTACTGCCCAACAAAGAAAATAATCGGAAATTTAACACAACCCGAATACACGCCCAGAACTAATGGACTACAAAACAATGCAGTCTCGTTTGCTTCGACAAATTCATCAATATTTAAAACAGATTGCCGTATCTACTTCACGAGCAATCGCGTGACTATCAAACGTTAAATTTTGTATTTCAATACATAAATCATACTTACCAAATGGTAAAGAAAGAGTTCGAAAAAACATTTGTCTTAGGTTACCGAAATTGTCTAATAAATTATTAATTTTGACGGATTTAGTGAATTGTATATCATATTCAAAGAACGAAAAAAAAATAATAACAAATCAACCATGAAAAGGCTTTGGAAATACAGCCCTTCACAACAGAAAAAAATATTGTTTTATAGGTCTTTAGTGTCGGCATAGAATAACACTACCCCATTTTTTCCCATGGGTGTTCGCAAGAGGCGACTAAGGGTGTTGGAGCTTTTTAAGTGATTTTGAAGGGACCTGTCACGATCAATCTTTTTTTTACAATCTATTCCCTCTAAACTACAAAAAGTGGCTGTCACAAGTCACAATGAATTAAATATTATAACCTTTATATATAACTTATTCATATAATAATTATTCCTCTTACCATATATAATCATCTGTCTCGTTCTTTCGTCTTCAGATAGAAACGTTGAAACAACGCAGGTGTAATTTCCACTAAGTTCTGGAACTGGTGATAAAATTCTTAGCGCTCTGTGTTGAGTGTACGGGTTGTTTGACACTCGGTACTTTAGATCCAGCTAGAGAAACGAACAACAGTTATTATTTAAACAAATACTTTTAAATATAAATTAATGTGGTTTAAAATCTTAAAGAAATACAGAGTATTTTTCATGGAAATTAAAACAATTTACAATTAAGATTATTACAAAGCGTACATTTTTCACAGAATTCAGCAATCACTTTTAAACATCTGGAATGGAAAATAATTATTATTTATTCCTACTACCCCATTTCTACCGGTGGGTGTACGTAAGAGGCGACTAACGGTATTGGAGCTTTTAAGGAATTTTTGGGCGATGAGGTTGGAGACCCATCACCAATAACCTTTATTTTACCATCTTTTCCCCACTTAACTTTCCAAAAGTGGCTTAGGAATTTCTAATTCCAAAGCTCTGGCTACCCCATCTAGGGATTTATAGCCGTGAGTATATGTATGTATGTATGTTCCTTTTTAAAAGTAGCTGATTGTTCATTTTAAATCTAATTCAACCCGTACTCAATTATTATCTTTGCATAAAATATGTACCTTGTCTTTCAGAATGCCTAGAGCTTGTGGTTTCTGTGGTGGGATCCATTGATAGACAGGCTGTGACTTGTCTATATAGAACCACTTAACCACTAATCCGGTGACGTTGTCAGTAAGGTAATCACAGTCAAGTGTTAGAGCTGGCTGGAACAGATAGGGCATTGCTTCTGGTACTCGCATGTTAATTATACGGACGGAGTTTGCGCCTGAAATAGAAAAGTGAATATATTGATAAGAATTTTTGGAATACCTTGTGTTTAGCTAAGACTGCCGAAAGCCGAAATCGAAAATTTGAATAGCACTTATGATTTTGGGGTATTAAAGGATTGTTGACCAATGTCACTGGATAATATATATTTAATTTCTTCCACTCAACTGTCAAATTTGACTGAGGAATAACTATTTCTGAAGCTTTGGCTTTCTCTTATAACCGAGAGTATTTTTAAATTACTGTTTTTCTGATTACCAACCTAAATTATAAATAAGTTTGAAAAGCTAATTAGTAGATTAGGTAAACCACAACGTATTTGGAATTAAATTAATACTCAAAGTTTGAAATTAGTTCCAACATACTTCGATGGTTTGAATGCTCAACAAACTTCAAATTTTACTAACAAAAAAAAGAAAAAAATATACAGCCCAGAAATATAATAGAACAAAGAAAAGACTATGAACATATTATTATTACAAATATAAAAAAAGATATTCCAAAATTTGTATCACAAGCTTCATCGCTCTGGCCCCATTAACCTACATTTGACTCCAAATGTCAGGGGGTATTGATTGGACAAATTGAAATTAACACCGACCCTTATTAACTTTTTCCTTTATGTATTACTGCTTACCATTATAACAATGACCCTTATTTTATTTTAAAGTTGCTGTACACCATAGTTTATCAGCATTTTAGAATGAATGGCACTAATTGTTATTAACAACATGTGAAAATTTAATACATGGTATTGGTGTTTAGCGAACTATTTTATCCTTAGACAGTAAAATAATGGGACGAATATATTATTATAATTATATGACTTATTATGATAACATATTTTAGTGTCTGTGATGTTTTCCCTAAGTAAGGATATAAAAACCACACATATAACGTTAGAAAAAAAACAAATGCAGGAGGCTTAATCCATGTATGACACCCATACTTTAACAACATCCATCATTAACAACTTCACTATCATTATTCATCACTAAAATTAGGGCTTTTCAGACTAAAATTGGTGGTTCGGTATTTAAAGAATTTAGTTGCTAGGAACAGGAGTTATTAGTTGCAGGAAGACAGAAGCGTACTGCTGTCAATCTTTAATGCTGTGGCGCTTACGCGCGCGCAAGAATAGGCATGATGACAAATTTTGAGAAACTATTCTATAATATTTAGAAATATATATGAATTGTAATAAACATAATATTTCTGCGAAAAAATTAGGTTTAGTATTTAAAAAATAATTATTTATTCATAAATTTAAAATTTGCACTAAAACGCGTCAAAGTGCCATGGCGTCGCTTGCTTACGTCACTATAGAGTACAAGGAACATTTGGTATATGTAAACATTATCTAATTCATATTTAATTTAGACATTTCACTAATTTTTACATTAAAACATGGCTTTAAAAGCAAATAGGTGGTGTTCCGTCCCTCTGGGTACTCATACGTCCATAAAAACTCATGAGAAGTTATATATTTTTGTTCCTTTCGATAAGAAATTAAGAAAGAAGTGGCTTTATACAGCTTTATTTTTGTGAAGATCACTTTGATGACAGTATTTCCTTTTTATTTTGTAGAATTTTGTTGCTAAATTCATTATAATTTTACAGGAAGAAGTAAACAGTGTGTAGTGAGGGCTTAGAATAACACTACCCCAGTTCTACCCGTGGGTGATCGTAAGAGGCGACTAATGGTATAGGGGCTTTTTAAGCGATTGTTGGGCGATGTGGTTGGAGACCCGTCACCAAAAACATTTATTATTACTATCTTTTCCCCAATCAACTTCCAAAAGTGGCTGAGGAATTTCTCATTCCAAAGCTCTGGTTACCCCGATAAGGGATTTATAGCCGTGAGTATATGTATGTATGTATGGAAATAACTGAATTTAGCGCAATAAATTTACACAAAAGAAATTGAAGTCAATAACGGCGCATTTAATTAAAAAAGCGAACGAGTGTGTATTATCTTAAGTAATTCAAATGTAAACAAAGAGAAAGAACTCTAACGTGACGTCATGCGCTCTGATTGGCGTTCAACATTTTATGGCGGATTGCCGTATTTAGCGATTTTATTTTATCGATTATAATATTCATCTTGCTTTTAATCATGAAAAGAATCAGAGTCTTAGAATAGGGAATTTTGTAATAATATACACACAAATTATTTCAATGAAATTTACTTGTTGTCATCATGCCTATTCGCTATATTTTAATATCAAACATACATGACCCATTTATACCAATTTTAATCTAGTTTGTTAACTTGTTTTTAATTTAGAGTTCAACAAACAAACATATAAATTTGAATTTGTACAGGGAATGTGTTCCATAATTTAGGCATGTAAAACTTTCTCTTCTGCACTAGTGGCTATAATAAATCTTATTTTTCTTAATTCAACAGCCATTGTATTAAAACTACCATAATCTTGTTAGTCCTGACAGAAAATAAAATTTGTTCACTAGTTATATGGCACTCGTAAGCAATTCGTCATTAAGCCCCCGCTATTTCCTCGAGCTTAGAATCTATCTCGGCTGCAATAACTAACTTTGCTGATTTGGATCATAACACAAAAAAACAAAATCAAACTTTTTTTTCGTTGCATGAATTTTTTCTACTGTTGTTTACTAATTTGGGTGCGCTGATTTCAAATCTACCCTCGGATTTTTTGTAGCAGCTCTAGTTAGTGAGATACAGGTACCGTCTCGAATTTACATAAGTAGTCGGTAGTTTCTATCAACAGCGGTGTAACTTAAGTAGTTCCTCTATAAATTTCATTATGTCTTCCTCAAGAAGGACGTGTTTAAATAATCCTGATTGTTTTTGTGTTATTTGTGGACAATATATGTTCCAAAAATTTCGTTTAAATGTGTCGGACTTTGTGAAAAAGGCATACTTCGACTACTTTGGGTTCCCGTTGCCGTCAAACGCTAAACCTTGGATACCAAGTTTGGCATGTAAAAGTTGTGTTGAATCTTTACGACTGTGGGCAAACAAAAAAAGACCCACTTTTAAGTACAAAGCTCCTATGATTTGGCGTGAACCATCCAACCATCATGACGACTGTTATTTCTGTGTAACGAAAATCATAGGAATAAACCATAAAAATTGCTCTAAGTGGATATATCCAAACTTAAAATCTGTCATAAGACCAGTCTTGAGTATTAGTGACACATCAACACCACAGCAGCCATCTACATCTTCGGAAAATCCATACCAGTGCAGCGGACAAACCGAAAATGACGGCAGTGGTAGCGACAGTGATTTTGATTGCTACGGTAGTCCCCGACCACTAAATCAAGATGATCTAAATGACTTGATCAGGGACCTTGGACTCTCTAAAAGAGCGTCAGAAATTTTAGCTTCCCGATTGAAAGAAAGAAATTTGTTGACCAGAGAAACGAAGATATCGTACTACCGTAACAGGGAAAAGGATTTACTTCCTTTCTTTACCAAAAAAGATAATTTTGTGTTTTGTACTGATATTCCGGGCCTAATGACTGCAATGGGATTAAAAGAGTATAATCCAAATCAGTGGCGGTTGTTCATTGATTCGTCAAAACGAAGTTTGAAATGTGTACTTTTACATAATGGTAACAAACTTGGTTCCTTGCCTATTGCTCATTCTACAAAGGCTAAAGAAGAATATCCTACAATATCTTTAGTTCTCGACAAAATCAAGTACAAGGAACATAACTGGGTTGTATGTGTTGATTTGAAAATGGTAAATTTTCTCCTGGGCCAACAAAGTGGCTACACAAAATATCCCTGTTTCCTATGCTTATGGGACAGCCGAGCTAAAGCTGAGCACTGGACAAAAAGAGACTGGCCCTCCAGGGAGGCTTTGGTTCCCGGTAAGCAAAATGTAATTAATGCTCCACTAGTATCCAGAGACCGAATTATATTGCCTCCTTTGCATATAAAACTGGGGTTGATGAAACAGTTTGTAAAAGGTCTTAACAAAGATGGCGAATGTTTCAAATACATTGTAAAAGTGTTTCCAAAATTGAGTAGTGAGAAAATCAAAGGTGGTATTTTCGATGGCCCACAAATCAGGAAGTTGATAGATGACAAAAATTTTAACAACTATATGACAGCTGTCGAGAAATGTGCATGGGAAGAGTTTGTTTGGGTAGTGAGAAATTTTTTGGGCAATAGGAAGTCTGACGGCTACATTCAGCACGTTGAACAGTTGCTGATACACTTCCAGCGGCTTGGATGCAACATGAGTATTAAGCTTCACTACCTTCACAGCCATCTAGACTATTTTCCTGAAAATCTAGGTGACCTAAGCGAGGAACAAGGAGAGCGCTTTCACCAAGATATTCGCACTATGGAGGAGAGGTATCAGGGGTACTGGAATGAACATATGATGGCAGATTATTGTTGGAGCATTCAAAATAGTACTCATAATACATCTCACTCTAGAAAGTCCAAAAAAAGGAAATTTTATTCAGAATAAATATATTTCATAATTTTTTTAAACTTAAACTATGTGCATTTTCAATGAAAAACCCTGTCACTTCGTAACTCCAAAACTAGAGCTGCTACATAAAAACGGCATATATTTTTGAAATCAGCGTGGAAAAACTGTAACTGTAATGTAAAAAAATCTCATGCAACAGACATGCTGTTTTCCAGAATCTACCATTTCCAAATTTACTATCAAAACAACTGTTTTTAATATAACATAAACACCCCCTTTTATACCTATAAGTCACTACGATAACATATTATCGAGTGCACTACGGAACAAGGGGTGTGCAGTGAAGCGAAACATTGCGCATGCACAGGGTATGTAAATTCCACCCTTATAACAACAATGCTAAGGGGCATAATGGTGTATTGTATTCAAATGACAGGTTTGTATTGCGACGGACGTTATCCTGTGCATTACCTGTGTCTCCTGCGCATTCTTGGTCAATATCCGATGGAAAAAATAAATATACATGCTTTTGAGTTTAACTGTTTTCCATATAGATTTTTTTTTAAAAAAAAAAGGGTTTTTGAAACGAATCTTATCATGAGTTTAATACTCTTATTGATTCAGACTAGAATATAGCAACATGCAATATTTATTTCTTTTTTTTATGTCTGTATATTATTTGTATACATAAATGCACGGCTATCCATCCCGGAATTCCCATTCCAATAGCCAGAGCTTTAGAATTAGAAATCCTTCAGCCATATTTGAATGTTCAGAATAACTTATTTACTACTTGTCTATCGCCAATTTTATGGATAATTGATATCAAAATAGAGTATAAACGATCTGCCTTATGATTAAAGCAAGAGAACTCATTAATAAACCCCTAAATTTCTCTGTCTCGTCGAAACAATACGTATAATTGTAACATACATACCTACATACATACATATTCTCACGCCGTTAGTTCCCATTGGGGTAGGCAGAGACTATCGATTGCCACTTTGTACGATCCTGGCAAACCTCTCTGGCTTCGTTTACATCCATCAATCTTTTCATACATGCTCTTTTATTCTTCATACTGCGGACACCTGCCTTTTTGAGCACATTTTCTATTTGATCCAAATGTGTCCTCCGAGGTCGTCCTTTACTAACATTACCTTCCACATTGGCTCTATATATCTCTTTCACCAATTTACTGTCATCCATCCTCTCTATGTGCCCAAACCATCTCAACATTCCTTTTTCTATCTAGTATAATTGTAACTTAAATAATATTTTTAAACAATTGGAACCAGTTCGTCCAACTAGGCTATAAAATAACAAATAGAAAAATCTGAAACATAGCATTTTACTGCTCCATTAAACAACATTGGAATTGACTAGTTGGATTTCAATGTTTTTATAGCCGCATTATTTCACTTACAATATAATAAAATAAATTAATGGCAAGGGGTAAACTGACATAAAAAAGTAAGCCACAATAAAAAAGTTGTTTTCGAACACGAGCCTATAAAGTTATGAGACATAAAATATGAAAGTACTTGTAAAATAGGTCAGATGTAGATTTGTTTTAATTATACAATTATTTCTTTATTCCTAAAATCTCAATCAGACTGTAGAATATTATTATGTGTAACATAGGCCCTATAAGTACCTATTACTAAATTATTTTCGCTGTTTAGTGTCGGCATAGAATATCACTACCCCATTTCCTCCCGTGGGTGTACGTAAAAGGCGACTAAGGGTATTTGGATTTTTTAAGGATTTTTGGGCGATGCGGTTGGAGACCCATCAGCTGCAACCTTTATTTTACCATCTTTTCCCCGCTTAGCTTCCAAAAGAGCCTGAGGAATTTCTAATTCCTTTGCTGTGGCTAGCCCTACTGGGGATTTATAGCCGTGATTATATGTAAGTTGTTAATTATTTGTTGACTTTGTATATGAATATATAATTTGTGGATCGTTATGAAGCTCTACCTACCATTTTTAAGACAGATACAACGATCATACATAAAGTTTTTAATGAGAAAAAAGTCTAAAAGTTTTTTTTTAAATAAAATGTAAACCTTTCATTTTTGAAAGTCAAATTTTTTAAATTTACTCATTATTCCGTTGCTTTGGAAGGTGTTCGTAAAGAGAAGAAGCTCTTTAGACAAAGAAACTCTTTACATTCACATTTTTTCATTTTTAGTTAGATACTACAACAGATCAAATGATGATAGAATCATCCTCAGTGGCGTTTTCACAATATAAAATATGAGATTCAAGTAATTTTAATGCAAACCAAATTAGCTAAAAATATACTTGAGTTCTATATTACTAATGTTTATCAATACAAGTGTACATAAAAGTGTAATATTTATTGTTCTTTACATTTAAATTTAAATAAAATAACTGTTCATACAACGAAAAAAAAAATATTTGGGCCGAACATCAACTTTTTTTTCTACTAGTGCCCCTCAAACATACGGTGTGCACTTAATTAATGCTCTCGTGCCAGCGTTGCGCACCAAGTGTGACGATTCAGTTAAGAAACCGGTCGGCGCGTGCGCACAATTCTTTATAAATGCTATTTTATGTTGCAGTGTGTGTAAGAAAACCAACTAGATATAATTGGCAAAATCACATATTTAACAAGTTTTTTTTTTAACATTATAAGTCCTGCAGCTAAAAAACTTATTTCAGATTCAATAAATTCAATATTTTTTTAAAGTTTTTAATTGTAAACGTATTAAAATATATATTAACAACAAACAAAATAATCCTGTTTACAAGTTTTGCTCTTTGACTGTCAGACCAGGAAACTGATTTATTGCATATTTATGTCCAATACCATGACTGCAATAAATGCGTAAACAATTGCATTAAAATTCCAATAAACTTTATCTAAACGATCAGCCAGTTTAACCTCATTATACTTGTGTTACACTTGGTTATCGATATTATACAAAGAATACCAGGTATTTTTTTACCTGCAAAGTCGGTTTATCAAAGCTCGAACCTTATACGAGTACCTATCGCGGGTGTCGTAAGAGACGATATAGTAAGGGCTATTTTAGTGAATGTACTGTAGGGCAATGCGGATGGAGACCTATCACTAACCAACAATATAATTAAACTACAATTTTTTGTTAGGAATTATAACCGTGAGTATATACGTATTTTTCTCTCAAAATAAACTACTCCTCAAAACAGAAACTAAGGCCACTAAAATAGCTCAAATAATTAACAGCAACATAATCTAGTATCAAGTTGTTGCCCATTCTCAGGCACACGTGGACACGCCCCGTGTAGTACAGGTAAAGGTGCTTGAGCAACAGAATGACCATTTTTTTTCGGGTTTATATCCGTTGGAATAAATTTAGTTTTCTTTCAAAATAAACTACTCCTCAAAACAGAAACTAAGGCCACTAAAATAGCTCAAACAATTAACAGCAACATAATCTAGTATAAAGTTGTTGCCCATTGTCAGGCACACGTCGACACGCCCCGTGTAGCACAGGTAAAGGTGCTTGCACAACAGGATGTCTGGTAGAGAGCACACAGCCATCTTTGCTTTTAAAATTAACGATGCTGTCTTGCGGTTAAAGTGGGGTGTGCGTTATGTCTTAAAATGCGAATGCGTGAATATAAAAGGTAGATGACTTAGGGTCCTGTAATAAACTGTTGATGAGGAAGTGTGTTTGTTTGTTTGATTTGAATTGTATTTTTATTTTGGGCAATTAAGATAGTTTACGTTTTGTTGCATGGTTAGCATTATGGGCTGATATTTTTGATATCCATTATTTTAAAACAATGAGAATAACTGAGGGTTAATACAAATCTAAAATTTGGAGATAAAACATATAATTTGTAAACAGTGAATTTATGTATTCTTAGTTTTTAATTCTAATTTATGTATTTTATTCATAAAATTTTATTGAAATTAAGTCTATCAACACAACATGAAAAAACTTACTTATTTAGACTCAGTATTTAGATACTATAACTGAACATCAAAGGAACCCATATATTTTAATTTATAATTGAAGTTACTTGAAGCATAACTAATTGAGAATAATTTCTTTTTAAAACTTAAACTGATCACGAGCCGCCAGGCGCAAAGGTCCAAAGCAATTTTACTTCGAAAATACTTTCTTTTTGCGTTACAGAAATATTTGTATTTCATGAACATATATTTTTTATACATTTATGTAGGTAATTACTGATTTTGGGATGGGCCTCAGTAATTCTGTTTGTTAAAATATATAATGATTTGTAAAAGAACATACATTGCTGTTTTGAGTCAGCTTAGAATAGCACTAGCCTATGGTTTCTGTAGGTGTCATAAGAAGCGATTTAGGATTTTAGAGCTTTTTTATGATTATTGGCCGATGTGCTTCGAGATTTACCACAATGTATCCTTTATTATATATTTGATTTATAAATATTGAATCTTGTGAGGTAGAAATCTCTTCGTTTTTAAAACAAAATTTTATAAAATAACACAACACTGCTTAAAATTACATAAATGGATATATGGCACGCAGTTCCTTGATTAAAATGGCATTAATCAACAGATGACAACAATTTTCTTACACTAAATTTACCATTTAAATTTTCGTAAACTTCTGTTTGATTTATTGTATAATTAATTTTGTGACCTAATTCCGTTAAGCGACTAATAAGTTCCACTGTACTAAAACGTTCAAGCACCTTATTTGAACAGAATTACTTTGTTTGGGTACTTCAAGATCGGTAGACATAAAATAATTCCAATCTATCGCCATCTCTATCAATCTATCGCCATCTCTGAACTTTTATTTTGGGAATTATCGCCATCTCTGTACTTTAAAATTTTTGACTGATAAATTATGGTATTAGTTGTAATTAATATTTGTTAGAACTTTGTCGACTTTTAAATGTCTATTTCTGTCCCACATCTATTGAACTGTTAAATTTAATTAACAACAAACAATTTTACCGGACATTTATTTAAAGGACAATCGATATGGTTTAGGACACACAATCTAATTGAGTAATAGTTACGTAAAAGGAAAAGAAAATTTTAGTGTCTAAATGCATGCATTTACACTATTTCTCCACGTCGTCTCAAAAAAAAGAACAATATTATTCTAAGGCCAACCAAAGAATCTAAGAACAATCAAAGTATGTTAATCAATAACTCTTGAATTGAAAACATGATAACAAAACAGGATAAATATTATTTGATATGTTTCCACTCGCGCCGATTAAAAACATTTTTCATTGATTTCTGACCTAGTCATAATCTGAAATCATAAAATGCAGTCTTCATATTTCATCTTGTGTTTTCAGATTCAAATGCATGTTTTTAGTAGAATTGGATAGATGGAGGTGGACGGGTAATGTTTATTTTACAGCTCAGCGGATGAGATGCACCTGATGCCGAATAGAACTAACACGTCACAGCCTTGTAAG
Source organism: Bedellia somnulentella (assembly GCA_963576735.1). Classification (NCBI taxonomy): domain Eukaryota; kingdom Metazoa; phylum Arthropoda; class Insecta; order Lepidoptera; family Bedelliidae; genus Bedellia; species Bedellia somnulentella. The sequence continues at coordinate 8,939,403 of OY755171.1, forward strand.
AAAAATACTAGTCTATGTGGTGAAGAAAGATCCTTTTCCACGGAAAATAATTTTTTGTATTTTTACTCTAATCCATAGATTTGAATAAAAAAATGATGAAATAGTGCTTAATATATGTGTAGTGGCAGGCAGGTGTCCGAAGTAGGAAGAATAAAAAAGCATGTGTGAAAAGATTGATGGATGTGTAAAAAGCTAAAGACGTTTGCCAGGATTGTTCAAAGTGGCGATCGATAGTTTTTGACTATCCCTATGGGAATTAACGGCGTGAGAATATGTATACAAATATATGTGTCGATTTTATGTAATAAATAAGTAAAGTGGCACTTACTTCTCCTATTATTTAAACAAGTATGTTATAAGTTGTATTTGTTGAAAATAAAAATGATTCCAATCCAGAAATATCATTAAATTTAAATATAGTGGCGTCTTTAATTTTATATTTTTATTTTAGTACTGACTGATGACTTTATAGAATTTTATTTCTTACTTAAGCACCTAGAGCTGGTTGGCAGACTACCGTGATTAGACTAACGACTACTACCGTGACGTAACGCGGACAGACGGATATTTGTGCCCTCGGAAGCACGAAAGCTAATGCAAGATAGCTATAGGAATGTTAAGGTGGATTGGTCACATAGAGAGAATAAATAAAAATAAAGTAGCGAAAGAGATATATCGATTCATAATGGATAGTATTGTTAATAGAGGTCGGCCTCGTAAAACATTTCTATACCAGACAGAAAACGTTCTTATAAAAGCGGGGGTCCAAAAGGAAAAGAATAAAGGAGCATGTATGAGAATAATAATGAATGTGAAGAAAGCAAAATAAATTTGTCAATATCGTGTTCAGTGGCGATCGATAGCCTGTGCCTACTCCAATAGGAATAATGGGCGTTAGTAAAAGTAACATTTGGCAGTCAAAAATATTTTCATTAACATTTTACTAAAATAAAAGATTTCAGAAAGTATACTAGTAATAGAACTAGCCTACGATAAAATAAAAAAACAAAGCATCTTTAATTACAGTAACGAACACCAGTACTGCTTCCTTTAAAAATCGCGTGAAGTTACAACAGTATTAAGTTACAAGAAATACTTTGTTTAGATATAACCTTGTCTGCTAAATAAATACCTTTGTTTTATTTGTTGAATTTTAACTGTGTTCGGTGTTTTAATAATTCAGAAAAACATAATTAATCAAACACAGTAATTATTCACTAATACTAATCCAACATCCGTCAGTGAAGGCTGCTTTTCGAGAAATAATAGTACTTAATCGTTATAAATTTAGTAGGTGGGTACACCATGCATAGTTTGACAATAACATCTATGTTACATTCAATTGAAATTAAAAAATATGAATGTGTACATTGATAAATAAATAAAAACGGTCATTTACTCAATAAAATGGTAAAATTACTTTATTAACTACCACATGTATTAGTTACATTGTTATTTGAAGTCTTAAACAAATTTATAAATAATAATAACGGTTATCTTAATATTAAAAAAAAAGTTTTAAAAAAGACATTGTTTAATTTTAAATAGTTAAATATTGAAAATTTACATACTCACTTACCTATTCATAATCGTGGGTGTATTAAGATACATGGCTATTAAGGATGTTGGGCCTTTATATTATGTTAGTTGAGCAATGTGGCTAGAAACCCATCACCAGATCGTACATAACACAATCTTTTTTCCTCCTGATTTTTTTAACAATACTTGAGACATGTTCCAGTATTTCTTATTTTAAAATTCTGGTTACTCTTTTTTTAATGTGTTATCATAAAACTGAGTATATATATATTATTAATAAAAAACGACAAGTAAAAGTTTAGTCGTGCCAACCAAAACACAGTCCAAAACAACTTCAGCCATTCAATTTGTGAACTGTCATAATAAAGATGGAAGTTAGTTAGGCTCCTCTCTACTGTTTTTTAAACTAAAACTATAAATATTAGAGCGCAGTTTTTCAAAGTCGGACACTGCAGATAGCATTTGCTTTTGTATTGTATTTTGCGAGAAAAAATGCATCAAATATACAAAAAAATAAATAAATGAGACAATAACAGTTAAAACAGAGAATCAGGTATTAAAACTATGACACATCTGTGTGTATGAGTTAAAAGAGGTGACATATGGATCTAATTAGGTGATTGGCATACAAATAACTGAAAATGAACTCAAAAAAACTTTACAATGTTTTCCACATTTTCTCCTCTCAACTGATATTAGTTGGTTTGCTGGTTGGAAGCGTTTGTAGCACTGATAACTATTTTGGTTTTAGAAATAATTGAGAGCTTAGTGGGAACACCAACGCTTCTCATGCAAAGGACTTCAGTTTGAATCCTGAGTCATCAATGTGTCTTTTAAACCATATGTGTCGGTAAATTATCAATGTTAACGATGAGAAAACAAATCGTGAAGCAAACACATGGTTTAATTGTACTAAGTCATGTGACCGTGTATGTGTCACCCGATATTGAGAAATATTAGTAGTTCTACCACCGCTTCGCAGATTTAATTAAGGCGTGAACGGTTGATATGAAAGTTTGAGTTTTTATTACATTTTTCTTTTATCTTTATATAAGATCTATAGTTTTAATGTAATAAATATTCATATATTTTATGTACAACATGAAAAAAGCAGAGGATACTAAACTGTAGGATTTGAATTCAAGAATTGATATCTTTAATTTTTGCAATAAATGCCTGAAAACTACAATTTTCCGACTGTTGTACAAGCATAATGATTTTGTTAAGCGTCTGACAAAGTTTCTGAAAACTGTTCGAAACTTTTTCATAGACTCGCTGCTAAAACGATAAAGGCAAATAGTTAGGAATTATGTCATATGAATATTCCGCAGCAAAATATTTCATTTTAAAACCTCGAATGATATTTAAACGATTTGAAAATTATTTCTTATTTATAGATAATAAAGAAGTAATTCATACATATAATATAAAAATAGGTTATATGCAGTAACACGCTGTATGGGCCAAATGTTGTGGACTATGGTCAAATTTTCGTATTCAGGGAAGCCTTTTGAGGATCTTATGAGTAGATATAAATAATAATTGCTGTGTAGAGTCGGCTTAGAATAGCACTAACCCATTTCTTCCGGTGGGTGTACGTAAGAGGCGACTTACGGTATTTGGGCTTTTAAGGGATTGTCGGGCGATGCGGTTGGAGTGGATCACCAAAAACCTTTATTTTACCATCTTTTCCCCACTGAACTTTCCAAAAGTGGCTGAGGAATTTCTTATTTTGTAGCTCTGGCTACCCCTTATAGGGATTTACGACCGTGAGCATATGTACGTATATATGTATCTACGAAGGCCTACTTCATAGAGTCAATTGGAGACATGAACTGAAACAATTAAGAATACAAAAAATACAGATAAAATTTATTGATTCTTAAATTATGTATTTTATATTTAATACTGTAACTTCAATATAAAATCTTAAAGTTCGTCGACTGCAACTAAATCGCATACCGTGATATTTTGTTTCCAATGCTGAAGGGGGTTATTCAAATTCATGATTAAAAAAACTGTATGTTAAACCCCCTCCTGCGCTCCTGTTTAGAGTTGGGAGTATGTTATCATCTATGTAAATGATGTACTGATAAAGTTTTAATTTTCAAAATAAAATCCATTTGGCGATTCCTAAGTTATTAATTTCTACTTACATTGAAGTAACACCGCCAATTTCAGAAACCAAAACATATTAAATCCTTTTAACGCCTAAATTAAACACAAACATCAAATCTTCACTGTTCACTTTAATCCAATTCATAAATAAACTAAATTGCACCCTCACTATAAATTTCAAAATAAGAAGCTAAACTTTTTAACACAATTGGTAATGTTCGTAGTTTTAAACGTTTTCCAACGGTTCGAATTTCGAACTGCATCGCGTGGTTTCGCGCGCATTGGCCTTTTGACCAAGGAGTATAAGTTCCAACGTGTGTTTATCAGGGGACTTAGTTTATTACTAACCGATTCCACAAGTGCTGCGGTAAGCCAACCGTATCGGGTGCAGTCAGCTGTAGTGTACGGTTTTATTGAATAAATTACACTAATATTGTATTTAAATGTTTAGTTAAAGTAATAGCAAATGTTGTTTACTTTCATTTAAAACTTAAAAATATTTTTAAAGAAATTATATTCATAAACATAAAAAACTGTTTCACTAATGTTGTATGAAATTAAACACGACTTCATCTCCATTTCATATGCGAGTCTTACTTTTACTTCACTATTAAACGGAAATATTTTATACAGCATTTCAATATGTTTAATAGAACATTAAAATTGTAATTATTTATTACTTTTTCATTTTTATTTTATGGTTAAAAGAACTTACCTAAGTGAATTTCTACCAAAATTATATGAAATGTTACATCCGAAGAGATTTAGTAAACCATGTAGTCCGCTTCAGGATACACTGCATGGTCACACCATTTTAGAGAGGAATAACGATTTTTCAAGTTATTCCATTCACCAATCGGTCTCTCGTCCTCCAATCTCGTTCCTATGGTCGGTCCTTCATTTATTTTAGACGTATCTTAGCTGTGAATTTGCAACTGAAGGGTTAGATAGGTTCACCTTTCTCTGGGTTAGGGTGGGTACTAAATCTCTTCGGATGTAACATTTCATATAATTTTGGTAGAAATTCACTTAGGTAAGTTCTTTTAACCATAAATTGTATTTCAATGTTACATCCTCAAGATTTAGTAAACCATGTAGATGTTTAGAGTTCTGGTTGCAAATGATAACATGTATTTGGTTCAATAAATTATTGCAAACAATAAAATTATTACAATTTCTATTTTACGGAGACGAGACGTGTTTCCAATGCAGCACACCTAAAAAGAATGAAGGACCGAACATAGGAACGAGATTGGAGGACGAGAGACCGATTGGTGAATGGAATAACTTGAAAAATCGTTATTCCTCTCTAAAATGGTGTGACCATGCAGTGTATCCTGAATCGGACTACATGGTTTACTAAATCTTGAGGATGTAACATTGAAATATAATTACTGAAGAAAAACAATCGAGCTTGATAAGAAACATGATGAATGTGAGGGTAAGAAGATAGATTATTCAGGATTGTGTGAAGTGGCGATCGATAGTTTTTGCCTACCCCAATGGGAATAAAAAGCTTGTGTATATGTAAGTAAGTAAGTACCTTAAAAAGTACCAGGAGTAAATTAATTGCATTATTTTGCTTTATAGGCTATTGAGACCATTATTTAAGTATCATTCAACTCATTTACTGGTTGCTGTGTGTAGCGCTTCGCATATATGGTAATAATATCCACCATCTTTTCCGTGAGTATCATTCGAGGAAACCTAGGACCTATGCATCGCGATAAGTGGTTGGTAAGCATTTGAATATGATTGCCACTTATGGCTGTATTTCAATATTTGTCCTAAAATTGGCGTATAAAACATTGGTTTTTAAGCTGTACCTACACTTTTTGGCAACACATATACACCACTACATCCTATTGAGCTATTGGTTCTATTCATGATCAGCTATTCCGTTATATCACTGTCTTTTTCGATTGAGAGGTGTGTAGCGTATAGCACTAATACTATTCATCCCGCGGGGATTGTAAGAAGCGATTTAGGGTTTTCGGGGTTTTTAAGTAATACCCTTCCTAACTCTCTTTCATTTCAGTATATTTTTATTTTCAGTCTGTATATATATTTATACATACCAAAGAAATGATCCAAAATGAAGCTTTAACTCTTCTTTTTCAAAATTTTTGTCGTCTGTGTAACACAACAAAAATAAAAATATAAAATAACTTAGAACTTACCTACCTATACTCACGACTATAAAGCACCGGAAAGGATAGCCATAGCGTCGGAAGTAAAAACTATTTGACCGTTTTGTAATTTAATTACGAGTAAATGATATAATTTGATTATATACCTACATAGAAATATGAAGTAATCAATAAGCATAATGGTGACCTTATCCGATGGGACAGTGAAATACAATGAGGGACAGAACACTACCAATTAATATTTATGAGTGCTGCGCGCTATCGCTAGGGGGAACTCGGATCGAACGAAATAATGGGCTGAGTGGTAAAATTATTTTAGCAAATTTAGTTTATAATATTATTTTTAACTTGCTGCTCTGAATTTTATTTTAATGTTTTTTTTTATGATATGGCAGTTTTATAATTTATATCTAGGCAGTTTAAGGAAAGGAGGTAAATTTACTTCCAACAAGGACACTATGATTTTTTATGATGATGCGAAAAGTTCCTACCTATTAGTTGTAACAATATTATTTAATTTTAAACTTATAAATATTTGCTACTTCCGTAGTCCAACGGAAAAATTTCGACTGATATTCCAATGGATCTGAGTTAAATTCCCGTATCGTCCCATATCATTCAAAATAGTCTTAAATATAGGATGATGATGATATTGTTTTAATTATACTCATACAAAAAAATATTTCTATTTTATTCTACTAATAACTTTTTATCAAGTCAGTACACCTACGCAAGAGCGAAAATACAATATGCAGCTTTTGTCTACTTGGTCTCCTCTACAATTCCCTTTTCGTCATTGATTAAACACTTATCTACAACAACTATTGAATTTAGTATAAGTGGTTGGATCATTGTGAAAATTACTTTATAGTAACTTTTACCGGTTGACGAATGTCACATCAATATCATTTAGTGTCATTTAGTGTTGGATTCGAATTACATTACCACATCTCAGTTGCTAGTGATTTTTGAAAGTAGAAAAACATATATTAATATAATAGTATGAGTTTAAATTATCGTGTAAGGAATGACGTGATTCGTGAAAGATGTGGTGTAAAAGATGATATTGTAAGAAAGATAGAGAAAGGAATGTTGAGATGGTTTGGGCATATAGAGAGGATGGATGACAGTAAATTGGTAAAAGAGATCTATAGAGCCAATGTGGAAGGTAATGTTAGTAGAGGACGACCTCGGAGGACACATTTGGATCAAATAGAAAATGTACTCAAAAAGGCAGGTGTCCGTAGTACGAAGAATAAAAGAGCATGTATGAAAAGACTGATGGATGTGAATGAAGCTAGAGAGGTTTGCCAGGATCGTACAAAGTGGCGATCGATAGTCTCTGCCTACCCCAATGGGAACTAACGGCGTGAGAATATGTATGTATGAGTTTAAAATATATACACTACTATGACATTCGTGGGTGAAGTTATGTGTTGGTTTTTGAAACACAGGCTAGTATAGAAAAATACGCCAGGTGCCGCGGTTCGCGCATTACGGGTTTCGAATAGTTTTCGAAAGTACTACTAATCTTCATCAGCCATTAGACGTCCACTGCCGGACATAGGCCTCCCCTGAAGATCTCCACAATGACCGGTCCTGTGCTGCCGTCATAAAGAACTTAAATAAATAGAGAAAAAACAAAGGATGTCAATATACGTAAATGATTAAGTGCATTTCAACTGACTTAAGCGACTGAGAAAATATATGACAAACAAAAGTCAGAACATTGATTCAACCAATGAGGGTGTAGGGGTGCAGAGACAACTTATGTTTCAATTAGTTTTAGCGGGGTTATTTGTAGCAATTTTGTACTGAACTAGATTATAATGATATTATTATAGATTTGGTTTCGGCTCTATTTAATTATCTATGGCTATGCTATGGCTAGGATAGTTTTGGGGCTAAGCTTCCTGCCATACGGTCAAACAGATGCTAAATTTCATAAAACCCTAAATTGCTTATATGACAGCCAAGAAAAGAAATGTGTTAGTGTCAGACTAAGACGACACTATCCAACAGTTAGTCAGTTTACTGTACAATTTTTACATCAATACTTTACTACATTCAACGTGCGGCTGGTGCAAAACTAAAACTTTTTGACATCACGTGTCGTATTATATCATTCGGTGTTTAGATAACTCAATATTTTCTTAAACAGTGCATTCACATGATAGGGGACAGATTTTCGCTGTCACATGAATAAGTACTACTCAGCTATGAATTCGCTCACGATGTTGTCTTGAAACGACAACTTGTCTTGAATCTTGGTAAGGATTTAAAATTACGTATGAAAAGCGTTGGTGTTTCACTGAGCTAATAAGACTAATAGATTTACTATGTGTGCCTTAATTCTCACAATGAAAGTGAATTCAATATTGATATAAATTTTATATTTAAGAGACTAAACTATGCTTGCTCTTTATAAACATCAAAGAACTTTTTCGGACAGGCATTTTACTCTATTCATTCTAAAGCATTTGAACCCTTGTTCCATATGTTATCAAAACCGACCCCACATTCCGTTTGACTATGGAGCTGTCACTGTCACTTTAGGGGCGTCACACGTCATCGACTGTGAACGGAAGACTGACCGGAACCGGCATCCGGTATTAAGATACTGTACCTTCAAAAAAATAAAAAAGCAGACCTTATAGGGTTAAATATAGAGTTGAAATTTGAAATAATTGTGTCTCACTTGTGTTTCATCCTAGTAAATTTTCGAGTTTTTTTTAAAACTTCTTTTTTGATCCCAGCGAATGCATTGGTTAGATAATAATAGATGCCAACACGCTTCTAGTTACTTTTATATAAGGTTTTTTAGATTGTATTGTTATTTAAAAATTTGACAAATTATTTAGATAAAATAAGAAATTAATATATAATTTGTAAATTTGATAATTATTATAATTAAAAAAATGTTTTTATGTGTATAAATTATTTAACTAAAATATTTACTTGAAATTAGTTTCAACGAATTCAATTAGGTATCTTTTAACATAGTACAGTCAAGTAAAGCGCAAAAGGATATAAAACTCATTAAGTAAATGTAGATAAAGCAACAACGCTTAAGCCTCGATTTACCAAAATTGTTCCGCTTTCTTTAATATGTGTACAAATGAACACATACACTACAACATGCGGTTAATGAACTCTTTGTACACTTCGAGACAAATTATTGGCGATAGCAAACTGACCCGGTTTTGCGTGTCTTATGATTCTTTGGGTTAGTCATTATGGCCTGAGATACTATTAGTCTTTAAGTTTTAATTTTGGTAACATGTCGTATTGATAAGTTATAATATAAGTTTTAGAATAGTGACATTATAAACTATACATTAGATTTTCATATAGATTGAACAATTAAAAATTTTACTTAGAAATAATCATAGAGCGACTACATTAAAATACAAACAAATTTTAGTTAAGTGTTTTCTAAGTTAATACACATCCTCGGCAAGTAGTGTAAAAGCCAAGCATATAGTTCTCTGCATCAGATACCGTGACTTACTGTTCTGCACTGATTCAGACCTTTGTTGTTCTTTGCGGTAGCCGTGTGAAAACTTCCTAATATGTTTTTCTTTAGGGTATAGAAATACCACCAAAGCCATATTATTTTATATGTAGTATATTTTACAATGTCTAAGGATGTAAGGATATAATGGATGACATGATAGTCCAGTGGGTAGAACACCCGCCCGAAAACAGAAGGGCGTGAGTTCCAATCCTGGGTCGGGCCCACACCAATTTGTCTTTTCTAAAGTCATATGTGTGGTTAATTTATCATGGTTGTTAACGGTGAAGGAAAACATCGTGAGGAAACCCACATGGCTGAGTTGTACTTAGTCATGTGACAGTGTATTCGTACAAAACGGCGATAGGCCTGCCCCCTATCACGTGAGTACACTGTCTAAGCAAAACGTGGTTAGCTTCTCTGGACACTAGATGGCGCTGCCATGTGAGTTCAGAAGTATTGGTACCTCTGCCAACCCCTTCGGAGATAAACGGCGTGAACGTTTATGTTATGTTATGTCTAAGTGAAGGGTTTCAAAAGACGAATATAAAACTATAGTTTATTTATAATATTATATTAAGGATAAATTATTTATTTTAACTTGGTTTTATACATCTAACTTAAATAACTCTAAATATACTAACGTTACGATCCATAGTTTGATTTAAGATAATATTCAAAAAAAAAAACTGTCACTACCCTATGTAAATACTTGTTTTCTGTAATTTATCCGTGGGCATCGTACAAGACGATTAAATGATTAAAACACAAATTATTATAACATGCATACTCATACTCGCATAATTATTTACCATTGGGGTAGGCAGAGTACGAAAGAACTATTTATAATATATATAAGACTCTACGGTCTTTAGTCTTTAAATGAAAATAATATGGCGATTCAAATATTTATATTTTGACGTGATATTTTTGCAAATCAATATTTAATTTTATTAGGCAAAAATTTGGGGACAATAATAAGAAACTAAAACTTATGTTACTAATAAATAAAGGAAAGAAAAATTTCGACACAGGCGGGAATCGAACCCGCGACCTCGGGTATACGCCCCGACGCTCTGCCAACTGAGCCACCGTGTCAATTGGCTGCCAGTGCGAAATTCTTCTATCCTTTATTTCTTTTACACGTTTAAGTAGTGTTTGCATTTCCTACCTCCGAATTTGAACTAATTCGGAAGGCCATTTGTCTACCTTTTCAGATAGAATGCAAATGTTGAAAACGCCTAACTATCACATAATTTAAATCTTTTTGTTCATGAAAACCTCATGTGGGGATTATTACTAATAAATAAAGGAAAGAAAAATTTCGGGGCGTATACCCGAGGTCGCGGGTTCGATTCCCGCCTGTGTCGAAATTTTTCTTTCCTTTATTTATTAGTAATAATCCCCACATGAGGTTTTCATGAACAAAAATATTTAAATTAAAACTTATGTTGTTAAATAACTTAAAATAAAACTCAGGTTTAAAAATTGGGGATGAACCGAGAGGGGATATGATTTCTCCTGTGTTTCAACGTTTCCTAGGTAATCAGAGCGTAAAGGATTCTTAATGGAAAAGTGAGAAAGAAAACATCTACTTTTTTTATACAATATGTTAAACTATTGTCCTAACATTACAGTACAGACCATATATGAACATGCCGGTATCGTCTAAAATAGGAAGATTTGGCCATAATAAGATTAGTCCGTATTCCACTACACTGGCTAAGCGCAGTTTGGCAGATATCTCTTTAGTTGTAAACGTTCGGTTCCATTTAATTGATATCCCACCAAAAACATTAAATGTAAAAAAAATGCCAAGTCTCTCGATGCAGTCTTTCCATCGTAAAAAGTTTTGAGATCTCATAGAAGCCAAGTCCTATTCAAAATATTTCGTAGTTATAAATCAACATTTAGTAATTGTATCAATAGTTTTCTTTATATTATAATTATAGTGATTTGGCAATGAGCACAGGAAGAAACAAATAAAACGGCATATTTGGAGGAGTTGAAAGTTACACACACCGCATGCGTAAACATTAATATCACAAAATTAATTTTCTTTTGGTTTATCCGTGTCGTCCCAACCGAATTTCGGCAACGGCAGTCAGTCTTAGTGCACTCTCGATTCATTTACTTTCATAAAGCGATGGCCCGTAAGGTATTCTTAATTATTGTATTGGAGCATGTAGTCGGTAGTGACCATCATGATTCACACATAACAAATAATCTGATCACTGGTCTCGTCAGTAACATTTGCACATAATTCCAGGCAGCAAGCAGCTTTTAATTTGTGCTCATTGCCAAGTCACTTTAATTATAATATAAAGAAAACTATTGATACAATTACTAAATGTTGATTTATAACTACGAAATATTTTGAATAGGACTTGGCTTCTATGAGATCTCAAAACTTTTTACGATGGAAAGACTGCATCGAGAGACTTGGCATTTTTTTACATTTAATGTTTTTGGTGGGATCTCATTTATTTTTTGTAAGGGTATTTCTTTCTTTTACTTTTAGGTGACCTCACAATTTCTTGGACGTCAGCTACTGCTTTGTTTAGAACCCATTCTCTATCTCTATCTCTTTTGTTTCTTCTCTGAGGCTTCGTTACTTCTAAGGTAGACAAGTCTGGGCGATATATACTTCGGAGTCGATTATATTCAGTAAACATAGACTTATAGACTTGCATGTCATCCCAATTCTCCACTACATAATGGACGACAGCACGCCTAATATCGTTTGACGACTGAAAACTCCCATACATGCTGTATGACAACGAATGAAATAAACACGACCCATCTCCAGGAATAGAGATGACTCTGTGTGGACAAAGGTCGCCATTTATGTACAATATTTCACGTTCCATTACACTATATTTACAATTACTTCTATAACAATAGGGCTTAAACTTATAAATATATGCAAACTAAATAGAACTAAACTAACTAACAAATAACTAACTAAATAAATATATATCTACTAACTTACAAACTATAACTAAACTAAACTAAATAACACGTAAAGTTCTCCGAATATCAACTATCACTACAATATTTTTTAGTTTCGAAATGGGTTTTCATAGACAGATGATCGCTATCAAATGAAAATTATCTAATTAATTATTTTGAAGTACTACTTACACTGCGCTTTGTAACGAAACCATAGCGCGATTCAGACAGGTACAACGCCATCTATCGAGCGCGCATACAATATTTATCGCAATACAATGGAGATTTAGCTTTATTAATTTAATGAACTTTATGTATTAATTTGTATTAATGGTAGTCTTTGTATTACATTTATATTATTCTTTTCTATTCTATGTATGTATTCATCCAATTGAATAGGTACTTGAACAACGAACAAAGTTAACAATGCAGTCAAAATCCATACATAATGTTCTTGCCAAACCGCAAATATAAAATTGTTTTCTATGGCATATAATTTTTTAATGTTTTTATAATTTTTCCTTTATATGTGGCTAATGACCTATCTTGGTGCAAAATTTGAAGTTTCTAAGTCTGCTAGAAGTACTTTAGATTTTTGATGATCTGTCAGTGAGTCAGTGAGTGACAAAATGGTGTAACTTTGATCGACCGTAACTCCTAAACTATTAATTCATTTGGCGTGTAATTTCGAACTTAAGCTTGTTCTAATGCCTACTATTATTCACCGAAAACCTAAACTCCTAGCTTTGTCCACGTCGAAGATATAGGGGGGGCGAAACAGCCGCGAACCGCTTCGAGAAAAGATGGTACGGCCGTGCCCGTTTTGCTCGAGACTTGGCAGGGGCACTGCCGTGCCCCCAGATAAAAACGACTCCACATACACTAAATAAGCGTTTTTTCAGTTACACAAAAATAGTCTATAAAATCTTTCACATTTCGTTTCCGAATCACAAGCCGGTAGTAGGTTTTAACACGTTCGACAACAAAGGCTTATCCTGTGTAATATGCGACTGATAGCCGATGTGTGTGGAGAGGAAAACTAAAAATCCTTTTTCGAGAGTAAATATTTTTGCGTTTTTTCTGGCGTAGATTTTAACATGAATATACGGGCACTAAAAGAATACATTTTTGGTTTATAAAAAATGCTGCCTAAATTAAAATGCAGGCAGGCTTTGATTGAATCTTGCGTCATAGGTAAACTATAAAAAATATAAAGGGGACAAAGTAATTTTAAGTTGAGGAATAAAGACCATTTTGGAGTATATACTCAAAGCTTTAGATTTATAGCTAAGTGACTATAGTTTGAGATTTCAAAGGAAGTTTGCAAGAGAGTCAGAATTAGTATTTCTTTAATAAAAATAAGCCTTTAGTCTCTTCGTATAATATTAACAGGAAGATTAAGGGGTACTACTGCTGTGAGTCAATAATTCATAGAAAATTGATAACTAAACTAATGATGAATAACCACATAAAAACTTACAAGTCAGTTAAATAACACATTTTTTTACTTTGGCACAATTTTTCCTTCGACGAATCAATAAAATAATATCTACTAAACGCGGTTGCTCTATTGGTAGAACACCCGTCTTTCGTGCAGTCAGGTGTGGTTATTAACCCTGGGTTGAATTAAATTAATCATGTGAAAGTATTCTTACAAAACGAAAATAGACCTGCCCTCCTATCATGTGAGTACACTTTCTAAGCAAAACTTGGGTACTCTGAACATCAGGTGATAATGTCACGTGTTGCTGAAAATATAAGTGCCTCTGCCAACCCCTCATAGGGTTTGCGGCGTAAACGTTTGAAACATATATTTACGTTTGAGTTTAAACGTTTGAATCTTTGAGTCTTATCAATAAATATGCAAGACAAATTCAATTAGGTTTTTTTATCGTATAAACTCTTTATTTCTTATCTTCAAATAAATATAATAAACTTGTTGGGAACTATTGGCTCCTGTTTCTAAGGTATATTCTACTTCAGATTATGCTAATAGCCCTTTTTATATCTCTGATGCAAAAAAACTACCCCAGACAGTTACAAGATCTTGGGTGCCGTAAACTTAGCAAACATGCTGATCTCGTTTCACTTAATCTACTGGAGGTAAATGATGGTGATGATGGATGATGGTACTTAGGGCTATTTGAAAAAAAATTTGGTATTAAAGTTTAGATGTGTAATTGATGAGAAAAAAAAACTGAAAATAACCGCAGAGAATGAGTAACCTTAATTTTTGTCGATGGTTTAAAATATTTATAATATTTAAAAAATTTAACACGTTTGAATCTTTTGTGGAGATAATGCAATGTGAGCTACAGTTTTGATAGAGGAACATTCAAATAACTATTAATTAGATTGTCGATTTTAAGCTAATAAAAATAAAAATAAAATTCATTATTTTATTTCTAGTATATAGAAAAAGGTAAATCCATAGAATTATTATAGTATTACTTGGTTTAAGAGCATATCATAAACCATTCACATTTTCTCTTTTAATTTCAGGGTTGTAAAACCTAACGTTTAATCGAGAATCAAGGATCTTCTAATATACCTATGTATAAAACATTTTTGTCAAACAGAAAATACAATTAAATAATTTCCCCAATCCAAATTTAGCAACAAAGGAAAAAGGAATTCCAAATGTATTTCTTTAAATCTAATTAATTATATCGTTCGATTCAATACAAATGTATTAATCACAAGTAAGACCCAAAAAGAATTTAAAACGAAACAGGGTCATTTCACTCCATTAGCTGAGCAAAAATCAATATGTAAGTACTGGGAAAGCTTTTGAGCGAAGCGTAATTGAACGTTGAATAAGGTGAAATACATAGATGAAGTATCTTAAATACATTACGTACATACATATACTCACGCTACTATTTCCTATTGGGGTAGGCAGAGACTATCGATCGCCACTTCGTACGACCCTGGCAAACCTCTCTAAAATAATAATAATTATTTATATGTATATCACAATTTTAAAAAATACACACATATACTCACGGCTATAAATCTCTAAAAAGGTTAGCCAGAGCTTCAAAATAAAAAAATTCTTCAGTTACTTTTGGATGTTAAATGGGGAAAAGGTTGTAATACTAATGTTTTTAGTGATGGGTCTCCAACTGCATTGTCCAAAAATCACTAGTCGCCTCTTACGATCACCCATGGGAAGAAATAGGTAAGTGCTATTCTAAGCTGACAACAAACAGCATTAAAAAAACATTGTAAATGCATAGCAATAGGACATACATACATATACTCACGGCTATAAATCCCTAGATGGAATTAGAAATTCCTCAGCCACATTTGGAAAATTGAGTGGTATTTAATCATTATAAATAAACTAAGCTTCTGCCTTATACTATTTGTAAATTATACGGCGTGCATCCGTTTTCACTTCCCCTACAAAAACCAAACAATATATCCATTTAACCAGAGTTTTAGAACGCGATTTTAAACTCAGTATTCTAATTATTAAATGAAGATTTTATTACTATGTACTTTTTTAAGGTAACGTTTATAAAATAATAAATCTCTTTTGCTTTCCGTTTTCACAGGTGAGCTGGCCTGATACGTGAAGTTATCGCGTGCAGTACGAAGTAAAGCTAAATATTATGCTATTTTTTGTATTTAGTATAGCTGCGAGCCGTAATAGCCCATTAATGTTCCGTTTCTGATCGGATCTTGGGTTTTGGGATCTTCATAAAATGTCAACTACATATAATATTTACTGAAGCCGTGTAGTGCCGGCTTAGAATGTCACTACCACTTTCTACCCACGGTTGTCGTAAACATAAACGCGAATGAGGGTATGGGGCTCTTTTAAGTGGTTTTCGGGCGATGTGGTTGGAGACCCATCACCAAATATTCTTTGTTTCTACCATCTTGTGTATCGACTTCCAAATGTGGCTGAGGAGTTTCTTGGTCTTAAGCTCTAGCTACCCATTTTTGGGATTTATTGCCGTAAATATAAATATGTGTGAATGTAATTTCTGTTTTTATAAATGAACGAGTATTTTTGTGTACTCCATATATACATACATACATATACTCACGGCTATATTTCCCTAGAAGGGGTAACCAGAGCTACGGAATTATAAATTCCTCAGCCACTTTTGGAAGTTAAGTGGGGAAAAGATGGTAAAATAAAGGTTTTTGGTGATGGGTCTCCAACCGCATCGCCCAAAAATCCAATAAAAAGCCCCAATACCCTTAGTCGCCTCTTACGACACCCGTGGGTAGAAAGGGGTAGCGTCATTCTAAGCCGGCACTACACGGCTATGTGTACTCCATTTGATAAAATTTACTATAATGCCCATATACTTATACTTAAACTAGGAGACAAATTAATAAATAAACTGTTGCCGAATATAATGTATTAAGCTACCATTGTAAGTTAAGATGGGAAAACCAGATAAAACTCAAATACTTGACAATTTCTAGCCATATCATTAACCAAAAAATAACCTAACCCATTCACCTTTTCTGGTTTCAAAGGAAGAAAGAAAGAAGAAAAAACGTTTATTTGCTGCCAGTCGCACATGAACATGTAAATATTTTTACAAAATAAATAAAGGTAAAAAAAAACATTTAACAATAAAAACAGTGTTCATCTCACATAATGCGCGAAAACAACAAAATGGCGTCTGACTCAGCGTTGTCGTTGTGAGTTTTACCTCACAACACTGATTTTCAGTCAGCGCCAGACTTGTAGTGACATACAGACCTTACATAAATTTAAATCACTACAGCCAATTAGTAGTGCCGTGTAGTGCCGGCTTAGAATGTCGCTACCCCTTTCTACCCAAGGGTGTCGTAAGAGGCGACTAAGGGTATTGGGGCTTTTTATTGAATTTTTGGGCGATGCGGTTGGAGACCCATCACCAAAAACCTTTATTTTTACCATCTTTTCCCCACTCAACTTCCAAAAGTGGCTGAGGAATTTACAATTCCTTAGCTCTGGTTACCCCTTCTAGGGAAATATAGCCGTGAGTATATGCATGTATATGCATATGCCAATTTATTGTAAAACATAACAAAAAAAATAATAATAAAAAAAAAATTAAAAAAAATTGATCAGTGCTAAAATGTGCTGATTACATAAATACATACACAAATATAATAAGTGATAAATATAAAAGTATAAAAATAAGATATTTTAGTACTTACATACTGAATAAGAATACAAATCATATATAGCAAATCAATAATAACTTAAATAACAAATACGTTCGTTATATATCTGTACACAAAAATACAACTTATAATATGAATTAGTAGGTATATTTATACTTAATACATGCATACTATACAATTAAAATAATTAATGAAAAGAAAACAACATAAACTACTTACAATAATAGTTGCAGGAAATAGATTGTTTTAATTAAATAATACATATTTAAAAATAATATGAATATTAGAATATATATAGAAAATAGACAGGACAGTTCAGTTCAGTTTCAGGAATACTAATATTAATTTCTTTATATATGGGCTTATAAATAGTTTGTCCTCAATAATTTGAAATAATTGAAGATCTAACTCTGTGATTGGGAATGGAAATACTCTGGACTTACTAAAAGTCCATTTTGTTTCTGAAAGTTCTCGAGGGATATTTAGATTGTCAATGATGTCTTCGAAAGCCCTTTGGAATAGACTTGCGGCATACTTGCGGCTACAAAAAGAAAAATCTAAATACAGAATACAAATTGAAATAAATAACATACATACATAATACATAATCATCGGGTTAATCAACAATATTTTTAAATCACTTACGTGATATGTTTGCCCGACGTTTCGGCACACCTACTGGTGCCGTAGTCACGGACTGATACATAATAATTATTATCGTGTACATGATACACGATATTATCGTGTAGTGCTGGCTTAGAACGTCACTACCCCTTTCTATCCACTAGCGTCGTAAGAGGCGACTAAAAGTTAGGGGAATTTTTAAAATTGTTTTTTGGGCGATGCGGTACTTTGCCAACGATACTTTGTTTCTACCATCTTGTCTCCTTTCAAATGTAGCTGAGGAAATCCTAGCTCAAAAGCATATGTGTATGTATGTTTGTACATACATAATACTCACGGTATGATTAACTACACATTTTAAACATTCAGAGTATGTAAGTATTTTACCTGCATCAATAAACTGGCAACAATTTCAGCATAACCGTTGTGAGTAAATTCTCGAAACACAGATTTTAAGTAAGTGGTTGGAAGTGTTTGCTTTATATTATAACAGCATAACTATTATACCCTGTATGCTATAATTATTAGTATAGTACAGACAAACTCTGTACTATACTTATAATTATAGCATGCGAAATCAATTTCAAGAAAAATAAATCAAACACTTTTGTCGAATTAAAGAGAATATTCAACAAGTAACAAGATAACAAGTAGTCAGCTTTTTCACAATCCACGCTCAGTTGGGAAATAGTAACAGATATTCATATCCCTAACAAGGAAATTTTATGTTTGGCAATAGTCCACTAAACTGACCTAGTGAGATTTAGTAGATATTAGTGCCTACTACGAGTACCTAGAAATAGTTGCAGGGACCAATAGTTTTACGTTCTCGGAGTAAAAACAAGTTAATTTTCTAAAAATAAGATGAAGCCATATCTTATACAGAAATGCAAGCTAAATATTAAAGTTAATACTTTTATCTGACATAAAATACTTTGCCCTACTTTAAGACTTATTTTCAATATCTAGCAAAATAAACTTTCAGTCCTCTTTTTTAATTAAAACCTACATGCGTTGGATGACAGCCAGAAGGCGTTTTGATAAATTAATACTAAAAGATAAAGAGCAAGCTAAACAGCTAGAACTATATTTTAAGTGAAATGTAAATAATTAAACTTACAGTTTTTTTAAGCTCAAGTCGTATGAATAAATAATTGATAAATAAAGGAAAGATTTTTTTTTACACTAGCGGGGATCGAACCCGCGACCTCAGGTATACGCCCCGTTCGCTCTGCCAATTGAGCAATAATGTGGAGTGGCTACTAGTGCGAAATTCTTCATTTCTTCATTTCTTTTACTTTGTTTAAGTTGTGTAATTTTCTTTATTTATCCTTTATTTATTTTAGTGGTTGATATGTTACTTTAACAATTAAGACTGCACACGCGATGGAAGCTAAATAATTGAGTAACTTAGACCGTTTTCCTAAAATTTACTGAAATTCCCCTTCACTACTCTGCTGAAAAGTATACTTTACCTGCCCAGGAGTATGAAAAAGAACTGTACCGAGTTTTGTTAAAATCCATCGAGTAGTTTTTGTTTCCATAAGGAACATACAAACCGACAGACAGACAGACAGACAAAAATTTTACTGATTGCATTTTGGGCGTCAGTATCGATCCCTTATCACTTCCTTAGAGTTATTTTGAAAATATATTTCATGTACAGAATTGACCTCGCTGCAGATTTATTATAAGTATAGATTATTTCGTTTTCAATGTGACTACAGTGGGTAGAACACCCGCCTATTATGCAGTCAGGCGAAGATTCAAACCCCGGGTCGGGCCTTCACCCATTTTTCTTTTCTTAAGTCATATGTGTGATTTATTTATCATGGTTGTTAACGGTGAGGGAAAGCATCGAGAGGAAACCCACATGGTTAAGTTGCACTTACTGATGTGACAGTGTACTCCTACAAGACGGCGATAGGCCTACCCCCTATCGCGTGAGTATACTGTCCAAGCAAAACGTGTCATTGCAGTTACTATTTCATACCATCAATCATTAAATTGTACTTGTTTAATTTTGGGGCTAAATTAAGTATATAAATAATTAAATGAGTATTAAGTAAATATTAAGTACATATAACTAAAGTATATAATTAAAGTATATTAAGTTGTCAAAACTATATTTTTAATTATTACACAAGTTGAGAAAAATACTCAAAAGACAAATTTCAAAACTCTCGGGTAAATATTGTTACCGTATTAACTACTATAAACACGAAGTATAACTGTATAACGAGCAATATGCATAAAAGTCCTAACTTAAAGTCAGTAAAATACCCTACGAAAAATCAATTTAATAAAATGGGAGCATTAACCCGGATACTTATTACAAACAGCCTAAAAGGGGCTATATATTACACATTTTAAACACATGCCACGGATACGACAGATTGTGGCAGATTTCCGATATCGGCTTTCCAGGTAATCTCTACCTTACGATTGGTTATGAAGCCCCACTGATCATAATATCCGCCGTCTAAAAACAAATTTTGATGTTTTCTTCTATACACCCCTATTTGGATTCACTTTTTGAGATAATATATTGGTGTTACTCAGACATATCATTCCTGGTGGATATTTGGTAGAGCTAACACTTCATAAAATTGAAGGATATTTTTTACTTTATTTTATGTTTTATTTATTTGCCGTGAAGTGCCGGCTTAGAATATCACTACCCCTTTCTACCCATGGGTATCGTAAGAGGAGACTAAATAGAATGGGGCTTATTAAAGTGGTTTTTGGGCGATGCGGTTGGAGACCCATCACCAACGATACTTTATTCTTCCATCTTGTTCCCTACCAATATCCAAACGTGGCTGAGGAGTTTCCAGCTCTGAAATTCTGGCTACCCCTTTTTGGGATTTATTACCGTGAGTATATGTATGTATGTATGTATATATTTTTTATCTTTGTGATCATAGTTACTTATTTATGTCCTGTTGTTCCTCGAAAAGAACAATAGGGCCTGCAGAACCTCTTTTCAGTTTCGGTGTTCTTTTCTCGAAAAAATAACAGTGAAATAAAAGAACTCATATTTTTTACAAGAATTTTGTAATGGGTGTCCCTGAAAGGAAAATTAAAAACGTGAATTTCTCCGAAAACTACAGGAGTTATGAATCTGCGGGCAGAGTTATTTTTCTCGTTTTAATCAATATTTTAATTTAAACGTCTCATTTAATTTAGGCTATAAGCGAGCAAATGTAAAAATAATAACAATATCAATGCCTTTAATGCAATATAATTGGAACAATAAGTCTTAGCTCACAGTAAAAAACAATACTAAATTACTCCTACAAAATTGCAGTCTTACATTTTTGTTATGATGATACTTTCTTTACGAAAACAGTAATCAAAAACATGGAGAAGAAACCCACATGTTATTTCATACTAATAATTTGTGCAATGTGGCGATAGGCTTACTTCCTTTCACGTAAATGCACTATACAAGCAATGCGGAAATTCCATACACCAGGTGCCAAATGTGATGGTCTGTCGTGTTAGTATCAAATCCATCAGTATCCATTCGTGATTTAACTTTTTTAATGCTGAGTTTGAGAGATTTTCATTTACTTAGTTACAACCTTAGATAAAAACAATAAGAAGAAGATGCGGCAACCTCTACCCGCGCGCGGTCCTACTAAGGGCCAGTTTTTTGATCCGTAGTTAAAAATATAACCATTTGTTACATTGACTATAGTTAAATGACTAACCATTAGTTAAATCGTAAATCCATTTTGGTTCGATATTTGACATTAGTTACTCTAACCACGGGTCAAAAAATGCATTTTGCTGATATTTAACTAATAGTTACGATATTTAACAAATTGTTGAGTTAACCACGGATCAAAAAACTGGCCCTAAACTGAGTACAATTACGAGTTTAGTCCGCTACGATACTTCGACTCGACGAGCTGACATAATCTTTGACATCGAAATTTAAATTTTCATACAATTCGCGCTTAAAATGCCTGGCTGTGCCTTTATTCAGTTCACAAATCATTCAAGGCGTAAAAACAAATCACAGGGAATCACGTTTCATGCGTAGGTACACCAAAAATATATTTACAAGCAAAATATTATTAATTTCGGCCATTTTCTCCTTGAAATCTGACATGTTTAAGTGACAGAGACAGACTATACGAAACCTGTGAGTGAGTGACACGATACGATATATACCTGCGTGTGTGTTCGTATCAGTTCGTATGGATGTAGTGCGGTGTGGTGATAAACCGATAAGGCCCATATTTAGTTGACAATTTGTACGCTCACGCCGCATCTTCTTCTTTTATTTTTATCTAAGGTTACAACTATATCTAAAGAATAATGTAAATAAAAAGTAAGAGATCTTTCGTTCAATCATAAAAATGAATCAGAATAGAGTGATTGTTTACTTGCAAAATAGATTAGATGGTATTGTAAGCCTTGCAAGTTTGATGAAGAAATTTTGCGCTACCTGCTTTTTTTCCACTATGGTTTCTGACGGAAATTGAAAATTTAAAACCGTGCTTCTGCTAATAGTATTGAAAGTTCTCGTTTAAATTTTTGTAGAATTTATTTTGCGCGAGAACATTTAGCGAGAAATTCAATTTGGAATTTTCTTCTGATGTGTGGCAGCTTTGATTTTCAATTTGGCTCTGGGACTTTGACGCTAGTTATTTACTTGCATTTGATATATTTTTAATATATTATTTTATATTGGTTACTTCCATTTCATTCAGCTTTTGCTTTCAATTACGTCTGCGTAGAATTTTTTTCACGTTGTCAAGGCTCAAGCGTTCACGCCGTTTATCCCCGAACGGGTTAGCAGAGGTACTAATACTTCTGTAAATCACGTGAAATCGTCACCTGATTTTCGGATACCCACGTTTTGCTTGGACATTGTTCTAACGTGATAGGGGCAGGTCTGTTGTTGTTTGTTACGAATACACTGTCACATGACTAAGTAGTAACGTGGGTACTCCGAACACCAGGTGACAATCACGTGATGTTAAGAAAGCTTGGTACCTCTGCCAACCCCTTCGGGGATATTCGGAGTGAACATTTGAGACTTTAAATGACTTAGTGCAACTTAGCCATGTGGGTTTCCTCACGATGTTTTCCCTCACTGTTAACAACCATGATAAATTAACCAAACATTATGTCTTTAGAAAAGACAAATTGGTGTAAGCCCGACCCGGGATTTGATCTCACGCCTGTATTGACGCACGGTCGTTCTACCTATTGGACTATCAAGGCTGTTTTATATTTTCTTTACAAAAAAAACAATTATATATAAATAAACATATTCTAAACACCATTAACCCATCTTAGACTATTCACAAGATATTGCAACCTCTCTCTGTTACCATTTTTAATGGCTTGATTTTGCAAAACCTGTGTATGTTGACTACAACACTTATAAAGAAGTACTCATACAAAATATGCCTATACACTTACGGGTTTTTTTCCAAAGTTGACGGAAAACATTGTAAGGAAACCGACATGGCTAAGATTAATTTAGTCATGTCACAGCGTTTTAAAAAAAACTGCCATAGGCCATTGCTATTGCATAGGGAATTGTCTAAATATAACGCAGGTAATCTGAACGAAAGTATTACCACAACATCCAATATAACTACGTAAAACAGATAGATGTTCGGTATAAATCGAATTAAAAGCAAAAAAAAAACCAAGAGATTTTATTTACGTGTATTCCATTAAAATAATTATTTTACACACTTACTTACTTATACTCACGCCCATTATTCTCATTGGGGTAGGCAGAGACTATCGATCGCCACTTAGTACGATCTTTACAAACCTCTCTTGCTTCCCATACATTCATTATTTTTCTCATACATACTCTATTATTCTTCTCACTTTGGACCCCCGCCTTTGTAAGAACGTTTTCAATCTGGTCTAAAAACAGGTTTTCCGAGGCCGTCCTCTACTAAGAATCTCATCCACATTGGCTCTATATACCTCTTTCGCTACTTTATCTTCATACATGCTCTCTATGTGCCCAAACCGCCTCAACATCATTTTTCTATCTTGCATACAACGTATTCTTTCAAACCTACTCGTTCACGAATCACACTATTTCTCACTCTATCACACAACCTTACATTACATATACTTCTGAGGGATCTCATTTCTACTACATTAACTCTACTTTCATGCTTCTTCTGCCATGCCCAACATTCACTACCGAACATCAGCGTGGGAGCGTTTTTTCACATATAAAGATGAAAACAACATGTTTTAGAGAGATTAGATATCCAATTAATACAACAAACTTCAGTAGATCAAAAATCAAAAATCGACAGATAAAGATTCCAGAATCTACTATTTTGTTTTGTTTATAGGTATCCAATGTATACAGCAAAATGCAACAATTATTAGTTGTTCGAGCAGTTCTGATGACTGTTAGCAGAGTGGTAATTAAATTGTCAGACTTGAGTTCCGAATTGAGCTGTCATTTGAAATGATGGCTGCTCCGAACGTTGACTAAGCTGGATTGGAAACTGGTTTAATATTACGTATTTTAGGATTTTGGAAACAGTGCATAGTAAACATAGAAATTGCATCCACATCGTGAGTTTACCAGGGGATAGATGTAGTATTTCTAGATTAGTCTTTGTGCCGTTATAACATCAATTTAGCTAAGCCATATGAGTTTGTTCTATTGCGTTTTTGATAGATGATTCATACATATAATATAGTCTAGGCCCAAACACAAATTGTATGACTAAATTAATTTTTAAATTTAACTAATTTTGCTTAAGTATTGGTTTAAGCAAACATTAACAATGTTTTCCTAACGAATGACGTAAGAGGCTACTATGGGTTTTGCGGCTTTTAAACATCCGTCCTCTATTAGACCACCTTTTACCCACACAACCTTTTGATGTGACTGAGGCTTTTATATACGAAGTACGAAAACATTTCCAAAAAAATAGTTTATAAAAACTAAAAAACACGCTTTTGAGGCATTTCTTACAAAGAAGTGAAAATTGATTCCTAACAAAAGCTGAAAATAGTAATAAAAAAAAAGAGCGCCCACGCTTTTTCACATTAATACGAGTATTTTTTGTTCATCGGGTAGGTATTTTTTTTTTTTGAAACTATATTGTTTTTGGACTTTTTAGTCCTGAAACAACTAAAATTATTTCATTCTTGCCACCCTAATCAAGTAAACCTATGAAATTATTATATTGTCACGTACGAGTATTACCGATAAGTATATAAGGTTTGAATTAAATCGGTCCGTTTAAAGTTGGCCAAATTAGAGCTCAAAAGAGTCGATTAAATACATACATATTGGTGAAGCTAATATCAGCGTGTTAATAATTTGTTTTTTTTTTACTTTTTTACCAACACAACACAAGAGAAGGGCACGTGATTATTTTAAGAGATCGGTTGGTAACTAATTTTCTAAGAGACTTATTAATGATCTATTCCCAGTCTATTAAGATAAATAGTTTTATATATATATAGCTTGTATATTTGATTCTCCGACTACCTTTTATAGGAACATAGAAGAGATAACATGTTTGTGTTTATCATAGATTATTTTTTTTTACACAAGCAACACAAAAGTACCTTATACCTTCCACGGATCACATACTATACATATAATCGATCCGTTACTGAATGACTTACTGATAGACAGCACCCAGCCTAAACGATAGGACCTAGAATCTGAAATTTTCTAGGTATATAGTTTTAGTGCTTAAAATTAACACTTTGAATATGAGAAATTTCAGTTTGGATGAAACTTGGTATAAAGACTCCTCAACAGTTGTTGTTCACGTAAGAATTACCAGAAATTCTTACGTGAACAGAAATAACAGGATATTAAGGCGTATATGAAAATCCTATAAACTTCATTTCAGATATTTTTAAACTGATTATGTTATTGTAATAATGAAATACTCAAATTAAGGCCTATGGATTTTGGTGATGGTGGTAGCATTGTTGAGGTTGTCTCAAAATAACTATTCATGCAGACGAAGTGGCGGGCAAAAGCTAGTTTAAATATATCCACGCATACAAATGAAATAGGACTATGCCGCCGCTTAGTTAACAAATAGGTACCTATGCAGATTCTATGGAATTTAATTTGTGACTTTGAAGTGCCGAGTTAGCCTGATTATAGTGTAGGTACAGTATAAATAACGCTCTGCACGTATGATTCAATTTATCATGCCGACGTCTCTCGCTTAATATACATCATAACCTAGTCCTTATATACCAACGTTTGGATCATGTCAGAAATGATATTCTGAATTAAACTCGTGCAATATGTAGTTGGATTTCGGTAGATGACATTTGCATATTTTGTACACGCAAAATTGTGATAGGAATGTTTTAATGAATAGTTAGTGATGGAATGAAATGAATTGAAAGTCATTTCCTACGTAGCATTATTTATGACGCACATGTTAATTAATATCCTTATGCAGATCATAACATTACGTCTGTATTTTGGACATATGTGAGGTTAATGCTTAATTTAAAGTATTTGTTAACGTTAAAAAAACTTGTTCATGTATTTATGTATTTGTAGAATACAGAAACATAATTGCTCTGAACAACCTTTGCTGTACAAGAAAGAAAATACGGCGCATCAACTTATAGTGTTGGTAAATCTAGTAGAAATTGTTAATCTTCAATTAATAGAGCTCACTTATTTTTCTAAAAGGATATATAAACTTTTAAAATTCAGAGTTACGATTTGTAGCTATAGCAGAATCCATGTACAACGTTATTTTATGAAATTAATATCAACCGAAACAAGTTTTCTTGTAAAATTGTATCCAACATAACGATATTGTACAACTTATTGTTGTGAAATCATCATTCGCTGAGTCAAAGAACTATGAAGTGAATTTTTGAAGGCATTTAAAATGATACAAATGCTTCTGATAATCCGTCTTTTGAACTCTTTTATTATGTAAACGAGTCACGTGCACACTCTCCAATTGCACCCTACATTATAGACCGGAAAACCCCGCGAAATCCGGAATTAAGTGCAGTAAACCGTCGCACAGAGGTCCCTTGCCATCGGAAACGATGTATTTTCCCTGAACAATGGTCTTTATGCACGTAAATCTTACAGACTATGCCCACTGGGTGCTACGAGAAATAAAACCGAGGCGTCTAATAATACTACAACCACTTCAGCCTTAAAGTTTGAACCTTTTAAAAATGTTCCAAGTGTAGTCTGTCATTAGGTTAACTGATATAAATCATTTTTTTTTAAAGTAAAAGAATTCGATTAAAGAACATCTTTCTTTTTTTACGTTTAAAGTTTTTTTAAAGCTGAGCTCCTGTATGTTGATTTCCAGTTTAATTTAGTGAAAAATGAATATATACAAAAAAGTAACAATTTATTTTATTTCAACATTAATTAAAAGAACAACTTAATAAACTTCTACTACTACTTTTCTCGACCTACTAAAGTGACTGAGAGACGGTTCATCACAAAACTCCGGATATCTTTTCGCAGAATCATATTTTCGTATTACTAATATTTAATATTAACTTAAACTAACGCCATGCAATTTAATAGAGGAAGCTAATTTTGATATCCTGAAGTAATATTAATCTGTGTGTGAAAATATCTTTTAAGATTTATAAGGAACATATAAAGTGGTGATGGACCCAATGAGAACTAATGGCGTCAGTATTATTTATTTATGTGATAAATCGTTTTTGAAATACTTATTCATAACATAATATAACATAAACTTAAACGTTCACGCCGTTTATCCCCGAAGGGGTTGGCAGAGGTACCAATACTTCTGAACTCACATGGCAGCGCTATCTAGTGTCCAGAGAAGGTACCCACGTTTTGCTTAGACAGTGTACTCACGTGATGTACGAATACACTGTCACATGACTAAGTACAACTCAGCCATGTGGGTTTCCTCACGATGTTTTCCCTCACCGTTAACAACCATGATAAATTAACCACACATATGACTTTAGAAAAGACAAATTGGTGTAGGCCCGACCCAGGATTGGAACTCACGCCCTTCTGTTTTTGGGCGGGTGTTCTACCCACTGGACTATCATGTCGTTATTATTACTTATACTTATTCAATTATAGAGTAATTTTTGTATAACTTTGTTTCATCTTCAATAACATACATATCTTTTACTATACTTTGATCTTCTAATTGTAAAAGCTAAGGTCAAATTCCACAGGTCAGTAGAGTTCGCACTTTGCTGAGGGAAATAAAATGGCGTGTAATGGCCTCTTAAAGTTTTCTTTATGCTTGCTCTAACAGAGCGGTCTCTCGTGTAGAATCATATTTCTCGCGAAGTTGCTTCCTGGGTCACCAGTACCAGGTACCGCTGAATTAGGTAGGTCAAGTGTGAGTCCCACGTTATTTAAATTTTAATATTAAAAGGGAAGTTTTTATTATGTGTTATATTTTGAAGAAAGTTTTTGTATGTTAGGTTTATGTATTAAACAGTAGTACAATTTGAGTGTATTATACAGCCATTCCCATTTTTTCACAATATTTATTTTGAGATTAATAGGTTTTTATGCAATGTGTAAAATAAAGTGTTTGCAAAAACGTGATATATGAAGTAAATATTATTATGTATATAATATTTACACTCTTATCAAAATACTTGTTTTTTATTCGTTGTAGAATCACGCTGTAATCAGCTGTTCTCGCTCTCTCGTATTCGCTCTTCTACGCTTTTATTTTGAATCTACTAAGATAGAATCTTCTCTCTCAAGACGAGAGCTTGTTGCTCAGTGAAAAGCGGATGAAAATATGTAAGAGATGTTTTCGTGTTTTCAGATCAGGTGATTCATCTTATAGTTATCTGGTTAAACTGGTATTAATATCTCGTAATGATTTGATGAGTATATCTGAGACCGGAATTCAGATATTTGGGTATGAGATTTTATGTCCAACAACTACAGCAGTAAATAGTTGCATATTTTTCATCTTTGAAAATATTTACTATGGTTTTTAGTTTCATTAATTTTCGTATTACGTAATATTTGTCTTTGTAATTCGGTAGACTACATACATACATATACTCACGCCGTCAGTTCCCATTGGGGTAGGCAGAAACTATCGATCGCCACTTTGTACGATCCTGGCAAACCTCTCTAGCTTCGTTCACATCCATCAATCTTTTCATACATGCTCTTCTAATTAAGTATACCTACTTAAAAAATAATATGAAACAAAATCAAATACGTATGTTCGTATTGTGACGGTTCCTAAAAGCACCCACCCAATCGTAATACGCGTCGAATATTTCATGTGCCATTCATATACATATGAAAAAAGTGTTTGATTAATCCACCAGCGTATAACGAAGCTCGCTCGTAAAAACTAATGAGCGCCCCGCACCTTTCCCGAAATTACGATAAATACCCGAATCATTTGAAACAGCAAACCCGAAACATTTTTAATGCGATTGAATCTGCCATTAAACTCACAAACATTGTCCTCTTTGTGGCAATTGCCTACATTTAATGGTGCATTAACGAAATGACATGAGCCTACCTATTTTGCCCAGAGCACTACATACGAGTCATGACCGTATTATTGTTTTTAATGCGAACAATATTAAATTGTTATAGTGCACTGAAAGGATACTGAAAATGTACTCCGTTTATTCTATTAAACAATTACTTATGAACTTAAATGAAGGCTGTTTCAGTCTTTGAATTCATTTTGTTGCATAATTGTGTGAGGTTCAGAGTACTTCATTGGTCCATTGATTTATTTTGACAATATTTTATGGTGGATTTAGCTTTTTTACTGGTATAGTACATCATAGGCTTAAATATATTTTATTGTGATGAAATGGTTAATCGAAAATCAACTATAACGTAACATAATGTTGTATATTTTTAATTAAATTTAATTCACTGCTAACTAACTGAGACTCGTGCGCATTAGTTTCATTGGGTTAAGAGACAATCAATCGCCACTTTGCACGATCCTAAAGATCTACTCTGTATATTACGATAGAAGGCATACGTAACTCTTCTATACCCTATTAAAGAAAGAAAAAATGGAAGTAAGAGAGACATTGTACAGAACATGGAAAAATAACATTAATAGAGAAAACAAAAACAACACATTATTCAATCATTTCTTTCCCACTCCCATAAATGAATTTCGTCATTTTTGTTAAGTGAGTATGGTGAGGTAATTTTCGACGAATCCACCAATACCCCCGTAGGTGTAGTTAGTTTCATCAATTATTAAGCGCCAAATTTAAAATATTTATTCATAGTCAAGCAGTAAGAAAAAGTATGAATGCTGTAATGGTTTGCGAATTCAAGAGTAGACCTCTTGATACTCTTGCTTCCCTCCGATACATTGTTTTTCTCATACATGCTCTACATACGTCCTCTTAATTTTGGGCTCCCGCTTTTACTTACAATACTATGATAATACCACAATGATTCTTTGTGTCTCCTTTGTCAGTTTCATCCAAGCGCTCTCTGAGCACTTTAACATTTAAAGAGCTGGCGAACAAAACTGGATTAGTCCACAAAAATAAATTTTACACAGTGGCTAAAATACGAATATCAACATATAATAACGTTTGAAAATGCACTTTTTAAAGCCCCATATGGCTTACTTAGAGCAGCTTTTGATTAAAAATATTAACAGGGATCTACGCGACCGGTCTTAGATATAACGATTACCAAAAACGTTTTTTTCATCATAGTAGACTTCTCCGGTTTTGTTCGCCAACTCCTCATTTATTAGTCCATGTGGCACGCTATTTTTTGCTTGTTCACGAATTTCACTATCTCTCATTCTTATACAGCTTTCAAAATATTAAATATCAATTGATCGGAAAACTTATTTTAGGTCATTGTAACCGAATTTCTAGTGAACCAATATTAGAAAAAAAAACACATACCCGCTTCTTATACTCGCTTCAAAAAGCCCAAAAATGCGTAGGCAAAACTTAATAACCAGAACTTTGTAGCCATATAAAGTGCAAAATCCTTCCACTAAGCCAAAATTTTTAAAGAATAAAAAGATTTTTAAAATAAATATATTACTAACCTAAAATGCACCTAAAATAGGAACAAAAGCACTCACTACACCCACATAAGTAGAGAACCAAAGCACTGTACTTAAGCTTTGCGTCACAAATTAGTTCTGACGTCAATTCCCTTTGGTCTGTGACATGAGAATTTCGTCAAAGTGAACAAGTAAATTGAATCTTGACAGTTCTTCGGACTACGCTTTCACCTTCTAATTAGAGAGCTATTTCGCTCGCACTGTACAGCTACCCTTATTCGAATTCGGTTTCGGTATTCAGCTTTTATTTTGCCTGATTTTACAAAAGGTAAGTTTTTTTTTCGAGCTTAGCCAGGCACATAAAGCTGATGGTATGGTTCTGAATGATAGGAGTTGTTACTGCTTGCTGTCAAACGGGTTTTCCCTTGTTGTCTCAGCAAAACTTCCCAATTGCTTTGCCAACACACTACGGAAAATAAATAAATATACACACATACAATATACAATAGTAACATATTCTCAAGCCATTAGTTCCCACTGGTGTAGGCAGAGACTATCGATCGCCACTTTGTACGATCCCGTGGAATCTCTCGAGCTTCGTCTACATTCTCATCTTTTAATACATAAGGTTTTATTCTTCCTGCTTCGGACGCCTGCTTTTTAAGGCTCATTCTTTATGATCTAAATGTGTCCTCCGTGGTCGTCCTCTTCTGGTATTACCTTCCACATTGGCTCTATAAATCTATTCTATTAATTAAAAATCATCAATGTATAAATAAAAAAACATCAATGTTTGCATATATATGTAGTTATCTGTTTATGTGCTCACGTTTATAAATACCAAAAAGTAGCCAGAGATTCAGAATAAGAAATTTCTCAACCACTTTTGCTGTGTAGTGTCGGCTTAGAATAGCACTACCCCATTTCTTTCGGTGGGTGTATGTAAGAGGCGACTAACGATATTGGGGCTTTTAAGGGATTTTTGGGCGATGAGGTTAGAGACCCATCACCAACCTTTATTTTACCATCTTTTGCCCACTTAACTTTCCAAAAGTAGCTGAGCAATTTCTAAATCCTTAGCTCTAGCTACCCCATCTAGGGTTTTATAGCCGTGAGTATTATGTATAAACTTTTGGATGTTGAGTGAGAAATAGATGGTGAAATTAAGGTTGATGATGATATACATACATACATACATGTCATGATAATGTTATCTCTCCAACTATTTCGCCCACAAATCACTTAAAGGCCCTAATACCTTTAGTCATCTTTTACTTTTTACTCCACGGTAAGAAATGGACTATTGCTATTCTAAACCGACACTACACAGCAAAATTACACAAACATATAATTAATTCAAAAGAAAACTCTCAATACCATCCGCTAACTCTGTACACAGTCTAGAATACTGCACATACATTTTAAACTTAATGTCAGATCTTTGAGTGTAAAAACTAGACAGAGAATTTTTAATTAAAAGTCATTGTTTTTCGCTACAGTTGAGATTTAAGAAGGATTTTTCAAACATAATTTATTTTAAAAGAGTTGAAAACAGTTTGTTGGTTTCAAGTTAATATTCAAAACTGAAAATGTTTTGTATGCTTTTGTTACTTTCATTTTTATACAACCGCAAACTCTTTTGTTTAATAGTATTTTAAAGTTTCTTTCATGCGCTTTAACTTCCTATTTAGTGATTGCTCAACCGTGATAGCTCAGTAGGTGAAACGTCGCTTATTGTGCAGATGATGAAGGTTCAAATCCCGGGTCAGACCTATACCAATTTGTATTTTCTAAATACATATGTGTGGTTAATTTATCATGGTTGTTAACGGTGAGCGAAAATATCGTGAGGAAACCCACATGGCTGAGTTGTACTGAGTCATGTGACAGTGTATGCGTACAAAATGGTGATAGGCCTGATCCCTTAACGTGTGTACTCTGAGCATCAGGTGACAGCGTACCGTGATGTTCAGAAGTGTTAGTACTTCTGCCAACCCCTTCAGGGATATATGGCGTCAAAGTTTATGTTAAAGTATTCATCAATGACATATTAACACTACTACTAAGTAAGTATAGAAATAAAACTGTACATACTCATATATTAAACAGAATTTAACACTGTTGTTTCGATAACACAAAAAGGTTGACGAGGTAGTTAGCTAATTAAAAGTAAATAGTCTGGCATTACAAATTCTGTTAAAAGATATATATCATAATTGGTAAAACATCGAATCTTTAATTCAAAAGTGGGGTGTCAATTTTAAACTATGGACAATCAGAAACAAAAGGTTGGTCAGAAATGGCTCACAGTTATCAAATAAAAATAATAAGAATAAGGTGATGATGATATTTAATGATTAGTTGTTTGTTAACGTAAATGCTTAAGGTTTAAATAAGAAATTATATTTAATTGAATTTGTTCTCTTTTACAAAAGAAAAATGCTGATCTTGGAAGTTTGAGTCATTCTTAATCAATCCCATGAGGTATTTTTACACAAACATACATAAATATTATCACGGCCATAAATCCTAAAAAGGGATAGCCAGAGCTTTAGAGCTAGAAACCGCTCAGCCATATTTGGAAGTTAATGGGGGACAGGATGGTAGAAACAAAGTATCATTGGTGATAGGTCTTCAACCACATCGCCCAAAAACCACTAAAAAGCCCCATACCCATAGTCACCATTTATGACAACCGTTGGGTAGAAAAGGAAAATTCTAAGCCAGCACTCCACAGCTAAAAAGCTTTTTTTACAAAATCATAATCATAATAACAGTTGCTTACATAAAACCAAAAACGTGTATAAGATAATAATATTTAGTATCTACCGGCTCGAGGTAACAAAGATAAATACAAACATGTATTTAAGTTGACAATACTCCCTTTTGTTCGCGTCTCTTGTTATCTCCGGACTTAAGCTTGGGAAAACAAGAGTTAGCCTGTCAAATTATGAACACTTGAATGATCATGATCAGATATTAGAGATAACTTGTTAGTTATTTTCATACGGGCTTTTGAAGTGGTTTTCGGGCGATGCGTTTAAAAACCCATCACCAACGATACTTTATCCTACCATCTTGTCCTCTATCAACTTCCAAATGTTGTTGAGGAGTTTCAAGCTCTGAAGCTCTGGCTACCCCTTTTTAAGATTTATTGCCGTAACAAATACGTATTTATTCACGTATATGTATGTAATGTATGTTAAATATCAACTGTAATATCAAAACAATATTTTCTCAATGCCATAAACAAATATAAACACAATTTATTTGTGATTAAAAGAAGTCGAAAAAGTTTGATAAAGATAACTGCGCCTCTCGTGGGATGCTGTTGCAATTTATTCTTCAACGCCAGCATAACAATATCTTGAGTCACGTAGCAACTTTTCACTCCTTGAAACTGGGTGTGCTTTTGTTTGAACAATTTCCTCAGAGAACCAACATGCTGGGGAGACGGCGTTTAGAGTATTTTGTTCTTGATATAATACATGATTCTAATTATGTATTAGCTTTAAATACCAAATTTATAACTATTCGTTAAGATAATATATTATTATAAATATAACATTGATATTCTTAAATCGGCTATTTTAATTGCAAAGGATTGCGAAATTTAATCAAATTAAACCTACTTATTATAAATTAGACAAAGTTTCATGGTATAAATATTTGTAGAAAATTCTAAATTTAGAAATAAATCAAGGAAGAATTCATTATTATTTAATAGGTCATTTATCGTTTCAATTTAAACTGATGAAGCTTAAAAAAATAAATTGGCGCAATGATCACTGTGCAAAAATTTATTTGCCAGCTGGTTATTTTAACCGGGAATTTTCAGAACTGAAGAAAACTTGTGCACATGGGAGCCATATGCGTTCATAGCTCATCTTGACTTCTTATCAGAATAATGTTTACGAGATTTGGTATAATTTTATGATAATATATCATTAATAAGGTTTATAGACAAGCTGTGGAGTGTTGACAATTTCTAATTTTTCGGCTCTGGTTATCTCTCTTTAGGATTTATAGCCGTGAGTATATGTATGTATGTATGAATTTCAATACAATAATTTTAATATGAATGTTTCTTAAACTGTTTAAACGCAGTGAGAACTTACTAAACTTAGAAAAAATAATAAAGAAGGAATGCATTATTATTAAATGAATACTTATAAATAATGTGAAATCAATGATCATTGTGCTACAATGTCTTTGGCAGCTCCGTGTTTTAACTGAAAATTTTCAGAACTGAAGAAAACTTGTGCACATGGGATCCATATGCGTTCATAGCTCATCTTGACTTCTTATCAGGATAATGCTGCGTGGCTTAAGAGTTTACGAGTTTCGGTGTAATGTTATGATAAAACTTTCTGTAAATATTTAGGATGAAGTAAGAGAAGATAACCGTATTTTTTTTATAAAGTTTTTAATGTTAATGAATTCACTAAACAACATTTTATACAAGTGATGCTGATATCAGAACCATTTTGATATTAAATGTTCTTTATTAATATTTTTAGATCAAGCCATATAGTTTCGAATTAGAAAAGCACTGATCTATTATTTTCAGCGCGTATCGTATAAAGTGATAAGGGGTTTTTGCGCTTTTTAAGTGCTTTATGGGTCGCCACATTTCTAACCCTGAAACTCTGCCTTCCCCGTTTAGGGATTAATAGGGTTTAGTAATTGTATGCATATAAAGACGTGTTTGTAAGTGAAGCATAGCCCAAACTGATAAATCAACAACAAAACAAATCTTTTGAATGGAACAAGACTCGACGAGATTTTATATTCAAACGAATATGTTAAAAAGTCCATCTCAGTTTGTCTGAAAGATACCGTTTCAGTACTCGAGGAGTTTTTCGGGTTCGTTCAAAGTGGCAATCAATAATTTTTGCCTATCCACATTAGGAAAAAAACTTACATATACATACATTCACTTCAGCGAGGAATGAGACAGGCAGATATTATTTCTCAGAAGCTGTCCACCACTGCATTGCAAGATGTCTTTAACTGTCTTCTTGACTGGGAAGGACTCGGCATCAACATCAACGGCAAATACAATACGAATCTTCGATTTGCTGATGATATTGTAGTTACGGCTGAAATAACGGAGGATTTGAGTAAAATGCTCAATTATCTCAGTAAAGTGTCTGAGAGAGTAAGTCTTATAATGAACATGGAGGCGATAAAAATCATGTCGAATAGTCATGTTGTACCCTTTCCGTCAAACTCGAAGACTCTACACTCGAAGTTCTTAACCAATATATATGTTATGGACCAAGTGATAAATTAGGCAGTATGCATAACGCCTGGTCATTATGAAAAATGCCCAATATGAGAGTGCAATTGGATAATAATTATTCAAATAATCAAAATTGTCCGGGCATTAAACATATTGCTCTTCAACTTTTGGGCAGAGTAATACAAACATATTTAATTAAATATTTTTTATTGTTATTGTCATTTGATGTAGGTACTTTCCCCACCCTCCGAGTACGAGTATATCCTTGCCCTCCGCATTTAGGGAACATTTTAGCTTTATTATCAAATTGCCTAATAGTCATGTAGCAATATAATAATGACTATATAATGTATTAAATAATTGAGAAAAGATAGTAATTAATCACTTAGCCCGATAAAGCTAAATATTATTTATAATGCTTGGCATTATAAATAATGCCCGCATTAATCACCTGGTCTATAACATATATATACCTGAGACAAACAATTCGGTTAGGTAGGTCCAATTTCGAGAATGAGGTCAACCGTTGAATTCAGGTTGGGTGGGCAGCTTTCGGGAACCTGCGCCATATCTTCTCGTTCAAAATTCCGCAGAGTCCAAAGACAAAGGTCTTTGACCGATGTGTGTTGCCAGTCATGACCTACAGCACATAGACGTGGCCTCTAACAATCGGCCTCAACAGCAGGCTTCAAATCACCCAAAAAGCAATGGAGAGGGCTATGTTAGGCGTTTCACCATGCGATCGAATCCGCAACGAGGAGATTTGTGTGAAGTGTGGGTAGGCTTCTCACAAGGTGAGCCAACGACTTGGTCAAGGTTGCGGGAAGTCGATGGATGAGGGCAGCACAGGACCGGTAGTTGTGGAGATCTTTGGAGGAGGACCATGTCTAGCAGTGCACGTCTATAGGCTGATGAGGATGAAAACGACACACATACATGACACACGGCTGGAAATCCCAAACAGGGGTCAATGAGGAAGTCAACTATTATTGAAAAAAGGTTGCAAAATAAAGGACGGTTATTGATAGGTCTCATGTCACATCGCTCGAAAACAACTTATAAAGCCCTAAAAACCTATGTCTTCTCTTACGACGGTTTGATTGCTGTCCTCAGATTATACATGTAATTATACCAGTGTATTATATTTTAACTAACCTTTAGCTACTAAACTTTCTGTATATTATGCATAGCTAGTAACTACTCAGACAACTACCTGAAAGCTAATTACTGATTCTAAGTTTGTAACAAACTAAAGTATTTAAGTCTTCAGTACGGTTCACTACAATAACGCGCTTAAAAAAAGATATATTTCATAGCAAAAAGTTCATTATCTAAAGAAATTATGCAAAGTACCAAAAAATGTGCAAACGTTGCAAGTTAGGTCGTTAACCCCCGAGTAACAACTGCCCCACTGGCTACAGTTTATATCCTCTGTAATATGCGCTGCGAACTTTTTTCGGCTTACACCGATACAAACTTTTTAGTATGTTTATACTAGTCGGGTTTGGCAACTCCGATATTATGTGACTCGCATTTTATTGCGCTATTTAAAGAAGTGTCATCAAAACAAACCATTTTGTCAGATGAAACGACCTCTTTGAGTTTTCTTTCCGTATTCCCGGTTTTGGTTTTTTTGTGTAGTTTAAAGTTTGAATATGTACTGAGCTTGGTGTATTACAAGAAAAGACGCAACGTTTTGTTGGTTCATCGTTATATGATGGCCTTTGCCAGGTATCACCGTGCATTATATTATTAGTATTTATCTAAATGTTCTGTGCATTTTAAAGGTTCAGAATTAGAAATTCCTCAGTCACTTTTAGAAGTTAAAGTTAAGTGAGGACCCAAAAATCACTAGGAAATCACTAATATACCTGGTTTACCATCACTCACAATGTGGCGCTTTATATTACGAGTAGTCCATACGAACTCGCCCAATGTCTTAACCATTGGAATTTTAAATAAGTATCCCAAATTCATTTGTGTTTTATGAAATTCATAGTACCCATATTTTCACCCGGCAGTTTATTGACTTACAAGTGATCGACTCATAGAACTTCTATATATAAATAACAATGCATCTATACTTCAATATAAAAATAAACTGGGTAATTCATACTAAATATCGGAAGTCAAAATGTCTAAGTAAACATCTTTCTTTAATATAAATTTCCAAAGAGCGATCCTAAAGTTGGTCTATTGTAATTATGTAAAGAAGAAGTGAAGTTAAAAAGTACTTGTTTTTACAAACACCGGCAGTTTGCCTTTAGAATATACCAGCAATTTGGCCCAAACAGGTGGTAAAACCTTTTTACGCAACGGCTTTTTTCAATCAGTTATTTTCCCTTATTTTCCTCTCAAAGTGAAATAGTCATTAAAAGTTTTTGACGAGTTCAAACGCAATTGCTATGGATATCTTGTTAGCTTTGAATTGTATTTTTCAAATACGCTTTATTTTTTACATGTAACATTTTTAAAAACCTTAAAACATTAGTGATAAAGACAGTTTGGCTGAAATATTTGACATGATACATAAAATATATATCTCAAAAAGTCTTGCGGCACGTTAAAGGCCGAAAAACATCAACTTAACTCAAACTCAAACATTCACGCCGTCTATTATCACATTACATCAAATCATCGAACATCACGTGACATTGTCACCTGGTATTCTAAGTACCCATGTTTTGCTTGTACAGTGTACTCACGTGATAGTGGGCAGGCTTATTGCCGTTTTGTAAGAATCAACTGTCACCTGACTAAGTACAACTTGGCCAAATGGGTTTCCTCACAAGTTTTCTCTCACCGTTAACAACCATAATAAAATAACCGTACATATGTCTTTATAAAAAACCAATTGGTGTTGGCCTGACTCGGGATTTGAACCCCCATCGTCTGCACGGTAAGCGGTGTTCTACCCATCAAGCTATCACGGTTGTACGGATAAATAATAAAGAGGTAAAAACACTTACCTCAGACTTCACTCTATGATCAAGCAATAAATAGAAAGCTAATTCTAAAAGCAGAAAGGACAAACAGGCAGAGCATTTTTGTCATTGCAGAGTGCTCAGTTGCGCTGGTTGTCATCAGAGAAATTGCAGCTATTAGAACTGGACGCCTGGGAATAACTGTAGCCTTATTC
Source organism: Bedellia somnulentella (assembly GCA_963576735.1). Lineage (NCBI taxonomy): Eukaryota > Metazoa > Arthropoda > Insecta > Lepidoptera > Bedelliidae > Bedellia > Bedellia somnulentella. The sequence goes on from OY755171.1 coordinate 8,978,836, forward strand.
TGTACAAAATACAACCTGGGATATTTATCAACCCCTGCAGAAACATTCGCTTATAAGGTTAAATCATAATAAATATACGGACTCATATTATACACAGATTAAGCTAGCCCCAAATTAAGTAGGCTTATATTATGGAATACTAACTCAACGATATATTTAATACTATATAATACACAGATGAATAACAGCCAAGACTAAGAAACAATCATTAACTAAGGCCTCCAACCCCATCGCCCAAAAATCATTTAAATGCCCCGAAACCCTTAGTCACCTCTTACGATCACCCTTGGGAGAAATGGGGTAGTGCTAGTCTAAGCCGACACTACACAACAAACGTGAGTATATGTATGTACTATATCATCGCGATCATCATAATTGTTCTGAACATCTTGCATACTATACTAAATATGTTAATTAAACCATAACTATTTCCAGAATATTTAACTGGTGCTTTTGCTGAAGAACGGAGTTTTTCCTCTTCCATTATTGTAGTTTTTTACATGAGGTTATAAACGCATGATTGCTATTAACAAAAAAATAATAAAAAAAACTGCATTATATCCATAACTGTTGAAATTATATTTCTGTATAAAATCCGTAATTCGATTAACCACTAAGTAGTTGTTACAAATTGTATCGCAACAATTGTCCTACCTACTCTACTCTACGGATACCAAATTATGCCTCTAACGACGATAACTAATAAGCTACAAGTTTTACAACGATCAACGGAAAGGAACATGTTGGGGTTGAAGCTAAGCGACAGAGTTAGAGCCACAGATTTAATCCACTTGTTACGGGAACAAAAAAAGTTAAGTTTATAAGTTGATTTTTGGTTTGGGGACAGTTTAATGGCCTACGATTAAGAAAAAAATACTAAAAAAAAACAGTATTTTCTGGGAAAGCCGGAAAATGGTGTTGTTTTAAAACTACGGTAGTAATATGTACTACTGTTGCAAGGGTTCATGGTGAGTTGATTGAAACAAAATATATTTCAAAATAAGTACTTCTTTTATTGAATAATGCATATGTATGTAGGTACGCTTTTAACATTGCGTATGATAGGCTGCAAAACAATCTTTGGGGTGCAACGTAACGTTACATTTTCCGCAAAAAAAATTGGCATGTTTGTGACAATATCCACAACGCAGTTGTTTAGGGCGATATGTTACGATATGTCCTATGTTATCATATCGTGAAGATTCATGTAAACTACCGGAAGCCCGACCTGGCATACGATGATCTGTTTTTCTGTATGTCTCCAGTAAACCACATGACACACTTCTTCTGAACTTTAGATGATGGTATTCACCACCGTCGTTTTTATACAGCTGCCAGGCATTGTGCAGTGCCATATCGATACAGTGAGAAAATAAACAGAAATACCATTTCTTGCCCCTAATTGAAGTCCTATAGAGCCCAATATTTTGATCAGACCTGTCTACGCCCCCCATATTTTCATTATAGGACTTTATTAGGGCCGGCTGATCCACATGGATGAATTTCTTTTCTTTTTGAGAGCAACGTTTGACTTTTAACGGAGGCAATACTTTTTGAGAATTGGAAGCAACAGTCACCACACTGTTGTCGTTCCATTTGCACACGACAATTTCTTCTGCCCTAGTAGATTTGTACTGAAAAGACCCCCTCTCAGTTTTTTGCATCTCTTTGTTTGTTCTCATCTCATTTGATGTTATGTTACCAGGCTTATTCTTCTGAGCGGCGTACAAATTAGTAAAATCAACTAACATATCTATGATCTCACTGCTGAGAAGACATTCGAAATAATATAACGGCTTTTGACGTAACTTAGCAGTCATTTGGGGACGCCAGAAGCTGGGAGCCTGGTAGATTTTGAATGTTAACATATTCTTCGTCTCCGGAATCTTCATCGGTCACATTACCGTTACAATTATCCGGAGGAAGTATTACGATGGAATCTGGCAAAGGACCGTCATCGTCCTTCTCCAATTCTTCAACGATTTCATGAAGCCTCAAAGAGTGGAAACGGGATCTGTAATAATAAGAAATACCTACTTCAAAAACACAGATAAAACAATAAAAGCGTAGGTAACACAAAAGATTTCAAGTAGGAAGAATGTATTTCTATGCACCGTCCTCATCCTTACTGCATAAGTGGATAAGGTAGTTCATTTTACGATCGTCGTTTATAAACAACACCTACTTTTCTCGACAAAAAAGGTACCAAAATGTTAATAGTAAGGCATATTATTTTCCTGCATAGATAAAACTACGTTATAACAACAAGTTAGATGTAACTTCAGGCCAATATTATATTTAACTCGTATCATCCCAACCATAGTAAAACATGTTCAATGTTTATGAAAATTGTATCGGAGCACCTTTATAGATGTACAATGTGAATTGTGAGGAAAAAAAATTTTTGTAAAATAAGGTTTTTATGTTTTTTAACCGTTCCAATAATGGAACATTAGGAACATACATACATGTAAAATCCTGTTTAGGGCCATAGTTTTAATGAGAAATAAGATAATTGTATTTATTTTATTTTTATTTTTCGGACTTAAAAACATGGTTAACTCGCATGAACGTGAAAACATTATATAATTAGATGTTATTGAGAATAAAAAATATAGAACACTTGATATGTAAAGCAACACTCCACTTCCACTTGGAACATTTTGTTGTTGTATTTTTGTGTCATAAACCACATCGAGCTTGTTTATTTTTTTACTTTCAGGAATATGTTCTTTCCATTCAATCTTTTAGCTTCAAACACACGTTTTGCTCTACAAGTGAACATCTAGGAGTAGGAATCATAGATGAAGACAAGTATTAGGAACTGTATCTTGTTGTTAGAAGTGTGTAGAAACAATATCTCTCGTAAATGATAAAAGATCATGTGAAGTTGCAGCTGGAGATTTTTTGTACAGCTGAAAACACTAACATATTATGTGGTTAATCAGTAATTGCCAATGCCATATTTTCAGGTAGATTGCAGTACGATGGTAACCAACACTATCCTTCTGAATATTTTTTTAAGTTTCTAAGCAAATTCATTCAAATATCTCTTTTTTTTTAAAACACTGAAAATAATGTCCAGATTTTCCGGAAATCTGGTTCATATGACACCTTCGCAGCCTTTCCTTGAATATCGAAAAACCCCCATCTTCTTGCCACTTCATTACGTATTCTTTTTGGCGGTGGCTCTGTCACCGTCAATGAAGCTGAGGGCTGTAGAGACGGGGTCACTAAGAATGTGGATAGCTCTACTGGTTCACCTTCGGTTTAGTTCTATCCGAGCCTCAGCTTGAGACCATTTGGTGTCAGGAAAAACATTTTCAAGGAGTTCATCTTGTGCCGGTGACTGATGTTATATAAATTATTTATACAAGCATACTCTTCGTCACACCGTTGTCTCCGCTATTTTGCCCATTGCCAGGCGTTGTGATGAAAATATCAGCCGCAAACAAGTCGCCATCGTCTTCAATTAGATAAATTATCTGATTCAAATTCAATCTACAATAAAAATATTATAATTACGAGGCAAGAATCATAAAGTGAGAATCCAAATGTATAGAAATTATATGAGCTTATGTTCCTACTGCTCCAATAATGGAACGGTTCATAAAATTTACAATTTCTTACAAACAAGTTTTTTTTTTTTTCTAAGCACGTATTATGATATGATATAACAATACTATAGCATGTGTGGAAATCCTAATTCATCAGTAGTATTATTTATGTATTATAATTACCTACGTTTTTTTGTTCGCCATAAATTTCACTCCAAACTTCCAGATAAATAATGTTTTGTAGATTGATAAAACCGCGCGAAGTGAAATGTAAATTTATTCAATCGACAGCTAGAAAAGTCGGTAATAACAACATAAAAGCAAAATTTTAGAAACGCATTCAAAATTAGAGTGAAAAAATAAAAAAGTTACCGTTTGAAAAATGGAACACTAGGATGATATGAGTTAAATGATATTGTACTTACCCTTGAAAAGACATGATTATTTTTCGTGTTTTATAGATATTTATACAAAAAAACACGTAATATCTTGATGTAAACTGTATTTTTCCTCGGTTAGATGCTGCACTGACGAAAGCAATCACATTATAAAATTTCATTAAAACTACCTACATTTCGATGTAGATTTTATTATTCATGCTGTTGTTTTAAAACGACGGTAGTAACAAGTGGGTTAAGACAAAAAACAAAGTAAAATAAAATAAAAATAAAAAAAAAATTAGCATGAATATAAAACCTACATAACCTTAAATATTATCTTGTTTAACAATCTAAACATAGATGACGTAAGTTAAATTTTGACAATTATTTACAGTAATTTAATACTGTCAAGGAATCTTATACTACTATAATCTTTTGTTATTAATGTTATGAATCTTTATAAATTTGTCAAATAAAGGGTTGATTATTATTATTTTAGTTGTGACAAATCGGAGTACGTGTCGTCTCCTTAAGTTTTATTATAAGAAAATGTTATTAATTTAAAATTTTCGATTAAATAACAAATACAAGTCCTTGCATCCAATAAATATTAATGAAAATTACAGTCAAGTTAATTATTTTGGAAGTCTTATTGCGCTATATCTTCCTTTTTTTATGTAATTTATTCCTTTTATTATATTATTATAATTAATCATATTACTTTCCAGGAATCTGGGATATAGATAGGGGACGATGGATGTTAGTGAATTGGTGAAAGAATCGGTAGAGGACGACCATGCAGAACACATGCTTATTTAAATAAAGAATTTGCCAAAAAAGCCAGGCTTCCGTAATCCGAAAAATAAAAGAGTGTAGATGAAAATATTGATAAATTTAGGATAAGCAGTGAGGCATTTTAAGTGATAGGTGAATAAATAAATCAATCTCGCTCTCAACTCAAGATGAGCAATATTTGTTCCCGTAATACATAAAGGATAAATATAGGAAAGAAAAATTGCGACACCGGCAGGGATCGAACCCGCGACCTCAGGTATACGCCCCAGTCGCCCTGCCAATTGAGCTACAGTGTCAATGGCGTCCGGTGCGAAATTCTTCTATCCTTTGTTTCTTTTACACTTATTAGTGTTTGCGTTCCCTACCTCCGGATTTTTTACAAATTCGGAAGGCCACTTGCCTACCTTTTCAGATAGAATGCAAATGTTGCGAAGGCCTAACTATCACATAATTTGAATGTTTTTTTTCATGAAAACCTCATGTGGGGATTATTAATAATACATAAAGGTTCAATTAAGGAAAGAAAAATTCCTTTACGTATTAGTAATAATCCCCACATGAGGTTTACATGAACAAAAACATTCAAATTATTTGTTACCGTAATTCAACTGAACCCTTTTCGAAACATAAAAAAAAAAAACAGAATACAGGTGCAACAGTATCCGCTAATAGAACGGCCCACATAGTCGACGTTGATACCACTCGCCGTGAAAATGAAATAGCTAAAGTGTGTTTTATTAATACAATACGTGAGTCCTTTAGGTGTGTGAGAATCAAAAGCACTTTGTGTTAAGAGATTTTCCAGGAATGCATAGAAACTTTTGATAGCATTCGCTTTGAGTTTTGTAATTAAATTATTTACGCCGAGTTTAACTGTTATTACATTTGATGCCAGTATTAATTGAGTGACACCCGACATGTGGATTGATTTTTTGTAAAAAAATCTTTAGTTTTCTTTATTATCTTATTAGTAGTTACTGTTATGATTGGGATACCCAGATCTCAGTGGAAAGAGCAATGCCTCTATTGAAAGTGAGGAGTATGAGTTCAAATCCTGCGTTAGGATTTGATTAGCATAATTCTGAAATGAATCTAAGTATACGTAAGTTTTTAATATTCGGCGTGTCATTAGTTTTATTTTAGACATACTTATAGGATGCTGCTGGATCTCTGGCTAGTTCGGTTTCACCATGACGCTTTGCAAGGCATTAGCAAGGGCCACCTGAAGGCCAGCTTTGCGGTGCAATAGTATGCTATACCGACGTACCAGTGACCATACGTGAGGTTTATTTATATCGTAATATGTTTATCATAAAGCATCGCGCCCGCGACTTTCGTGAGGCCTACGCCAGTGGCAGGCAAGGATTATACTAATGTACTAAGGGAAGACCTCACCGGCCAAATAAGGGACACAAAGTTTATATAAAGTTATGTATTTTAAATTTAATGTTATTTAGTTGGTTTTTTTAATTATTTATTCGTCTGGTATATAGGAGCACTTTATATTTCACATACTTGTTTTGGTACTGAGTAATGAAACAGTAAAATAGTTTATTATATTTTCTTATAATTATATCACCGGTGTATTTTTATGTTTAATAGTTTTATGTCTTATTTTTATTGTCTTAATTTAGCTATCAATTTATTTAGCTTACCTTTACCTCACTCAACTAACTTTTAACTCATTGCTGTAGAAGTTTAAATTTCCTGAGTCATCACCCACATTAACTGTATCCAACAACTTTAATAAAACTTTTCTATTTCCAAGTACATTTTAATTAAATTTTGTCTTTCCCATTTGGCGGTATGGCGTAAGCAAGTCACAAATTTGCTGCCAGTTGAGTAACTTTCTCAATGCGGTGCCAATGTCTGGATTTACTCAGACTTCGCTTATTGTTCTGCATCGAGCAAGTTTTGATTGAAATAGGGTAAAACTGTGTAGCAAACTTGTGATAAATATTGTATATCGTTTTAGGAGCTAATCACAGTGCTTTAACCTTGCAAAAATAGCCTATTGTCTGAATGGGACTTTTGAAACGGTCTCATGGTTAAGTACATGATGCCACTGACTAGGTATTCTGCTCGATTGATACGTTATACGTACCTATATTCATTATTAAATGTTGTATAAGACAAAATACAGTAATAATGAAATAATACAAAAATATTCCAAGACATGTGAAATAGCTTACCTCGTTAAAAATGCAGCATAAATGAAATTACGAGTATTATCTTTGCAAAAAATGCAAAAGTGAAAAACAAATCCTTCGCCGCCATTTTGTTATTCAAATGAAAAGGGCTCTCAGAACCGCTTTGTGTTCTAAATTCAAATATCCACACACTATCTATGCAGAATATGTTAGTTAATTATGCAAATTAGTTTTGTGATACTGCTGACACGATTACTCTCTCTGGGTTAGGAATTTGGAAAATTGGTTTATCATGAAATTGTATCAATCATATGTTTCACGAAATGGAATCATTTAAAGATTAAAATATTAGTTTCGGCTAAATAATACTAATGTTACTCAACTGAGACTACGCCGTCATGATACCTTAGTTGAGAAGAACTGTGGAATAAATCTTCCTGTTATAGTGTGAAAGGTGAGCTCAACTTTTACATGGGCTATGATCTCCCTTCTCAATTAGGGTGAATAAATTGAAAAAAATCGTGTTAGTTACTGTATTTGTAACTTAGGATTTGCAGAATTGATTTAGCTGAAAATTGGTAGTAAGATAGCTTAAAATCAGAAGCTGAACCTATTTTTTTCATATTAAAAATTATTTTATCAATGGTTACCTACGACCTTCAATGTTAATACACGCTATGTGTTATGAAACTTATATTCAAATATTACAATATACGTGCGAAGTCTGAAATAAATTGTAAATATTATAAAATTAATAGTATTTGAAACAATTACAATAATACGACTATTATCTTTGCAAAAGCAATGTCTCTAGTTTAATGTCTCAGAATGACGTCAAAGCGCTTATAATCTGCAACTTATTCCCAACTAAATATAGGATTTAAGCATCCGTGACAAGCGTTTTGCCTAGTTCCAAAGATCTTTGACTAGTGAAGCACATTGCAGACAGGATGCAATTCTCATAAATGATTGTTTTTTTATGAAAATTTAAACAACATTCTGACGACAGCCGTGGCCGAGTGGATAAGTGACTAGCTTCTCGGTCCGGAGGTTGCGGGTTCGATCCCCGCTGAGGGCATCATTTATGTGACGAGCGTAAATGTTGTTTCTTAGTCTTGGGTGTTATTTATATGTGTATTGTATAATATTAAATATATCGTTGAGTTAGTATCCCATAATACAAGTCTTACTTAGTTTGGGGCTAACTTGATCTGTGTATAATATGTCCGTATATGTCCGTATGTATTTATTCTCAATTGATTATTTCCCATTCGAGTAGGCAGAGATTGATTGCTCCTTTGTACGATCCTGGCATCTTCTTTAAACTTCGAACGTCTGCCTTTTTGAAAACTCTCTCTATTTGGTTCAGATGTGTCCTACGTGGTCGTCTTCTACTCACATTACCTTCCTCTTTGGCTCTATTAATCTCTTTCGCCGATTAACTGTGGATGACTCTCTATATGAACGAACCATCTCAATATTCCTTTTTCTATCTTTCTTACAATATCATCTTTCTTACAATATCATATTTCACACCGCACCGCACCTTTCACGAATCACGTTAACCTTACATTACAAACTATTCTTTAATTTAAACTTTTTATCATAATATGGGAAATATTATTTTAAAGGAAAATTTTTTGAAACTTTTGTTTGTCTTGAATGGTGGTATACGTTAATAAGAAAATATGTACTCGTTAAGAGAATACTTATATATAGAAAGTTGGGATCTTAGAGCAACAACCGCCACCGCCCCAATATAAATCAATAGTAACATAAAATTATTTAATTTCTAGGTTTTTAAAATAAATATTTTAACGTAATAAATCATGAGTTTCAGTTAATCATAGTTCAAACAAAAAAATGTTCAAAAAATTAGAAATATTATAGTCGAATACCACTCTTAGAACGGCTAAGAAACATCCCTTTGAGTTTCAGACTGATTTGCATTTGTATTTCACTAAACTCTAGTTTTATCCTGCATTTGAACAAACAAACTTATAATTCTGTCATATCTGTGTAGTGTGGGTGACATATGAGTGGAAATGGGAAATAATATATATCTTTTAATATTTTTTTCTAAAAGAAGTTACTTATTTAATTTTCAAAATATATTACATTAGTGCAACTAGAAATTCATGACACAAGAGGCATAAACGTAACCACTGATATGTATAGTATGCACACAAAATTAATAGAGTACATACATACATATTATATACATAAACGTTCACGCCGAATATCCCCGAAGGGGTTGGCAGAGGTACTAATACTTCTGAACATCACGTGACTTTGTCACCTGGTGTTCAGAGTACCCACGTTTTGCATGGACAGTGTACTCACGTGATAGGGGGCAGGCCTATCGCCGTTTTGTACGAATACACTGTCACATGACTGTACAACTCAGCCATGTGGGTTTCCTCACGATGTTTTCCCTCACAGTTACGGTTGTCACGGTTATTAATAGAGTAAAAAACAAAATAAAAAGAAGGAAACGAATTGCTTTCACAAAGAGTTAGATTGTAGTGAACAGAATCAAAAGATACATTTTACGAAACTAAGACACTTTCGATTTCATTAGTGAAAACTGTTAGCCTGGTATGTATTAAAAGTGTAACATAATTTTAAGTATCACAGCTGTTTGTTTTCCTTATGTAAGTAAATAAATAGAGCTACAAATTTCATTTTTCATTTTTAAGCTTGAATGAGTAAGATCTGTTACTAAATGTCTAAACTGTCTTTGGAGATTTTTTTTTGGGTTACATTTTTTCATATTGATGATATTTTATAGGGATTGATAAACAAAAACTTTTTAGGATCACTCATGTGACATATATGTATATATAGATTATAGATGCAATTGTATACATATTTCACTTCATTTCTTAATAATAATATTCATAACATGTTTACTCACCCAGTGTTCAGATTACCCTCGTTTGGCTAGACTAAATAGGTGATATGGGGCAGGTCTACGGCCGTAACTAAGTACAACCTAGCCATGTCGGTTTTACTACGATGCTCTTTCTCATCGTTATCAACCATGATCAATAAACCACACATATGACCTTGTAACACACAAGACAAAATGGTGTAGGTTCAACTAGGGATTTGAACCGAAGTCTCTCTGCATGATAAGCGAGTGCTCTAACCACCGAGCTAATAATACTGCATATTACCATTCACTGAAAATTCTTGAAAAAAAAAACCACTTTTTAAAGTTCGCAGTTTTAATACATTATTTATAAATATTGGGATGCGACAACGAAAAATAATACGGAATTACGTCATAAATTTGTCCAATGTTTTGGCACACCTACTGGTTCCGTGGTTGCAAACTGACTCAGTCAGCCACCAGTATATTATTATATGTAAAGTTTATATAGAGTCAATATAAAACATATAGTGTAACTTGTTTGCCACTCTATAAAACTATAGAGTGGCAATGACGTACAATTAGCAATCAAGTACAATTTCCCCTCAAAAATTAGAGATCCTGGTGACTATATAAGAAAATAATTTACTTTCAGAAAAACTGGACCTCTACCCTACTTTTATGTAATATAAAACGTTATGTATTTGCGTAAAAAGTATTTATTGTCATTTCTAAATGTTCTCTTTAAAAGGCTTTCCTGTGAAAATACGAATATCTAAAAAGAGAGCTTTCAAAATGGCTGAAAAGCGACCGTTGCAGTACATTAAGACACTATTAGCTGAATCTTCCGTGGAAAATTCGCTCTGTGCAGATGCATTAGGTCCATTTCTGTTCCCAGTTTTAGTTCAATTAAAACTCAGGGAAACGGAAAACAGACGTAAACTTCCTTTGGTAATTATAAAATATGTATAATATCTCTCTTTCGGATTATATTAATGTAAACGGTGTTTTCATCAGAATTACAGTTTTAAATTATGCCTTTGGTTAAATTTTTACAATAACTATATAGTATATTCTTACGAACATATATATCTACTCACGTCTCTATATCCCAAGAAGTGTGAGCCAGAGATTATGATTATTAATATTTAAAATAAAGGTAACTAAGTAAACTACGTCAGCCCTCGTAGCATGAGGCACGTGAGAGCGAATACGTTGCGTTAGTATTGAGAAAACTCAAACGTTCACGCCGTATATCCCCGAAAGGGTTGGCAGAGGTACTAATAATTCTGAACATCATGTAAAATAGTCACCTAGACTGTCACAAAGTTAAACTACAACATAGCCCTGTGGGTTTCCCCACAATGATTTCCCTCAGTATTAACTAACATGATAACCTAACCACACCTTTGACTTTAGAAAAGACAGGGTTTGAACCCTAATATGCAATATCATCTGTACGATAAGCAGTGTTTCACCCACGGCTGAAATGAGAAACTAACACATTATTCATACAAATTCTAACGTCTAAAAAATTTAATATTATAAAGTTTTGACCATACTTTTTAGATATAGCAGCAAGGAGCATAAGTAGTTAGGAAGTTAATTTCATCATAATTAACCAAAAAACTTCAAACATTGTTATCGTTAAATGTTTTAGCTTCATCTATTCTGTATACTAAAATATTACATAATGGTGGTATTTTCCTAGGAAAACATATTGCTGCGTTTGACGTAAGCAACTACGCTAGTGTTTTTTTACTTAAAAAATTAACAAGAGTATTTTTACATGCAATTTGCTTCAGTATCGTAGCATTTTCATGTTAAAATAAAGTTTAATCAACAGGGATTCGTGTTGCGGTCTGCATTTTAAATTATATCTTTTACTGACGTTCTATTTAATAAACTGTTTTAATTAATTTAATCAAGTAATTTAATCTTGCTTACATAAATGGTGTACACAATTCTATAAATCTTTTGCTCATAAAATTATTTACATATAACTCCCGCGAGTTAACATGACACCTGGCTCGATTGACGTTTGTTGAAAGTACTGAGTGCATAAAAGTCAGCTGACCTTTTTTAAATGGGGTACAATTATTTTTTTATTGAGTTGCAAATTTATTTTTATATCAGATATTGTTCAGTATGTTGGGTGCATTGCCTTCGCAATGGGAACAAAGCCTTTGGCTGTAGCACTGATTACTTTATACTCTGTATATATTTATTTGTGATTAATAGTTATCAAATTACATCTATCGTAATAACTTATCAAAATACGTTAAATAAATAGTATAGTACTTACACCCACCGGCAGAAATGGGGTAGTGTTATTCTAAGCCAACACTACACAGCTAACATAATATACACAGCTAGAATAATTAACTTCTGATAGAAATTAAACAAACATATAATATTAAATAGATTTATTTCAAGATAATTACTCATCAACATCACTCATTTCTTCAATACCTGACATAATAGAAGTGTCACTTTCTTCTCCCTCGCTCGCTTCACTGTCGGAGCTTTCTTCACCCCTAAGTGAAATAATAAACTCCCTTTCTCTTGTTTCCTGCAGTCGATCTTGCACCAAATATTCTTTTTCAAGTCTCTGTACATGGTTTACCTTCTTTTTCCAGTCAGCAGCAATTATGGAAACAATCGCTTCTTTAGTTAATTTTTCAATGTGTTTCTCCGACTGATCGATATTTTTGTCTGCCACCCTTTGTTTGATCAAATTCCAGATATATTCGATCGGATTAAGATCACAGTGGTAGGGTGGCAGACGTACGACCTCGTGGCCGTGCTCCCTTTATAATTCGTCGACCACATATTTTTTTTCTGGCTTATTCAATCTTATAATTTGATATAGCTCTGGTTTTGTCATATTTGCAGCATTACTTACATTATTATTTGTTAACCAGCTTTGCATGTCACTCTTCAATGATGACTGGCACGGAATTTTTTCGGATTGCGTTGAGTGGTACGGAGCATTATCAATCACAACTATGCCACTTGGAGGCAAGTTCGGCAACAATTTTTCATGTGTTCATCTGTTCTGATCTCATTTTCTAAATGTTTTTATGTCTTTCAAACAATAAAAATTTGAGAAAAAATATTTACACGATTCTTTTTTTTTTTTCAAAAAAAACTTGGCCTTTTGATTTTGACCCATATGTTATTTTAGAACTTAATAGCATTTTTTATTCATTTCGGTTGATAGACAAGGCTACTTATTAATAAATATCAATTTTAAAGAAATTCTAAATATTGTATGTATTATTATCGTTATTGTAGTTTTTGAATGGAATCTTATCAATTCATCAATATCATACTTCACATACTAATAGTTCAGATATCTCGCTTCAGTGACTCTTCGACTCTTTGTGAACTGAACTAAATGAATTAGTAAACTAAATGAAAGATATACTTCAGTACCCCCAATTGATATATATCTTTCTTTTCACTGAAGTGACACATTTTGCGCACGTCCAGAGATGCTAACGCTACTGGCGAGAGCGGGGCGCTGCGCGGGATAGCGGGGGGAGGGTTGTTTGTCGAGCCAGGTGTCATGTTAACTCGCGGGAGTTATACTTAAATGCTCACGACTAAAAATCCATAAAAGGGGTAGCCAGAGATTCAGAATAAGAAATTCCTCTGCCACTTTTGGAAGGTAGGGGGGGAAAAGTTAGTAAAATAAAGGTTGTTAGTGATGGGTCTCCAACCGCATCGCCCTTCATCTCAATCCCTTAAGAAGCCCCAATATCCTTAGTCGCCTCTTACGATCACCCATGGGAAGAATTTGGTAGTGCAATCTAAGCCGACACTACACAGCAGTTATTTAAAATATTTTAAAATAATTCTGCAGTGAAAAGTGGCTGTAGAATAAGTAGTTCCGATGATTTATGATTTAAAAACTCGATATCTGTTATCTTTGCATTACTATTTATGCGTTTACTAGCTTATCTATATGTTTTATCTATAAGTTGACAAAAAGTTTTAGTATTTTTGGCTCGAGGAATATTTATTGAAAAGTAAATATTTTTGCGGTGTATATACTTGAACCTATTTTTGAAGTATAACTACTAGCAGTATTAGAAAATACTTAAGATTTTTATACGCCCCGTCTATTCCTAGAAAATTATAAGTAAATGTCACATTAATTATGACTAAGTGTAGTTAAATTAAATAAACACAATAAGTAACTAACTGAACTATAGTTAAATTTAGTTAATAAGGCATGAAAAAAAATACGTGGATATTGTTAACCTAATAAATATGATGTCTTTGTATTTGTTAATTTCTGCGATCGTGTACCCTTTGTTACTTGTAATGAGAACACTTCATCCAATATGTGCCAGGACTTATATTGAGCCACAAATGAATGGAAATGTATTTGTTAAATGTGGCAATACCTTTATAGATCAAACATATATAACGTGTAGTGAAACAAAAGTATGTGTTATGGTCATTTTTTGTAGCAATTCTGCTTATTTTATAGATGACATTGTTAAAAAGGTAGAAAAAGAAATTTGGTGATATAGAGAGAGTAGATAAAAGTATAGAATATGAAAGAGATATAAAAAGCCAATGTAGATGGTAACTTCAGTACATAAAAACCACGTAGGATACATTAAAATCAAATAGAGAACATACTCATTAGACAGGCCTCTATCTGAAGAATAAAAGAGCGTGTGTTATAACAAAAAGAAAACCGACTTCATAGCGGGAAAAACAAACGAAAATAAACAATCTAGTACTAAAAAGTACTAAATAAGGTTTTTAATTGAATACGAGTACTATGATTAATACCTTAGCAATTTCTTTATTCCACACGCGTCAGTTCAACCTACCTAAATATTAAATTCTCTTAAATTAATTTGTGAGCCGGTGCCAGCCTGTGGGATGATTGACAATAATAAGTGTTTATTTCGCACTTCATACACATGTACAATATAGGATATCTTGTAGTTGTAGGGTAAATTTATTTTTGTACGTATTACCATTTAGAACGTTAGGCGATAGATATATATTGTTTAGATTGTAATAATCAGAGATAGATAGTAGGGTGAATTCACTTTTGTTTGACTGGCTCCGACTCAAAAATTAATTTAAGAGAATTTTAATATTTAGGTAGGTTGAACTGACGCGTGTGGAATAAAGAAATTGCTAAGGTATTAATCATAGTACTCGTATTCAATTAAAAACCTTATTTCGTACTTTTTAGTACTAGATTGTTTATTTTCGTTTGTTTTTCCCGCTATGAAGTCGGTTTTCTTTTTGTTAAAAGTTATTTTATTTTACGAGTTTTAGAGATGGGTAGACCTGGCAAAGATGCCTCTCGTATTAGGCAGTGCGACAGTTACTGTACCTATTATTCTTCGTATTTCCGGTATTTCTATTATTATACGATATTAAATAGGCTCAACTATATGTAACTTTACATTGTTCTTGAAATCCCTCGAAAGGCGATGGTCTACAATTCTACATCTCAAGAAAGACTCAAACGTTCACGCCGAATATCCCCGAAGGGGTTAGCAGAGGTAGTAATACTTCTGAATATCACGTGACATTGTCACCTGTTGTTCAGAGTACCCACGCTTTGCTTGGACCCACGTTCTCACGTTATACAGAGCAGGCCTATCGGCGTTTTGAACAAATACACTGTGACATGATTGTGAGTTTCGACAGTCCCCTCGATTTCCTGGGATGCCATCATCAGATCCTGGTCTTATGGTACTTTCTCGGTAACAATAACATAACAAAAGAAATGTTGAGTGAACCTGTATTATCTTCATAAAAGCTACGAAGAGGAGCATAAATCTTTATAGAATGGTGAAAGAACTGTTTCCTAACTCCTAGTGATTAAGGACCCACACCTTCCATCATCAGCTCAGCAGCATAACAATATGATTTTCAGAAGCAAATGCCAATACTTGTTCATAAAATATGTAAAACGCGGTACATTTGCCTATAAAATTTCAGGGTTCCCCTCGATTTCTCCAAGATCCCATCATCAGACCCTGACATCCTCACCATGGTACCAATCCGGGAGTATCTTCTTTCGAACAAAAAAATAATAATCAAAATCGGTTCACAAATGGCGAAGTAATCGGCGAACATACATAAAAAAAAAAAAAAAAAATATACGGTCGAATTGAGAACACTCCTTTTTTGAAGTCGGTTAAAAATATGTAGATGTAGCTCAAGAGGTCTGCCTATCCCAATTTACATAAATTAAGTCATTCATATTTCTGTGTAAATAAAATATTGGTGTTCATAAATTTTGCATATTTCACCAAACAACAAGGAAAAATATAAAAAAAAAGATACTCTAAATTCATCTTTAGATGCGACAGTAAAGTTCCAATGAGCAACGTAAAAATACATGAGCCGTGTTCAGAACAAATGGACTGAATGGAGGAATGTGGCCTCAATTTATTATACTATGAAAAAGGGCGGGAATTGTCTTCGAAGTCCCGAGACGAAAAATGGAGGTGAAAAATATCACAACTAAAATAAGAATGTAAAGAAAAAGTATGATGTATAATTTATTGACGCAACGGGAAATGGTGAGTTTGTTATATGAGATATATTTTGCATATTTATTTATTCTTGAACCACATCATGTCTTGCATTATTCTCATGATTAGTTTTAATTGTTTTTATGACGATTTGGTACATTATGGTGTAGAATGACTTTTATGAAAGTTTTTAGTTGGACATTTGCAACTTTGGACCGTTCGACTATTATTATTCTTTTTAAGTTTGTAAGTTAACCCCCGGGGGTTCAGACCCAAGACCACTAGACTTGAAAGCAAGCGCTGAATCGCTAAGCAATGGAGGCAGTTACAAACAATATTCTTTTTAAAGTGATTAAAACTGAGTTTTTCATGTGTTTTAAACACAGCAATATTGTCGCAGAAAGTTACCAGTATGTTTTCAATATCATTGCGTGTAGATTGATCATAAAATTAATTATTTTAATTTTGTTACTTTCTTTTACTATTTCTAGTTTTTTAAAAAAAACTGGCACTTACAAACAATATATACCAACATGAAAACATTTAAAACTTAAAATAAATTTAACAAAGTGAATAAAAAGAATCATTTTATGTTTCTGCAACACCCACTATGCTGTAAATGCACCTGAATAAATACCCAAATAGGTATAACTATTGAATATTTGTAAAATATTTGGTCCCATTATAACTCAAATCAGATTTAGTGACCAAGTATTCAATTATAAAACTATGAAAACATTACAGTAATACCAAATGAATAAGCTCCTGTAAAGTTATTTCGCTTAATAGCAATTAGCTGATATCTCTCATAATCCCATAGCAAGCCTAAAATACTGCAAGCGTCATGAACATTACACAAAAATTGAATTGAACCTGCGTTTTATAGGTCTGGGAGTACTTCGTAGGTGTTTTAATTAATTTCTCTTCGCAATTATTGATATTTATGCCTACATTTTTTAATTCATAACGAGTGTCGCAGGGAAATTTATTAAAGGTTTCAGCCAATGTTTGGATGATTAATATCGTTAATCAAATCACCTGATAGATATTTTTTCATTACTTTGAGTGGCATATGATGGTTATATGCGTTCGGTATTTTATTACACGTCTCATTTCGCAAGGTATTTTTAAAGATGAAACGAAATTGTATTTGGTAATGGTTCCTATTTTTATAAATTAACAATTTTCGTTCGATTAATGTCGGCGCTGAATAGTATTTGACCCCGTAGGTGTCATAATGTTATATAAAACGCGTCGAGTAAAAGGTAAAAATAAGTTTAAAAAATAACAACCGTCTTTTCTAAAGGCATATGTATGGTGGTAGCATCTTTTGCCTTGGTAGTTACTAAGTTTAGTTTATTCATAATTTGGTTTATTATGGCGATAAGCCATCCTATACCACGTGAGTGCACTATATATTCAGATATAAAATAGGTACAATTGTTTGTGTTTCCAAGAACTTATACCTTCTAACACTTCTCTATAAAATATTTTAACTGAGATGTGCATAAGGAGTTTTCTATAATATTCAACTACAACGTGGAGTAGTAGTAGTAGTAGGTAAAAACTATAGTACCTCTGCCATCCCTTCGAAGTATATAGCGTAAACAATGAGTAAGAGTATCTTTTATCTAGCAATAAAAGGAACACATGCGCTTGATGGGTTAAAACAAACAAACGCAATAAAGAGAAGCTGAAAACGGCGCCTTGCACATAGACAAATACTCATTTTTCTCAGATATCTAGCTTTTATTGGCCACATTCGTCTCTGAGTAATCCTTTAAGCAAAAACAGAAATCTCTTTTGCACCGCCAATGCTCACGAACCCATTACATTCTATTAGATGTTGCCAGACTTGTGATAGCTAAGACTCATTGATTAATCGTTGACGTTTCTGTTCTACTGAAAGTGTGCGAACTTTTCTGTGTTGTAAATTCTAATCTAACTATGTTTTCTTGTTATGCAAAAAAGCTTATTTATATATTGCTAAAGCAAATCACGCTCTTTATTATTATTCTAACAAAAAGTTGTAGAAGCGCTAGTTGTTTAATAATTACCTACATACATACTCACGGCTAATAATCCCTAGAAAGGGTAGCCAGAGCTAAGGAATTAGAAATTGCTCAGCAACTTATGGACGTAAAGTGGGTAGTAGATGGTGAAAATAAGTATGGTAATTATGACTTTTTTTTTTTTTAATTTTAACACCGCCTTATGTATTATTTTTTGCACCTAAATTTGAATATATATATTTGTTCCTTCAAACTTATATAATTATAAGTTCCAGTATCTTTTCGAAAACTAAGATGTTGTTTTATCAGAATTTATAATCTACAGTTTTCAAATAATTGTAGAATATACCTACTCTTTCACTGCAAATAGCAAATGTAATATAACTCGTAGGCCTGTAATCACACACACGAAAATCCGAATCATTCCTAACAGGCCGGTTCGCATCAATACTGGCCAAGTAATTAACATCTGTTATAGAAAGTTCCCTACGCTACTTAATTGACCTTAGTTACACTGACTGGCTTTGGCTCAAGCGTTAAATTGAATTTGTTTGCCTACTTCCCTTGTTCTGGGCGTACTAGATCCGAATAGTCTTTGGTACAGTTCTTACCTAATTGGATTATACATCTCTTCCGTATTAGGTATCCAAGTGATGCTAGTTGGTTGTTGGTTTGAGTTGTCATTGTAAAAAAACTAATTATATTGTTTAAGTTATTCGCAATGTCCGATAAATTTTGAAATTAGAAAACATGTTTACAATCATACATATGCTCACGGCCATAAATCCCAAAAATGGGTAGCCAAAAACTCCGCAGCCATATTTGGAAGTTGATAGGGGGCAAGATGGTAGAAATAAAGTATCGTTGGTGATTGGTCTGGAACCGCACCGCCCAAAAATCACTTAAAAAATCCCCATACTCTTAGTCACCTCTTATGACGCCCTTGCATAGAAAGGGGTAGTTACATTCTAAGCCGGCGCTACAAGGCATAAGGGAAATAATGCATTTATTCGCTGTACAAAGTAAGCACAGGTAAACATTAATACAAACACATAATCATATACAAAACAAAATAAATAATGTTTCATCCCAAAAACCAATACAAATATCAATTTCATAAAATGTTTTGATACAGCGAATAAGTACTGACTCAGCTCTATATTGTAGAATTTGTAAATTAACAACACTGATTTTCAGTCAGCATCGTCGTCAAACGGAACACACTAACAGACATGCTTTCTTTTGGTTTTTACCTAAGCAAGGATAAATAAAACATTTCATAACTATGTAAACATACAACATACACAGCCAGGGTAAATAATATATATCTTCCATTGAATAAATACTCCGAGTCACTTTTAATAGGGTAATAATAAGTTATATTAAGTAGTTTACAAACTAAAAACATCACCTAGGATTTACAAATATAACGCTTGATTCGTATAGTAAACGAAATGGTAAAATTGCTTCAAAACTAACTAAATATGTTGAAGAAGCTTTCTATTTGGATGCGTAATTTTACACAAACCTTTTTAAGTCCTATTGGTGGAAGTAGCAGCATGTCTCTTATACTGTTTTACGCAATAGTGACGATTGTTAATAAAATATGTTATATCGTTAGTATAAACGATCAAGACCGAAACAATCTTCGGAAGACATAATATCACTTGTCATAGGCTTAGATTATTTTTATACAAACGACCTTAATTGTTGAAACCATAGGTTTGTTCACATATGCATTAGTAAAGAACTAGCGTAGCTTAGGGTTGTAAACTCAAAGCCATTGCCGAACTTAAAAATTTTTTTTGTAAATCAATGAAACACGATTTAAAATATAATTATAATTAAATATTTTATGTAAGTCAATATGGACCCTTTGTATTGCGATATTCAGAGGTTAATATGGTTTTGACTTAAAATACATTTAAATTAAATTTAGTAAAGTCCTAGTTTTTAGTTTAATTAATCAAAACGATGATTAAACAAACCTAAGATTTTAATTTAGATCTTTTTGTTCATGAAAACCTCATGTGGGGATTATTAATAGGAGGTAGGAAACGCAAACACTACTTAAACGTGTAAAAGAAATAAAGGATAGAAGAATTTCGCACTGGCAGCCAATTGACACGGTGGCTCAGTTGGCAGAGCGTCGGGGCGTATACTCGAGGTCGCGGGTTCGATTCCCGCCTGTGTCGAAATTTTTCTTTCCTTTATTTATTCCTTATTTATTACTAAGATTTTAAATCAGCGATGTTTAATAGAAGAAGAGAATAGAAGCTTCGTTATCGCATAATTATATAATATCACGGAGTTTCCCAGTGAACTAAAAGCTTAACCATGTAGGGTTATCTCGAAAAGATCCTATTAGGTTTCCAAAGTATGGTATCCAATTTAGTTAACTTTAATGATGATTAACAAAACAATAAAGCGATTAACAAAGTAATGAAGAGCATCCTAGAAGTTTAATCACAAAGTTTGAAATCAGTGCAGTTGGCAAGCGGAGTTTATATATTTTATGAGTAATTCAAGTTGGTCTGTGCCGGGTCGACAAGGCGGTCTCAGCTCACAGCCACATTTCTAAGGAACCGACACAATTAGCAGGTTGCTTTGCATAAAACACACCCGCTTGTTCTTTGTGTGGTGCAAACGTAGATTTTCTTCGTTAACATTATTGAAGAAATCTTTGTTGATTTGTTTTTTGATATTTGATGTAGTTTTGAAAGAAAGAAAGAGGTAAAATGTATTCACATTTGAATTAACTACTATTCAGTTTACTTAAAATATTGAAACTTAAAAAAAGACATAAGAATAAGTAATAAATAAAAAAAGAAATTTTACAAATGTGAAATGGTCCTGCCTCAGGCTTATTGTTGTGTGTTTTACACGCGTAAAAAATAAGTTTTGTTCATTTGTCGATGTCATCGTCAAATTAAATATTTTAAATTAAAATGAAATATTTATAGATATTTTTTGAAAGTCAAAATTCAATACTTATTATTTAATAATAATATTATTAATTATTTTAAAAGATAAGAAGCAACAAGAAAATTCAAATAGAAACTGAGAAACATTAATGTATTACATATCCATTTTATTTTAAAGATCGTTTTCACAATCGAACTAGCACTACTTTGATTTAATTCAATCAAATGGTCTAAAGCAACCTCATTATTCAAATTGGATAAATCTAAACTGGATGTGGCCTAGCCTTATGACGATATACGACTGTATTTCCAAAAAAGGTAGCCAGAACTTGAGAACTAGAAACTTTTCTGCCACTCATTCATTTTAAGGGGCAGGCCTATCGCCGTTTTGTACCAGTACACTGTAACATGACTAAGTACAACTTAGCCATGTGGGTTCGCTTACAATTTTTCCCCTCACCGATAACAACCATTAAAAATTAAACGACGATTTGGTGTTCAGCGAGTCGGGATTTGAACCCTCTTCGTCCGCACGATAAATTTTGTTCTATCCATTGAGCTATCACGGTTGCTTACAATTTACAAACTTAAAAATAAGAGCTGGCAATCTAGAGAACTACGAGCTACTTACGAAATGAGTTACCTATTGTAACGTTATTTCTAACTCCTGGGATGTTGTACCCAGAAGCCAGAAATAACTAAAAAAAAAAAGAAAAGGAAGGATAGAAAATAAATGTAAGATATGTATGTCACAACAATTTTTATTTTAAATAAAATATCCTAAATTATAAAACCTAACAAAAACCTAAACACAAAACTTATAATATATATATTAAAACAACTCAGCTCGTTTGTGGCTCAGCTCCTGCTGCGATGGGTGATCTTAACTGGAGCAGCTCGTGTCCAGCAGGTGCCTGCGCCAGCAAGGACTGATAAACGTGACTGGCAAGGGGGCTGCGACTCCGGAAAGCCCGTCGGTAAAGGCAGCTGAAGAAGGGCCTGCGGTTCCGTGAAGCTTACTTAAAAAAAAATAAAGGGGGCAGCTCGAGAATAAGGGGCTGCTTTTCCAGACGGGTATGAATTAAATCAGTTCAGAATATCTCACGTTCTTTTTATTTCTTCCAAAATAATGAAGAATATCGACTTCGGTAGTGGGTCTTTAGTGTCCAATTCCAATATTTGTTTCAGAATGATCCACCCATCGCCCCAGGAGCTGAATATATACCACCATCTGCAAACAAGCATGACAAATTTAAAATTTTGAAATAACAAATATTCCTTAAAGGAGGTATCAAAGAAAGTAGTCTAAATTGCAAGGAGAGATTTTAATGATTTAGGATTATATATTAGAAAACAAATTAAGGGAAGACAATAAATTAGGAACATTATCTATCCACTTACAATATTAAACAATACATTAACATTAAAATTTAACAAAAATTTAGAAAATAAATTAAATAAATTATAAGTCTACAACCTAACACTAGCAACCTTCTTGCAGAAAACTAATGGTTGAGAGGAAATTTAGAAGAATAAAAATTAATATCTGACAATAAACAATATTGTCAAAACGATTATTTTCGAGAAAAATCTGGAAGTGATTGGACATAGGCTCAAAGATAAATGTATTGAGAATACTCTACTAATATCTATATTGCGAATAGAAATAACGGCAGTGTAGTGAAAATGGTGTGTGTGTTCAAAATGTGTCGTGCAATTTAAATGTGTATTACATAGTGTGAAATAATAATAAAAATATGTGTGTAAAACGTGCTTAGTTTTGGACTAGGTTATTTCAAAATATATTTTGGTTCCATCAAAGTGGCCATCGATAGTTTCTGTCAGCCCCAATGAGAACTAAGGCGTGAGTATAACGTATGATATAAAAAATGCTGATTTGGAAGAATCTGTGCTCCTATCTGTGTATTATTATAGAGTATTCACTGAAGAAGAAAATGATACGAACACATTCGTACGGCATTCGATCAGTGCAATATTATTACACAGCATTTTTTTCTCTGGTAACAGTTTTGATTCCTACGTCAGAAAGAAAGTTATATTTTATATAAAATGTATGAATGCTATTATATTTAATTTAAAATATTTGATAACTTGTCCTCTGTGTAACATAGTACGTTGTTATAACGTAAAATGTTATCCAACCAAATATTTACCTAAAACCATTTCTGATTGAGTCCTCCTTGGTCGTCCACATTGGCTTTTATTTACCCATGTGCCCTATGTGCCCCAACCATCTTAACATACCTTTTTCTTTCCCTTTTACAATTTCTTTAAGTTACATACATACATATACATACATGTACTCACGGTTATAAATCTCTAGAAAGGGTAGCCAGAGCTAGGGAATTAGAAATTCCTCAGCCACATTTGGAAAGTTAAGTGGGGAAAAGACGGTAAAATAAAGGTTGTTGGTGATGGGTCTCCAACCGCATCGCCCAAAAATCCCTTAATAGCCCCAATACCATTAGTCGCCTCTTAAGTACACCCACCGGAAGAAATGGGGTAGTGCTATTCTAAGCCGACACTACATATTGTTTAAGTTATACCATTGAAATCGTTTTGTTAACAATACAATAGTTTTACTCTCAACATGTTTTATTAATCGAGCTATCTATCTTATTATTGTCTTCTACAAAATATATATCATTTTACAAAATTTATAATAATCTTACTTTAAAATAACATAACATAACATAACATAAACGTTCACGCCGAATATCCCCGAAGGGGTTGGCAGAGGTACTAATACTTCTGAAAATCACGTGACTTTGTCACCTGGTGTTCAGAGTACCCACGTTTTGCAGTTTTGTACGAATACACTGTCACATGACTAAGTACAACTCAGCCATATGGGTTTCCTCACGATGTTTTCCCTCACCGTTAACAACCATGATAAATTAACCACACATATGCCTTTTAGAAAAGACAAATTGGTGTAGGCCCGACCCAGGATTTGAACACTAGTCGCTTGCACGACAACCGAGTGTTCTACCCACTGGGCTATCACGGTATACTACTACGGCTACTTTAAAATTTAAGAAATAAATGCAATAATTCAGATTTTTGAAGCTAAAATAAAAAAATATATCGAATCCGTATACGTATTTAAAGGAAAACCTGACGAGAATAAACAAAAACAAAAACGGATGCATGTGGATTAAAAAGTATAAACAAAATGAAATTGTAATCAAATATTTAACAATCAGTCGAAAACTCCAAATATTTATATCCGCTTTTAAATTGGCAGCTGACATTCATGCTGTCAGGATTTTGTTTATTTGATGTACATTTTTATTTTTGGACGTCTCAATAGCTTATATTTAGCTGGTTTGCAAGCATGTTTATACATTTTTGTTTATCCTATCGTGGTACATATATACATACATACATATATACATATACTCACGGCTATAAATCCCTAGAAGGGGTAGCCAGAGCTAAGGAACTAGAAATTCCTTGTTGATGATATTCTATAGAGTGAGAAGTTTAAATTTAGTCTATGGTTTGACATGTAATTCATATTTAAAAAGAGAATTAGGTTTTTGTTGTTGTTATGGAGATGTTAGGAAAATTTTAGACGTGAAGTGAAGAAGTTGTTGTAGGATGTTATGGTTTTGATATAAATATACAGTGAATATTTTATAGTTGGACATTTTAGAAATACTGTGAAGTGAAATTTAATATACAATATAAAAGGTGACAATATATATATTAAAGAAAATAAGTTGAGAGTTTTTGATTGATTACCTCCTCCTGGATAGGGATGTGGATATTCCTCTAACAGGTTATGGGCAAGCGTTCCCGGAGGAGGTAATGGCGTGCGAGTGATAGTTGATGAATTATGAAGTTGATTATATAGTGATATAAAAAAATGGAGTATCGAAATCACGAAGAGAATACCACTGAAGAGAAAACGCTGGTAAGCGAAAATGAGTACACTTTTTGGCGTAAGAAAATCAATATAATATTAAAATCAAAAGGCTTAATATCCGTTTTGGAAGAGAATGTTTTTACTAATGAAAAGGAAAGGAAAAATTTCGAAATTAATGATGCAAAAGCGCAATGTATAATTTTAGACAATATTTACAAAAAATATACGAGCTATATTATTGACTGTGAATCATCACGTGCCATGCTTATGAAATTAGACCATATAATACTTGGAAACAAAGAAACGCAATTGAATAATTATTTACAAGAGTTTTACACATTCAAATTTGAAAATCAAAATATAATTGAAGAAATAAGCCGTTTAGAAAATATTGTGTCAAGAATAAAATCTCTAAATTTCGAACTGAAAGATGTGCAAATTATTCCAAAAATACTATGTTGCTTGCCGGAAAATATGAATGCTTTGAGAACTTCATGGGAAGCAACGCCATTTACAGACAAAACTTTGACAAATTTGATATCGAGAATAAATTTAGAATCAAAAATGAGAAAAACAGAGTTGAACACAGAACTAAAAACTGAAAATGTATTCATGACAAGAAAATGTTAAAAATGCAGCAAAATTGGCCACATAGCAAGATATTGCAAACTATCGTCAAATAATATCACCTGTTATAAATTTGAAAAAGTCGGTCACAGGAATACAGACTGCAATATTAGGAACAATTGCAAATATTGTCATACAGACTCCCATTTTAGTAAATTTTGTTTAAGTAAGAAAAATTCGGTAAGCTCTGTAATAAATTCATTTAATAATAGTAATGAGCAGGAAGAACAAATTGAATTTGTTATTGATTCTGGGGCAACCTGTCATTCTGTAAACATCAACCATTTATTTGAAAAGAAGAAAAAATGTTCATATAAAATAATGACTGCTGATGGAAACTATCACATGATAGACACAATAGGCGATATAAAATTTAAATCTCCAAATATAGATCTTAAAAATGTGTTGTATGTTCCTAGGTTACAAAAGAACCTATTTTCGGTATCAAGACTAGCAGAAAATAATTAAAAAATTGTTTTTTTCAGAAAGGAATGTAGAATTTATGATGGAAATGATATGAAGCTGCTACTGGTCGGAGAGCTCCGTAATGATGGCCTGTATTACATCCAGATGAAAGCTGTCAGGTATGGAGAAAAGATGAGGTCAGTCCATACTCCCCTTGTTTTTAATTTGGAAAAACAAAACTTTTGGCATCGTGCTTTGGCACATACACCTTTAAATAAAACAAAAAATATAGTAAGTGGCATAAATTTAGATAAAATTAATGAGGTGATAACCTGCAGGGTCTGCACACAATCAAAGTTTTGTAGGCTTCCATTTCGTACCGAAAGACGTCGTGCAAACAAACCTTTAGAAATTATTCATAGTGATATATGTGGACCAATTGGTACTGAAACATATGACGGTTTCAAATATTTTATGACGTTCTTAGATGACTATACACATTTTGTTAAAATATTTTTATTGAAATCAAAGTCTGAGGCATATAGTAAAATCGTTAGTTATATTAATAACGCGGAAAATCATTTTAATGAAAAAGTTAAAACTATTAGATGTGATAATGGTGGGGAGTACGCAAGTACTCAATTCAAAAAGTTGTGTGATAATAAAGGGATAACAATAGATTATACTATACCATATACACCCCAACACAATGGTAAGGCTGAACGACTTAACAGAACCATTATGGATAGAACTCGTGCATTACTGTTTGAATTTAAGTTGCCTAAAGTTCTTTGGGGTGAAGCAGTTCTAACAGCAGCTTATTTGACGAATAGGTGCGCTAACACTATTAATGAGAAAACACCAGCTGAAATGTGGTTTAATAGAATACCAAATATGAAACATATTAATATTTTCGGTTCATTGGCTTATTATAAAATTAATACGAAATTAAGCAAATTGGATAATAGATGTAATAGAGGTTTATTAGTTGGTTTCACTAATAATGGTTATAAGATTTGGGATGCAA
The DNA here is from genome assembly GCA_963576735.1 of Bedellia somnulentella. Classification (NCBI taxonomy): domain Eukaryota; kingdom Metazoa; phylum Arthropoda; class Insecta; order Lepidoptera; family Bedelliidae; genus Bedellia; species Bedellia somnulentella. The sequence continues at coordinate 9,006,004 of OY755171.1, forward strand.
TGAACAATAAAATTATTTATTCACGTGATGTAAAATTCTATAATAATTATGATGATGTAAATAAGTACTTGAATGAATGTCGCTTACCAAGATTTAGTAGAACAGTGTTTTCTAAATTGTTTGAAGATGATGAGATACATAGAGAAGATATAGTTACTGGAGAAGGAGATTGTAACTTTGAGAGGGGAAATAGAGAAAGTAGGAGTGATGTTGAAACTAGTGAAAATATAGTTACTGGCCAAGCAGATTGTAACATTGAGAGGGGAAGTAGAGAAAGGAGTAATGATGCTGTTAGGACAAGTGAGAATGAGTCTAGTGGAATAAGGCTCAGTCGAGCGAAAAGCCGTACTTTGAAAGATGTTTGCCAAGAGAGATGTACTATGAGAGAGGAGTTGGTGAGTAGGAATTGTGAAGATGAACTGAATGATGATGAAGGAAATGTTTTATTAGATGAAGATAGAGAGGATATTTTTGAAGATAGTATGGGAGAAGATTTTTTTAATAATGGAAGTATTGAAGTTTCGGAGGGAAGAAGAAATGAAGTATTGAGAGGGGAAGAGGTACGAGGTGCTGATGGAGCTTCAGAGGGGATACAAGAGGTTAATAATGAGGAAGTAAGTACAGTAGAAGATTTGTTTGAGGATGCTACTGAGAATGTTGGAAATGTGGAAAGAAGAATTTTACCAATGAGAAACAGAAGGCTGCCAGAAAGATTAAAGGATTATGATCTGGAGACTTCATTTTTGACATATAGTGAAGTGTTAAGGAGTAATGAAAAAGAGTTATGGTTGAATGCAATTAAGAGTGAGAAGGATTCTTTAGAAAAGAATAAAACGTGGGAAATTGTGAATAGGGCAGAAGTAAAGAACAGGAGGTTAATATCTAGTAAATGGATATTTACAATAAAACCAGGGAATATTTATAAAGCTAGATTAGTTGCAAGAGGTTTTTTACAGCAATATAATGTTGATTATAAAGAAACTTACAGTCCGGTTGTGGACACGACGAGTGTCAGATTATTGTTGTCTCTAGCGGCACAAAGAAGTTATAAAATAAAACAGTTTGATGTAAAAACAGCTTTTCTTTATGGTAACTTAAATGAAGAAATTTTTATGGAAGTACCTTTAGGATTTGATGTAGGGAAAGATAAGGTGTTGAAGCTAAAGAAAAGTTTATATGGGCTAAAACAAGCTCCACTTATGTGGAATATTAAGTTGACATCAGTTTTAAAAAAATTAGGTTTGAGTCAACTGAAACAAGATCCATGTTTATTTGTGAGTGAAAATAAAGATATATTTTTAGCAATATATGTAGATGATGGGTTAGTGATAGGACCGTGTGAGATTCAGTTAAAGAATATTATGGAGAAATTGGAAAAAGAATTTGAAATAAAGAAATTTGATAAGATCAGTAAATTTATAGGAATAGATGTTGAAAAGGCTGTAGGTAGTATTAAGATCTTTCAAAAATCTTATATTGATCAGTTATTGGAGAGGTTTAATTATAAAGATTTAAAAGGTATGCCTTTTCCGAATATTTTAGTTGATACACATCAAGAGGGGAAAGTTAATAGTGATGATGTGCATCATTATAGACAATTAATTGGTTCACTGTTGTATTTGGTGAATAAAACAAGATTAGATTTGTCATTTCATGTAGGATATTGTAGTAGACATCAGGAGTGTCCGAATTTAAATGATTATGCAAATATTAAGAGCATTTTTAGATACATTAAGAGTTCAATTAGTTCTGGTATTAGGTATGTTCGAGGGAATGATACAACTTTAAGAGCCTATTGTGATGCAGACTTTGCAGGTGATCCAGATACTAGAAAGAGTACGACTGGCTTTATTGTTTTCTATGCTGGTGGACCTATTCATTGGTGCTCACGCAAGCAATCAGTTACGGCTCTCTCCAGTACAGAGGCTGAATATATTTCTGCTGCAGAGTGTATAAAAGATTTATTGTATATTCAGAGTTTGTATAACGAAATTACAGGAGTAGTACCTAAAACTGAACTGTATGTTGACAATCAATCTGCAATTGTTTTGATTAAGAATGGAATCCTGAATAGAAGAAGTAAACATATAGGTGTTAAATATCATTTTATTAAAGAGAAAATTGTGCAGAATAAGATTGAGGTTTACTATTGTCCAACCAATGAAAATATCGCTGATATATTAACAAAAGGACTAGACAGAACTAAGTTCTTGCGTTTAAAAGATAGGATTGTGAGTGATCAGTGAAGTGTCTGTGAACTCTGTTATAGAATAAGTAGATATAAGGTGGTTTAGGCAATTAATTTGAAATTTATTTTTAATCTTTATTATAATAGTAAGTTTTAAGTTAGTCATTCGAATTATTTTTATTGTTGTTGGGTGGGAAGTTCATTAAATATGGGTTTTAATATGATTTTAGAGAAGGTGAGTCTAATTTAAACTTAGAGGGGATGTTGATGATATTCTATAGAGTGAGAAGTTTAAATTTAGTCTATGGTTTGACATGTAATTCATATTTAAAAAGAGAATTAGGTTTTTGTTGTTGTTATGGAGATGTTAGGAAAATTTTAGACGTGAAGTGAAGAAGTTGTTGTAGGATGTTATGGTTTTGATATAAATATACAGTGAATATTTTATAGTTGGACATTTTAGAAATACTGTGAAGTGAAATTTAATATACAATATAAAAGGTGACAATATATATATTAAAGAAAATAAGTTGAGAGTTTTTGATTGATTACCTCCTCCTGGATAGGGATGTGGATATTCCTCTAACATTCCTCAGCCACTTTTGGAAAGTTGTGTGGGGAAAAGATGGCAAAATAATATATCGTTGTATATTTATATATATAATAAAATATTATATATATTAGATATTATATTTAAGAGATGTTAATTTGAGAAAAAGAAAAGGCCGCAATAAGAGTATGACAGATTTATAAATTTTTCTTTATTTACTCATATTGTGGCGTGTAGTGCCGGCTTCGAATGTCAATACCCCTTTCTACCTATCGGTGTCGTAAGAGGTAACTAAGGGTATGGGGCTTTCTTTAAGTGGGTTTTTGGCGATGCGGTTGGAGGGCCATCGCCAACGATAGTTTTGTCTCCCATATTGTACCCTATCGACTTCCAAAATGTGGCTGAGGAGTTTCTAGCTCTGCAGATCTGGCTAGCCCGTTTTGGGATCTATGGCCGTGAGTATTTGTATGTATGTATGTATGTATTTATCTACCTATCACATTTCATAAAATACGGCTTAGTGACAAACAAAAGGCACACTGCTTTAGTAATCGGATATTTTTTAACCTAGATCTTTCAATATTAAACTCCTTCAGCCACTGATTTAGGGCATAACAAATTGATTGTGAAATATAAAAATGTTGTTGATCTAGTGATATCGCTGAACAAGCACTTACAAATTGTCATCTTGTTCGAAACCTACTGGAAAAAGTAGGTTAAATAGTTGATATTATATCGACACACATTAGGGTGTTTAATTTTTGTAGGATATTTTTTTTTGTCAATTTTCTCCAGTTTTCGCTCGCCTTCCGGGTCTATGTTGTACAAAAACTATACATACCAAATTTTAAGAAGATAGGGTCATATTTAGAGGTTGCACACTTAGGTCACTTTTAGAGAATTAAGAAAAAATACGTGATTAATAAATTATCAGAAAAAAAACTGTATGTAACAAGTTTAACCTTTAACTCCGGCCTATACGTCTGACAGACGTAACAACTTTTGATTTTGAAGTATTTCAAAAATTACGCCACCTTCGGAGCTAAACCCCCCGCTACCTTCCTCTATCCGTGTCACAAGCCATCAGTCGACACAGCGTCCGTGACAATAGCGCACATGCTCGTATCGAAGCAATCGACGTCTCACAGACGTAAGTACTTACTTTATTTAAACAAATTTGTACGTCTCTTGATCGTCACCTCGGTGTTAATGTGAGTTAGCTTATAGTGTCTGATTGACGTCACATCGGTTTTAAAACTGTACTATTAATTGATGAATGCTTAAAAGAAGAAACATCACGTCTAGTGAGCAGAAAAACCCTGCAAATGATGACGGTTTAGATTCCATTAAGTGCATAAAAGTCTAAAAACAGAATCAGTGTTTAAAAGATGAAGAGATATTTGATAATCTCATAGACGAGAGTGATGGCAACTGTAGCGATTTTGGAACGATGTAGGCGATCCTTATTTTACTTCAGAAAGCAATTACAACATGTAATCGAAACAATCCGATGGGGCTGACGTTAAGGTCACCCATCCCCATGTTGAAGGAGTTTACCACGGAGAAATCAACCTTAATTGCTAAGATAAAGAACATGAACGAAAAGGGTGAGATGATAAACGCTTAGACATTAGAGAACAGAACAAGATCGTGGATTTACTTATTTGGGTATTATAAAGAGGGAGATCCCATCAGAATTTTAGCCCTACAAAGGTAAAGTGGCTGGCTTTTCGTTGCAAGGATTCACTGAAGACAATACTATTCTGTTTTATGTGGCTAATTTTAAAAAAAGCTTCATTACTATTTTTTTCTGTGCACCATATCAATATTACTGATTCTGCATCTAATAAGCCTACGGTGAGGTGGATGAGCTGGACAAGAAGGGTCCGAATTACGCGTTACAATTACATTTAAGTGTTACAATTACACTAGGTCAGCAGCTAAAGGTTAATAATATAATTCTTAACTAAATACAAGGATTAGCAGGTATATAAGGTACCGAATATAAAATTAAGAAAGTATATCAATTGATTTCATATGAAGCCATCCCTTGTTTTGATCGCTAGTGACTACTTTTCGATGTTGCTCCACTATTCTCAACAAGTATTGTTTTTGTTGTTCGTCTTTTATGGATTCATTAACTTTTTAATCGGAGCTACTCCTCTTTCTGCAGTGTCATTAACCACTTGAAGAGCATTTACTAGCTCTTTAGGGAATCGCTGCAGTATTCCGTCATGTCCTAGATCCCAAACAACTCAAAGATGTGAGATGCCTCTGATGTCACTCTATCATGGTGCTGGCTGAAAATCAGTTTTGTGAGGCAAAAGCTCATAGTAAATGCTGACTCAGCACCAATTTGCTGTTCAGGTGGCACAGGAAGTGCATGACAATTTTTTATTGATTCTCTTTTTAGTTTTTTTTTTAATTTTATAATTAATGTATTTTAAATGTTGTTAAAATTAAGTGATATCTCTGAACAAGCACGTATAAATTGTCATCTTGTTCGAAACCTACTGGAAAAAATAGGTCAGATAGTAGATATTATATGCACATACAACATATGTATTTCATACAGATGGTTAACTAATCAAATAATGTTTTACCGTCAGCAGGCAATTTATTCTTAGTACACACTTGATAACATATTTTTAAATTTAAAATTGCAGTATAAAACCGTGAATCTCTTAACCCTTATACCATTCGTTGAACACGTTGATTTATAAAGATTACGGAACTTACTTCGTCACGCAATACCCAACTATGAAGCGCACATCAAGTCTTCTTATAACACCGCATTAACTTTACTTAGTCTAGTTTTAGATAAAAAAAAATATTATCTTTTTAAAAACTTATTACATTGTTCTGCATTTATTAAATGGATTTAAATGTTTAAATAATGCGGCAAAATAAACCATCAGCCAATAATTTATTATAGTGCCTAAACTTTTTACTGCTACGTTCATAAACTTTCATGAACCTCATATTGAAAGCTTATTTAATATGGAGTGTACTGTAAAAGCTAATAAAAGCTTACACATAAATCATGTAGGCTATATTTTACTCTGCGGGAAGCAAATTGAACTTTTGACAACTCCTAACTTTTGTTCGTTAGTTCTATCTGAGCTGGAGATAGCTACGTACGAAGTGAACTTTTTCAGAAAAGCGTAATGTATCTTTCAATTTGTTGAAGGTATTTGTTCCTATTCATTTATCTCTTAATATTTAAGTTGTTGTATAGTATTGGCTTAGATTAGCACTACCCCATTGCTGCCCGTGGGTAATCTTAAGAGGCGGCTCAGGGTTTTAGGGCTTTTTAAGTGAAGTTTGGACGATGCGGTCGGAGACCAACAACATTTATTTTGCAATCTTATCCCCACTCAACTTCCAAAAATGAAAAAGGATTTTTTATTCTGAAGCTTTGGCTACACATTTTACGGATTTATAGTAGTGAGTATATGTATGTATGTAATATAAAAAGGCAAAATTCACTGACTTACTTAGAAAATACTGAAAAAACTTGAATCTACTATTGAAGAGTGGCCGTTTACCTTAAAGTACACACGTTAATTAGGACAACATTCCGTCACGCGTGGGTTCTAGAAGTATCCCGAAATAAATTTACATATAACTTCAGATTTTCTAAAAATGAATATTATTTATTTTATGAAAATATATAAAAATTTACATATGCAATTTACAACTTACTTACTAATATTTACAAGTCTCAAGGAGCTTTTTGCTACAACAGCTGGTGACAATGGGCCGCGGCTGCTGGAAGCTCTCACAAAGCTTAGCAATTTTCTCCTGAGAGGCGAATTAAATGCCGCGGTGTGCCCCTACCTCTACGGTGGTTCGCTCTGCGCCCTTTTGAAAAAGGATGGTGGCATAAGACCAATCGCAGTAGGTAGTGTTATTCGCCGTCTTGTAGCCAAATTGGGTTGCCAGTCGGTTCGTGATCAGATGGCACCTATTTTACGTCCGCATCAGTTGGGCTTTGGAACCCCTCTTGGCTGCGAGGCGGCCATTCACGCTACCAGACTATTCGCGATGTCACCTGCGCGCACCGGTGATGTGATCCTTAAAATTGACATTAAAAATGCATTCAATAGCATTGAGAGGGACATGATGCTGGCCGAGGCTAGGGTTAGAGTGCCTACTCTTAGCCCGTTTCTCGAGCAGTGTTACGTCGCTCCCAGTCACCTATTTTTTGATGGCAATAGAATCGCATCGCGGGTGGGCGCTCAACAGGGGGATCCACTTGGCCCTCTTCTCTTCAGCCTGGCAATCAATGACATTATAAATTCATTGGGCGCGCCGCTCAACGTATGGTATCTTGATGACGGTACTCTGGGTGGTGCGCCTGACGTAGTTCTTAGGGATTTGGAGTTATTGATTCCCAGGCTGGAGGATCTGGGCCTGGTGGTAAATGGTAGTAAGTGCGAACTTTTTCCCTGTAATGACACCGCATCAGAATGCGTACAGGACTTTCGTCGGGTCTTCCCAGACATTAAAATCATCAATCGAGGGTCGTTCGAACTACTTGGAGCCCCTATTTTCGGGGACGCAGTTCCGGTCGCGATTCAAAATAAGGTAAAAATCCTCAAAAAGGCTGGCCAGCACTTGGATCATTTGTCCAGTCATGTCGCGTTTACCCTCTTTCGAAGTTGCCTAAGTATTCCAAAGTTAATGTTCATGTTGAGGACCTCTCCAACGTGGCTTTATCCTGACTCTGTTGCTGAAGTAGATGAATACATTAGGGTGGCATTGGAGCGGATCCTCAACGTGAGCATGGATGAGACACAATGGCTGCAAGCATCGCTGCCAATTCGTCACGGGGGGTTGGGTGTAAGGCGGGTACACGACACAAACTTACCAGCTTTTTTGGCTTCCTCGCATGGGGTGGTTGAACTCGTCGCTAACATTCTTTGTTTACAGGGCGACGAGCTCAACATCCTATTTGTTGGGGAGGCCAAGGAAGCTTGGTCGTCAGTATGTCCCACAGTAGATCACCCTGAAAAACCCCACATACAAAGGCAGTGGGACGATCCGTGTTGCGAAAAGAGGGTATCGGACATGCTACAGATAGCTACTGGGCCAGATGTTGCTCGCATAAAAGCTGCAGGCCTACCTGAATCTGGTGCTTGGTTGAAAGCTCTACCTTCACCCGGATTGGGCACCGCCCTGGACGATGAGTCTTTAAGGGTGGCAGTGGCATTGCGGCTCGGAGGCAACGTGTGCGATGCACATCGATGCAGGTGCGGGGCAGCAGTTGATGTTCGTGGGCACCACGGGTTAAGCTGCGCTAAGTCAGCTGGTCGGTTTCCACGTCATCACATGCTGAATGATGTGCTCCGCCGTGCACTTGTTTCCGCCGGGGTGCCGTGTGTGCTGGAGCCTCCCGGATTGCTGAGGACAGATGGTAAACGTCCGGATGGACTCACTCTCATTCCGTGGGAGAAGGGACGATGCCTCGTGTGGGACGCCACCTGCTTCAGTACATACGCAGCATCCCACCTACCCAGAGCCACGAGAGCCCCACGTGCCGCGGCGGATTGGGCAGCTGCTCAGAAGCACGCGAAGTACCTGGCTCTGAAGGACACGTACTTGTTCGTGCCGTTTGCGGTCGAGGTGAGCGGCGCGTGGTGCGATGAGGCGTGGGAGCTTGTCCGGAGCATTGGACGGCGCTTGAGGGACGTTGGATCAGATCCACGCTCCGTGTCTTATCTGGTTCAAAGAATATCGTTGGCCATACAACGTGGCAATGCTGCAAGCGTGCTAGGCACTTTTACACCAGATATGACACGGGGCGCGTATTGTGACTTGTACATTAGTAAGTAAGTTGTAAATTGCATATGTAAATTTTTATATATTTTCTAAAAATTGTGTTAAATTTATTTTAAATTTTAAGAAAAGACATTAAAATATTTATTAACCCAGTTACTCCTACCAGGTGTCTTGAGACCGCTGAATTTTGAATAAAAGTACCCGCAAACTAAAATTGATAAACATGATCTATGATTGTTATTACTCGTCTCATTTTGTTCATAGTTTATTCAAGTTTAGCTGCGAGAAGAAGTTTTAACTATTCTTTCGATATTTTTTTTGGTATTTTCGTAAAAAGAAAGTATTGAGTGATAACTGTTGATTATGACATCACACAGGTAAGTTTTATTTATATATTTTGTTCTGGTACCTATTTTTTTATGGTAGAAATTGTAACTAATATAAATTGTGTCATGTGACAGTGTATTCGTACAAAACGGCGATAGGCCTGCCCCCTATCACGTGAGTACACTGTACATGCAAAACGTGGGCACTCTGAAAACCAGGTGATAAAGTCACGTGATGTTCAGAAGTATTAGTACCTCTGCCCACCCCTTCGGGGATATTCAGCGTGAACGTTTAATGTTATGTTATGTTATGTGTTGTGACACCGACCATTTTCCGGATTTCCCAGAATCGCCAGATTTTTTTCATAAATTTTCCAATGATGTTTAGCATATAAACGACGACATTTTGAAAAATTACGGTGATCTGAGATGTAAAATAGTTTCAGGACAACCCAGATAGGGTTAAGCTCAAAAAATCTGTCCTTCGACAGTTAGGATCATTTTTATCAATTTAACAATGTCATACGTAGAACTATTCAGGCACATTTGTATTGTACTAAAATTTTACAAACGAGGCAACTTCTGACTAACTTGTATTTTTAAAAATAAAATACGAGAATCAAAAACAAGTAATTCTAAGAATCTTTAAAGAAAAAATATGACAGTTCTTGAAACATACTATCCTAAACTTATGTTAAAAAATAAACCTTTGGGTAGGCATGATGAAAAATAAGTAACTGCTACCAAATTAGGCTTACAATTAGTTTTCTTGCAAGACAATAGTGCTATTTTATTCTTCGATCTGGGATAATAATAGCACCTTCGTTTTATTTTTGGGCCACTCGAACCAGCATCATCTATACTGGGCAAAAACTACTCTTTGTCGGTCAACTCACTCTAATATTGTATAATTTGCTCAATTTGGGCATTGGTTAGTCGGCAACTCATTTTGTCAGTTAAAGAAAACCAATTCTGCAAAATATAAACAAATAATAACATACCACATGTGAAAAAAGTAACTACGTTAAACCACGGGTGGGGTCTGCAGGTATCCCCAAGTAAGGAAAAATGTAACTTACCTTAGCAGAGGAGCGACGAACTTCCGCTCGCCGAAAGGCCTCGCGTCGCATTGAGATTAGCCGAGAAATTAGAAATTTCTCAGCCACTTTTGGAAATGTGAGTGGGGAAAAGATGGTAAAAATAAAGGTTGTTGGTGATGGGTCTCCAACCGCATCGCCCAAAAATCCCTTAAAAGCCCCAATACCGTTAGTCGCCTCTTTCGTACACCCATCGGTAGAATCGGGGTAGTGCTATTCTAAGCAGACACTATACGGCCTAACTTCTAAATTTAAAAAAATACCGTTAAAAAACAGCGCGTGGGGTCTGCTTAGACCCCGCCTGTGACATATTTTTTTATTATGTTTACAGGGGAAAAGAACGATATTCGGGGTTGAATTTCGTATGAAATCTTTTTCGTTCCTGTACTGAGAAACTTAGCAAAATAGTCTTTTTTATGTTGTAAATGAGCACCTGTAAGGAAATTTTACTGAGAACTGGTTATTGTAATTGTGAAATTGTTCTCAAAAAATATATCTCTTTACAGATATTCAAACCAGTTAGTGTTTTTCCTGTTTACTCTTACACTTGCACTAGGATCCTCATTGAGTGATACCAATGCACTTATAATTTGACTCAATAAACCGAACTTGGATAAAACCTCAAGCAATGGAAATCAATAACACAATTATATCATTCCAATCACATTAACGGCTACAGAACCCCCAAAAAGTGATAAGTAGAACCGCCAAAATTAGAGACATCTGAGCTAATTTTGGAAGTTGAGTTTCGTATGATTACATATACATACATACATATACTCACGGCTATAAATCCCTAGAAGGGGTAGCCAGAGCTGACGAATTAGAAATTCCTCAGCCACTTTTGGAAGTTGTGTGGGGAAAAGATGGTAAAAGTAAAGGTTGTTGGTGATGGGTCTCCAACCGCATCGCCCAAAAATTAGTAGTTAGTCGCTTCTTACGTACACCCACCGGAAGAAAAGGGGTAGTGCTATTCTAAGCCGACACTACACTACTTCGTATGATTGTAAAATAAAAAAAAGTTGCTTATGAGGCTCCAGCCATATCGCCCCTCATACATATACTTACTTCGAATTAGACTTGTTTGTGCATGTGGAGATCATTTACTAATCAATTATGGAAAGATAAATTTCGACACAAGCCCAGCTCATAACTCCGTTGGCAGAGAGACCGGGTCGTATATCCGGATGACGTGGTTTCGAGTCCCACTTGGAATTTCTTTCCTTAATTGATTAGTATACACTTACTCCGTTAGTTCCGATTGGGGTAAATAGGATAAAAAAATAATTGCCACTTTGTACGAACCTGGCAAACCTCTCGAGCTAAATGTTTGAGTTTGAGTCATTTACTATTTTTAAAATACACTTCTCGTTTTTTCACATTTGTAAAAGTAAAAGTTTGTTTAAACCTCTACGTAAAAAGTTTTGATATAATATATCACAGGAGGATGTATCGCTAAAAAATTCTTTCGACACATCCAACAATTTGTCACGTTCAGTCAATACATCCGTTGGGACTCAACGAATTATATATACTATGTTTTTCTATAAAAAAGAACGTCGGTTGCGTGTTGTAAATAAAAAACAGGATGTTTTTGATGTTCTTTTTCTTGAAAGCATATTTATTACAATGTTATTTACATAGTTGTTAAAAACAAATAAAGTAAGTACTATTTGAACATTTAGTTCAATAGGATCGATCAAGATCAAGTAGATGGTATTTTGAAAAAAAGAATATTTATGGAAGATTGTGATAATCTATACAAAACTCTTGAAGCTTGCCGGGACCATAGTTGCGATCGTTGGTCTCTGCCTACCCCAACGGCCACTGAAATAATGAATATATATGTATAAAAAGGTGTGTTCTCAGGATGGTTAATATTAATTGTATAGAGTAAGTTTGAGTTAAATTACCTACAGTTATACCACAGGAAGTGAGGAGCAGGGAAATGTAAAGATGCAAATCAGCCTTACAAATGCAGGTTGCCAAACCTAAATTAAGTATGCTGCAGAATGTACTCTAAAAAAGAATGAAGCATATAATTGACCTCAAATTCAAATGCTTTTTACATGTATAGTGGTATTCCCATAAATAACACCTTTTAGATAAATACTTACATACATATACTTAAGCCATTAGTTCCCATTAGGGTAGGCAAAGACTATCGATCGCTACTTTGTACTATCCTGATAAACCTTTCTAGCTTCGTTTACATCCATAAATCTTCTCAAACTTGTTCTTTCATTCTTAACACTTCGGACGACTGCCTTTTTGAGCCCACTCTCTATTTGGTATAAATATGTCCTCCAAGGTTTTCCTCTACTAACATAATCATCCATAAACATCCAGATAAATGTGATTCAAATCTAGTTTGTAATATTGGGGGAAAAATTGTGAGGAAACCCACATGGGTAAGTTGCTATAGTGAATTCATTCAACAATGGCGGCACAGACACTGCCCCAGCAAACCACCACCGCTTCGAGGATATGCGGCGTGGACGTTTGAGTTGAGTATGTAACACGATTTAGCCATTACAAAAGGAATAATCATTAAGTCTGTATTTATTCCCAGCTATAAGCACAGCTTAAATTCCCCAAAAAAGGGTAGCCCTGGCCCTTTTTTGGAAACGATTGCAAAATAAAGGATAGTTGCTGATAAGACTCCAGTTATATAACCCAAAAATCACTTTAAAAGCCCCAATACCCTAAATTTGAATTACCTCGTACGAAATTATTACATGATATTTTAAGACACTATACACAGATGAGTTACTATTTCATTATAAACTGCAATTCCGAATTCATGTATCAAATAATAGCAGAATAAAGACACAGGTACTCGGAACGCGAACTCGATGTAAATGTATGAAATGTAGCGACGGATTTGCAGTTACAGCTGCGATCACTAACAACATACGATTTACTCGAATGGAGGAGCAAATCTGGATTACCTGGGAGTGTTTGTCAAATACACCGCATTTTTAGGTGGAAGTGTCTTATTTAGAATAGAATAGAATAACTCTTTATTGCACATTTTATGTATATCAAACAGTTTACAGTGAGGTACAATTGGCGGTCTTATCGCTACAAGCGATCTCTTCCAGACAACCTTTATTTTTTATTTATTCAATTGAAGAACATAAAACAGAATACAATCAATTACACAAACATAATAATATGAACATAGAAAATAGGGCTAGATCATATTCCTAGGTATATGTCCCTAGCTTACATTCAATATAATTATGATTATTTTGGAAAATTTTACACAATTAATTTTATCCTTAAGTGAAAAACGTTAAAATAAAATTAAACATTGCTGGGTATATCATTCTGGGACTTAATTCTATTGTAAAGCCTGAAACCAGCACGAAAAAATGAAAACCGCGAATAAAAAATATCAAAGTAAGACACCATAATAAAGCATAAAGCATAAACGTTCACGCCGAATATCCCCGAAGGGGTTGGCAGAGGTACTAATATTTCTTAACACCACGTGACTTTGTCACCTGGTGTTCAGAGTACCCACGTTTTGCATGGACAGTGTACTCACGTGATAGGGGGCAGGCCTATCGCCGTTTTGTACGAATACACTGTCACATGACTAAGTACAACTCAGCCATGTGGGTTTCCTCACGCTGTTTTCCCTCACCGTTAACAACCATGATAAAGGATCATGGGCATTTTTGTATGGGAGCTGGGCGTTATACCAACAGTAATAAAATGCGTTGTAATTTACTTTATTGCACGTCTTGATAACCCCTACATACTTGTTATCCCCAACATGGACCGGGTATTATTGCAAAAAAAACACAAAGGTTGGTTAAATAATACTTTGCCGTCAAGCGAAAAAAAATCTTCGGTCATCGTCTTAAGGACTATATTCGTTTGATCGCAAATCTAATACTGACACCTTATTAGTTCACCTCACTTATGCATTGCTGTTCTCTCGTAGGGGAAAATAACTCTCCACACATGGTGTTAAGACCTATATTTCTTTGCTGTTAAATCACTATTCGTTTACACAATACAAAAACATAAAATATATAAGGTTCGAGACCCGTCAATGAGTTATTTTTAATGTTTATTTTCTAATAGTAAAAATATTAGTAGTCCTAAGCCTGGAAAGTATGAAAGACAATCGAGATATTTATTCTTACTGATACTTCATGATAAATAACTATATTTCTTCAAAATTAAGTACAAGTAATACAACATATGGGACTCATTCATTAAACATTATCAAAAGCATCATTTTTTTCATTCGCGAACTAGCGAATGTTATAAGAAAGATACGAGAACGCAAGAACCGCAAGTTATTCATCTTTCCATCTCAATCTCTTCATTTAGTCCAATTCGTTCTGCAGTTCATTTAGTCCAACGGCTCTGAAGGAGCCTAATGAGCCGCTGCACGAAGTGGACTACTGGACTACATTCGCGAAGTAGTTCTTTTAGGTGAAGGAACTAAATGAACTAAGTTCTTTTCACTGAATCTCTTAGCTTATATGGTAAAAAAGCACTACCTCAGTGAAACGCTATAATACTGTTGCAAATTAAATAATATATATTAAGTATATAAATAAAAATATGTGTCATAACATAATATTTATATGTATTATAAGTTTTAATTTATTGTATCATAGTATTTATATGTTTGTTAATAGTTTATTATTTTATAACTAGATTTAAGTATGACTCGATTGTTGTATTGTTTGTGCAGATTAACGCATAGTTATCAGTTTCACCATGTTGTTGTACATCTATCTCACATGACTCTAATTTATTGACCTCTCCATTCAAAGGTTGTCTGGAAGAGATCGCTTTTAGTGATAAGACCGCCAATTGTACTTTTGTTAATTCATTCTGTGTATTTGTAATTGTTTTTCCATATTTGATGTACAATAAAGAGTTTTTTATTCTATTCTATTCTATAAATGACGAATAAATATAGTAAAGTAAAAATAACTGATAAAATCATGTTTCTTCATCCAGAATAATAATAATAATAAGGTAATGTTAGTAGAGAATGACCTCGGAGGACGAAGTAAGATCAAATAGGAAATGTGCTCAAAAAGGCAGGTGTCCGAAGTACGAAGAATAAAAGAGCATGTATGAAAAGATTGATGGATGTGAATAAAGCTAGAGAGGTTTGCCAGGATCGTACAAAGTGGCGATCGATAGTCTCTGCCTACCCCAATGGGAACTAACGGCGTGAGAATATGTATGTCTTCATCCAGAGTACTTTTTTGTAAGTCACATGTATGTACTGTCTTAATTAAACATAAAGCGGTCATTCGGAATGTAATCATCAAATAATGTCCAAGTAAAATACAGTGACGTCTAGTTTTTTTGAATTTTAAGGTTTTAAATGAATATGTGTTCATTTTTTAAATTATATGATATGCTAAATAAAAATAATACTACATATTTAACCACATTTCTGTGTATTAAATCAGAAAATCCTAAAATAGGCATCTGTCAGTCAGAAAACTTTCTCGTCGGCTTATTTGTTGAATTTCAACTGATTTCATTACAGTCTCGTTTGAACTTTTGCCCAAATTTAATTTGCTCTCCTTGATTTTGGTACGTGTTTCGACGATCACTTCAAAACTTTCGACAGACTGATATAGAGAAAATGTATTTACCAATTTTTAGCTTTGCTAATTTACAATTTCGAGACATGATAGTCCAGTGGGTAGAACACCCGCCCGAAAACAGAAGGGCGTGAGTTCCAATCCTGGGACGGGCCTACACCAATTTGTCTTTTCTAAAGTCATATGTGTGGTTAATTTATCATGGTTGCTAACGGTGAGGGAAAACATCGTGAGGAAACCCACATGGCTGAGTTGTACTTAGTCATGTGACAGTGTATTCGTACAAAACGGCGATAGGCCTGCCCCCTATCACGTGAGTACACTGTCTAAGCAAAACGTGGGTACCTTCTCTGGTAACTAGATGGCGCTTGCCATGTGAGTTCAGGAGTATTGGTACCTCTGCCAACCCCTTCGGGGATAAACGGCGTGAACGTTTATATTACATGTTATGCTAATTTACAAATTCGAGGATATATTTTCTTACTTTTATTTGTCGTTTCTTAGGTATGTTTAGTTCAAAATTGGTCGTGTTATCAGGATAAGCTTTAAAGAGAGATAATGCCGGGTAAAAGCGTTTTTGTTATTTCCTAGCACTGACTATATGAATAAACATGAATATGATTGGTGGTTGATATGATTTTTAGAATCAAGAAGCAACAATTCATTAATAGAAAACTGTTTTTGTATTAGAATTACAATCGAATCGCCTGCCAATCTATTTTACGCCTGAGGGATCTGAAATGTCTACGGGTAAAAAAGTTTACCACATGTGTGCGCTTATAGGTATAATATATTTTTTACATACCATACACACATATAATCATACACATACTCTCGGCTATAAAACCAAAAAGTGGTAGTCTATGCTTTAGAATTTGTATAATAAACAAGAGCAAAATACATACAGCAGATACACGTACACTGTAGGTTTATTGTATTAGTATTTTTTATAATAATTTTAACCAAGAATAAATGAAAATTACACTAACTTTGCGTGAAAGACATTCAAATATTGGCTAAAAAAACGAATCAACCTTAACAATATAGTTATACTCAATCCACTACGCAGCACGAATATCGTCAGCGTAGCTTTATTACATACATAATAACTCTCGGTTATAATCCCTGGATGGAATTCCTCACCCATTTTTGGAAGTTGAGTGGGAAACAGATTTTAGAATAAAGATGGTTGGTGATGGATATCCGACTGTATTGCCCGAACCTCACTTAAAAATCCCAATCGCCCCCTGCGATCGCCCATGGGAAAAGTGGGATAGCGCTTTTTTAAGCCACTACTAAGACAGTTGACAGCTTATAAGTATTCATAAAAATAAATTTTCGGTTAATTTTGCAACCAACCGTGATAGCTCAATGAGTAGAACACCGGTTATTGTGCAAACGACAAGTGTTTAAATCCCGGGTCGGGCCTACACTAATTTATCTTTTCTAATGACATATGTGTGGTTAATTTATAATTAACAGTGAGGGAAAATATCGTGAGGAAACCCACATGGCTGAGTTGTACTTAGTAATGTGACAGTGTATTCGTAAAAAACGGCGATAGGCCTGCCCCCTATCACGTGAGTACACTGTCCAAACAAAACGTGGGTACTCTGAACACCAGGTAACAAATTCACGTGATGTTCAGAAGTATTAGTACCTCTGCCAACCCCTTTGGGGATATTCGGCGTGAACGTTTATGTTATGTTATTGCTATTGTAGTATATTAATCGCAGTCCATATTTATCGTCGATCTTACAAGCTTACTTAGTTGGACTTAATAAGTCAACAAATATTGACGAACGCAACCTGAATAATAGCCGTAGCCTGCTCAATTTAAATGATATCAGGCATTATGGCCTACAATATTGGAATGTACGTATTAATAATATGCTTCTCAGTCATAGAAATCGGAAACCCTAGATGATTTTATACAAGAGTTGCAACATGCTGGTATAGTTCATTGTATTGAAGTTGAGCGTTTCCACACGATCCGATATCGGGGCAAGTAAAACATATGAAATATGTAACTGCCTTTCACACTGCTCGATCCTGCTGCTGGATCCTGATGCCACCGGGAGAAGTCGGTGATTTGTATTTCTGTTAAAGGCTCCTTATTAACCGCCATAAAAAATGCTAGAAGAAGAAACAAGCATTTGAAACTATAGTTAATTCTGATTTTTATCTTTCATTTTTAAAAAAGTAGTACAGCAAGAAATAATCGGTTTTGGGGCTTCTAAATACTATTAGTCCACCCGCATTTGTTTTTAAATATACATCAGCTCATATAAGTTGTTCTAAATATTATTATCTTCTATACTTATAATAAATCTGGTAGAGAGGTCAATTTTGTACATGAAATATATTTTCAAAATAACTATCAGGTGGTGATAAGGGATCGATACTGATGCCAAAAATGCAATCATTAAAATTTTTGTCTGTCTGTCTGTCTGTCGGTTTGTATGTGCCTTATGGAAACAAAAACTACTCGATGGATTATAACGAAACTTGGTACAATTATTCTTCACACTCCTAGGCAGGTTTTTGTATACTTTCCAGCAGAGTAGTAAAGGGGAATTATGGGAAATTTTGGGAAAACGGGAGAAGTTACTCCATTTTTTAAGCTTCCGTCGCGTGTGCAGCCTTAACGGTTAAACTTACATAGAAATCATGTATGACGGAAATATTTTTCATAAAATTATCTAAAAAAAATCTTGCAACAGTTTATGTCTATCTTTTACGGTTGACTCACAATAACACGTGTAATTCCTGATAGCTTAGCAGTTCGGAACATTCTGATTGTATTTGTTTACTCTTACGTTTGTAAACCTCTCACTCATCCCTAATTTAAATAAGATAACATTATTACCTATTCATTAAAAAAATAATCATAGAAATCGGTAGAGAAACACCGAAATTATACATAAAATAATCCATCGCGCCCGTGACCAAAACCGAATCGTTACTAATTTACTTATAAAATACTAGATGGCGCCAGTAGTTGCATCCTACATCACGTAATGATTTATTTTTTAGATTGTTATAAATACTTCACAGCGTTTTATTCTAAAATTTGCTATTAAACGGAAATACTGAATCGTTTATTAAAGCGCATTCAAAATCACCAAACTACACTGTTTAGGGAGGGCTATAAATTTAATAAATTGAAAACATTGCGCTGAATGTCACAATGCTTGAGCAGTGACTGAAGAAAAAAACCTCAGATATTTATAAAAACAACGCTACCCGTGCTACCCCTAGCTACGTGCGAAGCTGGGACGATCCACTAGTAATGAATAAATCGCTTCGCTTTATCTATTCAGCGTTTATATTTTCTAAATAATATGCCTTTTACTTTTGTAATATTAATTTATTATTTCGAAAAGATAAGCAACTACAAAATGATTTTCATTAAAGCCATTTCAAAGATGCAATATCATTATCAAGAAAACACTTTATGAAGCTTGAGCAAGACTAAGTTTTAATATAAATTAATGCCTTCATTTCAGAAATATGTTAAGCAATGTCTTCGTTTAGTTTTGAAATGAGTGGGTTGTAAGATTTCAGTTCATATAATGAAAAAGTTTTGAAGACTTTTTTTTAAATTTTGATGTTATTTTGCAATAATTATTTCCTATATAGAACGCAAATATAAACTCACGATTCTATCAAATGCGCTATATTTCATAACTAAGAACGGCTATAAAAATATATTAACGAAAGTCCTGGATATATTACAGTAGAAAACATTATTGTTATTCGTGTTAAAAATTATAACAATTATTCAGTACAAAAGCATACTTAACCCTTAATCAAAATCCCTAAATAATAGACCGCAGCAGAAGCAGTACAATTTCAATATTCTCGTATGAAGCGTCCCTAGATACATAATACCCGCATTTTCATTAATCTTCGCATAAGACTCCAATATCGAGGGATCGGCCCGGCTTAGATTTCTAAACGGGGTTCGGAAATATTCCGTAATACTATCAAATATGATATACTTACCAAGAGGTTCACAAATGAAGTTAATCATTTCATATTCTGACCAACAATGTTGGAGCTTGCTCTTGATAGAAGCCTTATGAATGTATATTTAATATTCATAATATTAAGAATTAAAGTAATAATCGTATGGAATCTGAAGATTCAAACGTTCAAGCCGAACATCCGCGAACGGGTAGGCAAAGTTACTAATACTTCCGAACGTCACGTGACATTGTCACTTCGTATTCACAGGACAAATTAAAAGATAAAATGGTGAAGGCCCAACACGGGATTTGAACCTACGCCTTTCTGCATGACGAACGTAAGCTTGTATGGAATCTTTATCATCTTTGATTACTTAATGGCTAGTAAGCATCCATAGCCTTTTTTTGCCTAAAAATTATGGGATTTAGATTTTATAAATATTAATAAATAAAATTATAAAATAATCCTTATCTTTATCTGATTCTAGCCGACAAGCGCATAATATAATAATGAGGATGTTATAGCCCCAGGTCAGTGTGTCACACGAAAAATGGCTTGATTAGCTGAAATCTGCCAGATGCTGATTTCAATACAACCTCGAGGCCTGGTATATTCTTGTGAAAACCCGCTGCATTGTCAAGATATTTTAGGGTTGAAACTATAATGATTATTTATAAAATGAATGCAATCCGTGAAACAATAATTTTAAATCTTAACACAAATCCACTGAAAAGTTTATACCGTATTTCTTCAAAGAGATGGCAGAGGTAATAATACTTCTGACATCTCAGGACATTATTGTCACTTGGTGTACAGTGTCCTAACATTTTGCATGGACAGTGTCTTATTTGGTAACGGGCATTCCTATCAATGTTTTTGTAAGCTTGACTGTCAAATGTAGGTTTCCTAGATTAACAACATTGCAAAATATAGGAGTAGGCAAACCTCAGGGTTCGAATCAACGCGTGTTAGCGTGAGGGGCTGCGGTACTCCCCACTCGAATATCACGATTGTTAAATTACTAAAAGCTACTGCATCTTATTGACTTACGTTAATATAGACTAATGACCAAAATTCATTTTGTATGATGCTAATAATCCACTCTTGTTTCCTTCCAAAAATTTTACATTACAGCTCTTCATTCCTCTCACTAAAGACTTTTCATTGTTTTAAACTCAGTAACTATGCCCATAAATTTCATTTCAGACCGACCAATCAACTGGAATTTATACTCCAAATCAGCATTGCTAAAACAAACTGCGGCAGAAACAAGAAGGCAAATTTGAAAAAAGAACTGGTTCTTAGCAATCAGAGAATAGTTCAATTCAACTAACAATTCAGTTTCTAAAAGACAAATGCGGTATTCACCGTTCACAGCAAGTTACTTTGCAAAATTAAAACTATTCTGGCAAGAACGAACCGGTAATGGCGGGGCAAGTTTGTGCCTAGAGAACTAACAAAGGATTCGATTTCAAATATGTATTTGTTACACTCTTCCAAATAATTTACGAGTTTGTTCAAAGTTTTCAGAATCAGTAGCTCATTTTTAAATGGTTATGTCATTTGTTAGTTATGAAGGGTTTGTTTTTTTCTGTAGTGAAATAGCGCTAGTAAGTAAATTTTTAGTCATCCCTTAATTAATATATGCGTTTAATGCATATAATATATAAAGTATTCATAAAATGGTTATATACGTACATATATATTAGTAATATAGACTTTACAAAATAAAAAAATATTTTAGTCCCGCGTCTATGGCCCCGTGGCATGTCTGTACCACATGAGTTCTTAGCATGCACCACAAGCGTCAAACTGAACGAAATGTTTTACAAGATATTTTTTTAAATTGGTTCTAATACAGCATATTTTGAATAGTGACGCTTTGATTTTATTTGTACTGTGGCATAAGAAGATTTGGCATATCAAAAAATATATAAAAAAAATGAATTTTATGGGTAAAGGAAAACTATCAGTAACAAATTGTAATTAGCTTTATGAAAAATGCTCCACAGATAAAAACTATTTTTACTCTTGGTAGATTAGTGGTAACATCTTAATTATGTCACATTAAACAGACAAGAATAACCATAGATTGAATCCACTGCGCTGATTTTAAATAAATATATTCATTTCTGTAAAGCTTAAAGAGACAACCAGATAATACAGAAATTATGATAAATGATACAGAGGTAGAACAATATACAAATCCTTAGCCTTTTTTGTGGTATAAAAAGTTCATGTTTGATAATAAGCATAACCTCATTTGATAATAATTACTAAAAGTGACGCGAACTCTTTTCAATAATAAATAAATATATTTAGACATATTATACACATATCAAGCTAGCCCCAAACTAAGTAAGACTTGTATTATGGGATACTAACTCAACGATATATTTCATATTATATAATACACATATAAATAACACCCAAGACTAAGAATGAATCATTAATGGTCACAAACTATATTATAGAGATTACTTTATGGTCATCACATACATGTTGCTCTCAGCAGGGATCAAAACCCGCAACTTCCGGGCCGAGAAGCTAGTCACCTATTTACTCGGCCACGGCTGATGACGACTGTCGTCATTAATAAGATAAATAACAAAAAAACAACATACCTAAACCATCTCTCCACGCAACATCCACGAATCTTAAAGAATTGTAACTAATAATCAAATATTTCATATACTTTACTCCGAATACATTTAACTCATTACTCTAAGACAAAATTTCATTACACTTGGACTTAAAGATAAAAATAAATATAGGCTTAAATTAGATAATAAATTTATCCTTCTCAATATTTGATTTATCAATAGATTGACCCTTCCATAAACCTTGTTGAGGTCAATAGAGCTCTTCGTTATGATGGTAAATCAATAGCCTTAAGCCTTCGAGGCCGATCCACATAATCTTGATCTGCCTATTCGTTTTTACGAAAATATATTAGACCGCTTCTTATCCGGCTAAACGAAGATAACTTGTTTTATATTGGATATACTATCTGATATTTTTTATTTGTTGATGTGATGGATATGCTGAAATGTATTTTTTATGTCTTAATATTTATAAATTAATTATGGTTTCTAAACAGAAGTTATGTCGTTCATATTTATAGGTTATTTGTGGGTAAGGGTGGTAAGTATAAGCAAAAGTAACTATCTACCTACCTATACAAAATTTCAGATACATAGATGTTTGATTTAATGTTCGGGTAGTACCGCTAAAACAAAATTTAAATTTGTATTTTTTAATAGCGATGCTCCCTGGCGTCTACCGTCTAGTAAGCACTTGGATTAAATTTTGACTTGCAATTTTTATGCTTACCTCCTTTCAAAAACGATCCAGCCATTAATAGATAAATCGGATTAAAAATTAAAAAGAGAGCCAAAAACTTATTTGAAATCAAACTAAACCATCACGCCAGAAGACCCAAAAAGGAAGTGGCAGAGGTATTAATACTTTTTAATATCATGTGCCATTTTGCTGGGTCGTCTACTAACAATTCCTGCATCGCGCACTAACTTACTGAGTGAGAGCTCTCTTACACGCGCAATAGTTGCAGTTAACCATATTGCCGAACAAACGGACATATTTTCCTGTTCCTTGGCTCACTTCACAAGCGTAGCTTTATATTTTTTGTGTTATGGGATGTAAGATTAATTTGTGTGGGTTATGTTTTTAACTTTTTTTTTTTTTTGTACATATATAAATTGTTACAAATGTTGTGTACAAATATAAATTAGTAGTTGTATTGTCATTAAGTAAAATATGTGGGTTATAAACCAGCTATAAATGTATTGTCTATAATTGTATGTTGTAAAGTAAAATTTAGCCGAATTGGATTTAAATCTGTAATGGTTATGTTTATGAATGAATAAATAAATAAAAATAAATAAATTTTTGGCACCTGGTGCTCCGAGTACCTTTATTTTGTATTGGAAATTGCAAACAAGCACAAAATTAATCGTATTTAGAAAAAGAGGTAATTTTAATATTGCGAACAGAAACAGTTATGTATCAGAGTCGATGAACATGGTTTCAATTGTCTTAATCTATTTTATCCTCCAAAACTAGAAACCTTTCGAGTGAAAATTTCCGCGAACTCAAATCTCAATCAAAATTACTAGTTAAATTAAACGACCTTTATTATTATGACTACCAACTGGAAGCTAAAACTCTTGCTTGTTTAAAATTTATTTGAAGATGTAATAAAGGTACTTTGGGCTCCAACTATTTCAGAATGTAGTTACTAAAATTCCTACTACTACTACTTATATTTCTCTACCCCTGTGCTTTTCCCCTGTTTCTGAGCTTTTTGAAATTATATACTGACTTATATTTGCGTCCTTTATTCACGATTACACGACTTTGGCAAATTTAAGAGTTAATCGGACCTCTGATTATGTATCTTTACCGACCGTTGAATGTGTCGAAAGTTACAAGATTATCGCTGTCAATGTCAACACGATCAATGCTACACAATCTTGGTTGTAAAAGAAACGTTATCAGGGCGCTTGGTTATAAAACGGCATAGTAGTCACCTCTTACGATCACCCATGGGAAGAAATGTGGTAGTGATATTTAAAACCGACACTACACAGCATATTATCAACTAATTATCAACGTAGAAACATGAAACATAGTTTATAGCATAGTATAGTATCCGCTTTAATCTCATTTAAATATTTTTCTTTTTTATATAAAACACAGAGGTACATTAAACCAACAAACCGATCTAACTTGACTACTCGTGCGAACTCAACTTCTTTCAAAGCTGGAAACTACAAACGGTATATTTTAATTACTGTATAATATCTTTTCTTTGCTCTTTTATTCTCAAAGATCGTAAATTACAAAATTAAAGAGCGAAAAGTCAACACAGAATAATATTTTCATAAACAACAAGAAAATTATGTAACCGTTTTTTTGTTAGAAAACCAGACTAGGTCGAAGTCCTTTTACAAGGGCTGTATTCAGGATTTTTATTATATACGATATGTTTCAAAGAAGTTTTGAAAAAGTGATTTTGAGTTTAATAAACATTTTATAGATAAGACGGTCAATATAAAGGGACCATCTTTATGTCTTAAAATAACTATTGACTTTCGGATATTTTAATCGCGTGTCATTATTCAAACTTCAATAGAGATGATGGTTGACAATTACCACCTGCTTGGAACACGATCATAAGCACAACCAAGCAAGGTAAGAACACTAGCAATACTCCAGATAACATTAGCTCTTTTTGTACATAGCAAATATTAAACGCAAATGTAACTTAAATTTTGTGAAGGTAGTTAGTATAAATAATTTTATAGTAGTGTATAATGACAAACAACACCTCAGTCTTCCCGTGACCATGATAACTGAAAAGTTTTCGAAACATCGGGTTGAAATAAACCATGTAATAACACGCGATTAAAATATCTGAAAGTCAATAGTTGTTTTAATTATAATGTACAATCGTCAAAGTCTTAGAAAATACTATCTTTAAGTCTCGTAAATATATTCTTTAATCAATACTAACAACATATATATGTTATACATAAATGTTGCAAAAAAAATATAATTAAATAAATTGCTCTGGGGCATATTCGATCCAAAAGTTCCCATTACACTGGCAGCATTACTCCGCTGACCAGCTAGGGGGATCCTCTGCATCAAAAATGCCTCAGAACGGTAGTCCCAGCCACGGTTCCTCAGGCGGCGATCTTTTTCTATTAAAATATACGTGACGAATTGAGAACACTCCTTTTTTTGAAGTCGGTTATAAAGTGTTCCCCTCTAAAACCCAAACTCCGGTAGTCTCTCCAGCGAGAGGCACAAAGAAAAAAGAATACATAAGCTGACTACACTTAGAAAGCTTATGTCTCGCAGCCATTTCAGCAGCAGCCCTTTTCAGTTTTCTATTCTATTCTATATCGACCAACGGACACCAAAATCTTTTTCATACGTAAGAGTACTTCATTTCATCAAACTAGCTTTCCTTTGCCTTAAGAACAATGTGATTAAAATTTAATGAAATGAAAGGAACAAACAAAGAAATAAGGTTAAATGCTTAATTCGTTGCCCTAATGCCAGTTACGTTCCTGCATTTGATGTTATTAAAATTTATAATGAGATTGTTTTGTTTACTTTGAACCTCGATCCTGTCCAGAAACACAACTGTGAATATGAAATTAGAACTTTTTGATTTAATCAATTACATTCCTTTTTCAATTGCAATCTCTCTTTTATAAATCTTCCAGGGAGTCAAAATGATTCTGTAATCTTCAATGGAAGATGACAATGATATTCAAATATGATGATTATTTTATTTTTCTAACTTATGTTACATCACAATTCAGATGTCGTCCAGAATTTGACTAACAACTTGTACTACTAATAGTTTGGGACGTCGAGTACGTGAAATGTTGTGTTATAGAATAAAACTATTCCATATCAAATAATCTAATCTCAAATATTTGTGAAATAAAAAGGGTAAGGATTGTATAATAATGGATGATTGGTTATCGACAAACTACCCTTTTAGAGCACCATCCTACCAGTCTCCAAACACATCGCCTATCAATCTTTTGAACATTTCCAAATACCTAAGTAATCTATATTCTATGTTAACAAACGCCACGTGATAAAATGGGTTCGTACTACTGTAAGTCGACACTACAAAGCTAAAATAGTCAAAAAATCTGAAAGATATGCTGGCATATGTAACAACTTTCAATGATGATTTTCAGTTTATCCCACATAGGATGTCTAGTTCATGAATTGAATCTTAATACTTTATTGTGTTCCATTGATCTTATGCAAAAAACATGTGCAATTATCTCGAAATGGTTTCTTTACATACACACATACATATACTCACGGCTATAAATCCCTAGAGGGGTAAGGGGTAGCCAGAGCTAAGGAATTTTGATTTCTTAAGATTTGTTAAAAAAAAGAGTAATACATATTATTGAGTGATCCCTCCAGAGATTTGAGTCCAAGACTTCCGGTTAATGAGGCAAACGCTGTAACTGTTAGACCACACAGGCACGTATCTAATTTACTGGCATTAAATAGGAACACATAAATTAAGTAAAATACATGTAAATCACATGTATTCGGAATGCACAGTGTGTCGTTTGTATGGGCTGACATTTTAAATTATTAATCGCGTAGCTGTTCTATGCGTATACCAGAAATTCTCATTTTATATCTTTTTACCTAATTTATTACCTAATAATTTCAGACTTTCCCATACTGACTGATTTGAATGAGCCACCCTGTATACGGTATTCAAGTTTTTGCCTTAGACTAACACTACCCCATTTCTAACCGTGGGTGATCGTAAGAGGCGACTAAGGATATAGGGGCTTCTTAAGTGATTTTTGGGCGATGTGGTTAGAGACCCGTCACCAAAAACATTTATTTATTATTACAATATTTTCCCCAATCAACTTCCAAAAGTGGCTGCGGAATTTTTCATTCCAAAGCTCTAGCTACCCCGTTAAGGGATTTATAGCCGTGAGTATATGTTTGTATGTATGTAAGTTTTTTTTTATTTAAAAGCTTTTGTTGTATAATAAAACCTTAATCAATATTAACTTCATCACCCAGGTTATCACGAAGAAGTCTCTTATTTATAATTATGTACTTCATTTATTTAAGAATGTTAATAGTAATAGCTTATTAATAAAGTTGTAATACCAATAGCTTATTTATTCAAGAATAAACACCGGAATATGACCAAAAATATGACCGTGAAATGAGCCCGAAAATTTATCGTCTAATTGTTGCTGTGTCACTCCTTACAATATCATTCTTTCTACTGAAGTATATTACTTCTAGTTTTAATATTTATTAATAGAAGGGCAGACTATATGTTAATGGTATTTATGTATCACCTGATATTTTTAGAACCATGGGTCTGCATTTATGAATCTTCCGAAATCGTCAAGCGAAAACACCACGACAGAACCCACGAGACTAAGTTATTCTTTTTATGAGACAGTGTGTTTACTATTGAAAATTCACAAATGATTGTAGAAAATACAAAGTGGATTATTATGAGGTCCTGTTTTTTTAAGTATTTCAGTACTTGTAACTGAGCAAACGAAATTATAAAATGTTATTAAAATACTACTGTTGTAAAATATATTGCACATAAAATAATTGTGTACGACTTGAGTTTTGAAACCACTGCTTTAAATTATGATGTTAGGGTAAAACCTCTCCAAAATTATAAATGTCTACCGCTTATGTTATCTACTGGCACATTGCAAAGCTAAAAAGCCTGATATAAAACATGAAGGAATTTAATTAACCCACATGGAAAGAGAATATTGGTCGCACATATTTTACATTGCGGAAGATGCAGAGAGATTACGTTTGGCGTTGTAATTTAAATATAATTGTCATTTAATTTGTGTATTCTTGATTTATTTAACAACCTCTTTTAAATCATATAGCAACATGTTGTACAAGAAAAATACTAATAATATTTTGGTTATTTCGAATGAAGTGATTGAGAAATTTGAGATGGGGCTGTCATTAAAAACATTGTTGAATTAGTCATTAGCACATTTACATTTGATCTGTAAAAAATAAACCAAAATCATCTTTACCTGAGAAAATACACAAACCATCGTACTAAGTGTCAATAGAAAGTATATGCCAACCCCAATGAAAATTCACGGCGGGGGTTTATAAGTGTTTTTATTTGTGTCAAATTTATTATTAACGTTTATCTAGCGGTGTCTCCTACAAAAGTTGGTATTGCTTGGAAATGAACCTCACATTAGACTTCAGAAAAGACGGAGGTAAATAAAACACTTATTCCGAACTGAAACTCATAGACTCAAACTTTCCCGATATGTATATGCCCGAAGGCGTTGGCGGAGGTACTAATACTTCTGAACATCACGTGACATTGTCACCTGGTATTCATAGTACCTACGTTTTTCTTGGACAGTGTACTCACATTATATGCTGCAGGCCTATCGCCGTTTTGTACCAATTCATTGTCACATGACTAAGTACACTGACTTGTTTAATTTATCAAATAATTATGCAAGTCGACCCTTGTGATATTGTTGCAAACATTATTTCTCATAATGTTCATCGTGCGTTACGTTATCTTCCATGCTCCCTGCCTCTGTCTACATAGATTAATAACGAGGTTCGGTTCTAATCTCCTTTATGACTGTATGCAGTTTGTTCTAGTCTGGTACATCATGAGAATTTGTAAACAGATAATACATACATACATACATACATATACTCACGGCTATACATCCCTAGAAGGGGTAGCCAGAGCTAAGGAATTAGAAACTCCTCAGCCACTTTTGGAAAGTTGAGTGGGGAAAAGATGATGAGATAAAGGTTATTGGTGATGGGTCTCCAACCGCATCGCCCAAAGATTTCTTAAAAGCCCCAATACCGTTAGTCGCCTCTTACGTACACCGGAAACCGGAAGAAATGGGGTAGTGCTATTCTAAGCTAACACTACACAGCCTAAACAAATAATATGTTCATATTATTTAAAATTATGAATTTTTAATCCTTGACACTTTGTAAAATTAAAATTCTGAACATAAACAGATCGAGTTTTAGAGAAATTAATTTTCTTCTATCGCTCTTGGAAGATGAGAGAAGAAAGCTTGGTCAGAAAAAGGTTATAATTGTTCATGCATTTAAGACCTCACAACGCAAAAAACTGACTTATTTACCTTATCAGCCTTAATTAGCTCTTATTCACTTAGAAACTTCTATGCCACAGCCCACTATAACGACGGAAAAATACACTGAAAAAAAATATTATAATTTTATTTTTCTTGGTTATAATTAGTGAAGAAGAACATATCGTTTTCCCGCATTTCTAGGTTATCCGTATTCACATGATAAAAGCCAACTTTATCACTGCTGTTGTGTGACGCCCATTATTGATAAGAAACAACTTAAGTTTAATTGGCATCCTACCAATTTATTTAAAATAAAAAATAACGTAAATATTAAATTAAAATCAAAAGTTACTGCAAACATATGTGTAGCAACAGATTTGCTTTCCAGCGGAGTGCTACAATCCGAGTTGATGTGTGGTTATGTGGAAATAGTACTGTCTTTAAGGTTCATGAGAATGTTCAGTATAAGAAAATGGTATCACTATTAAATCGTAACTGGCGATACAACGTCATAAAAGATAGGAACTAACTTAACAGTTGATTTATTGAGACGTCGACTGTCTGTTACTAAAAACATTAGTTTAATTTGCATTAGGCTAACATATTTAAAATAAAAAATAATACACATTCTGTTACATTCAAAAACCGTGGAACCATTTATGTAGCAAAACATTTGCCTTCCTGGAACAGTTTGCAATAACCCTTTCAGAACTTAATAGCATCTATCAGTGAGAGCTCAGTGTCTATGAAGGAACACATCCTTTGCATAGTTATTGACGGAGCGCTACGATCCGAGATGATGCGTGGTTACGTGGAAATAGTCCTGCCTTGGGGTAATGAGTATGTTATTACGAGTGTGTTTAGTATTAAAACATGCAACCATAATGATGTATTCCTGAAACAGTTCGTACAACTAATACCAATACCAATTACCCGGGAAACATTCTTATTTAATATACTTGACTAAAACAATAAGGATACACCAACACATGATATGTTTAGACTATTATAAACTGTTAAGTTTTCAAATTTTATAACATATCTATATACATTCTGTGTACTAAGTATCGGGAATTTGTCAATAAAACAAAAAATACAAATTATTCATCTAAATTTATTTTATCGCCTTCAAAGTAGGCCCCATCGCTTGCGATACAACATCTCCACCGCCTTACCCAGTCTTCCATACATTTTTCTCTTCTTTAGCTCATTTAGCGATTTTTTTTTATGGCTTCTATCGACTCAAAACGTTTTCGTCGAAGTGGTAATTTTAACTTGGGAAATAAAAAAAGTCAGACGGAGCCATATCAGGTGAATACGGTGCTTGGTCGAGAACTTTTGTTGATTTTGAAAACTCTTTCACTATAACGGCTGTGTGTGATAGTGCATTATCATGGTGCAGCATCCATGAGTTGTGTTGCCACAAATCTGGACGTTTTCGGCCGATACTCTCACGCAAACGCTTCATGACGCCTAAATAATATTTTTTAATCACTGTTTCTCCCTCTGGAAGGAATTCGGAGTGAACCACACCACGGTAGTCAAAAAAAACTGTCAGCATCACCTTGATTTTGGAGCGACTTGGCCGCGGTTTTTTTGGTTTCGGCTCGTTTTCGAGACGCCATTCTGAAGATTGTTGGCTTGTTTGCATGTCGTACTCATAAACCCATGTCTCGTCGCCAGTTATTATACGTTTCATAAAGGTCGGATCCGTAGAAGCTCGGGAAACCATGTCTTCAGCGACATGGTTTCGCTGCGCTTTTTGAACAAAATTGAGCTCTTTTGGAACTAGTCGAGCGGCGACGCGTTTCATGCCTAAAATGTCAATGAGAATGTTGTGGACGGACTTAAAAGATATGTTCACCTCACAAGCCAACTCTCTCAGACTCATACGTCGATTTTCGAGCACTAGCTTCTGGATGCTGTCGATGTTTTCTTTGGTCGTAGCGGTTGAAGGTCTACCAGAACGAGGCAAGTCTACTACTACTTCTCGGCCTTCTTTAAAAGCCTTATACCATTCATAAGCCCTTGTTTTCGAAATACACGATTCGCCGTAGGTATTCCGCAACATTTTTAGTGATTCACCACATGAAATATCATTCACACAAAATTTAAGGCACACTCTTTGTTCAACAATATTTTCCAATGTAAAAATCGCCGAGGACTCAAAATTATGACCAACAAAAAATGTAGTTTAGAACAAATTAAATGAAAGATCCCGCTCAAATTTTGCGCGGTTAATCAGTACAGTACTACCAACATGCAGTAAAAAAATTTGAACGACGTCTTTTACGCGGGTCTTTTTATTGACATATTCCCGATACTTTTTACACAGAGTAGTATATAAAAGAAAGTGGTGTTAATTACTCTATATATAACTCGAGAACAGATGAACTGATCTGGCTGAAAATTGTTGCAGAGGTAGCTTAAAACCAGGAAAAGGACATAGAATATATATCATCATGCTAAATATCGTAGGGGGTAAGCAGTAAAAATATTTATCACCATCCGTGCGAAGCCGGGGCGAGCTACTAGTAATACATATAAAATATTAATACTGCTGCCATATTGCTTACATCTGTAACTCCTTAACTAAATCCCAAATTGTATTCGGTTGAACATTAATACCTTACCAGTAAAATACGTGTAATCAACTCCACACTTGCAAGCAAAACTCGTAAACCATTAACTAGACTAACTCCGAAACCCTTTGTTAAGGTAATTTCAAGTTTTAATTGGTGTTTCCTTTGATTCAGATGAAACTTCGTAAGACTCACGGCAAGGATGTCTCCGAGCTGAACTGAGTATATCAGTCATTTTATTATACAATTTCTTGGGAATCGTCAACATTTATCTTCTGCCTTTGAGCTGAATAAGTATTTAGGTAAGGATTTAAGGCAGATATTTATTTTACGGCTTGATTTTACATTTGGTTTGAAATTTTAATTGTTCTGATATTCGATAATATTTACCAATTTAAACAGTGAAAGCTCAATGGGTAGCACACCGCTTTTTGTGCAGACAATGTGGGTTCAAATCCCGGGTCGGGCCCCGGTGAGGGAAAACATCGGGATGAAACCCACATGACTTGGGCGTACTTAGCCATGTGACAGTGTATTTGTACAAAAGGGCGATAGGCCTTCTCCTACTTAAGTACACTGTTTAAGCAAAACGTGGGTACTCTGATCACCAGGTGACAATGTCACGTGATATTCAGAAGTATTAGTACCTATGCGAACCCCTTCCGAGATGTACTGCGTGAACATTTGAGTTTACAATGCATATTTTCACATTAAATTTTAACTCCTTTGATGAAAATATTTACTTAGAAGTGGTACTCAAAATAAGCAATTATTGAAAAATCTTTTTGTAAACAGTGCTCTTCATTTAAGGGAGATTAAAAGAAAAAAAATAATTATATATTTATTAATGAAAGTAAGTTATTTCTGTGTCTGAGAACAAAACTTTTTATTTAAGCTAAAAACTAATAATTTAACAAAACAAAACCGAAAATGTTCTTTGCAGTGCAAATCATGCGTAAATGTTTGGTAATATATTAAAAAATAATCTGAAAAGTTGCTTGTATTGTAGCACTTTATGGAATTTAATCAATTAACACCGAATTCATGTGTTCAGGAACTTTCCAATTTCAACCATAATAATAATTAATCTACTGAAGTGTCAACACAAATGAAATTTATAGCGGTAACTTGTCACTGCTGTCTATGAATTTGGTTATGATTACTAATACAACTTGAGTGATTATGTGTGACAATTTGAAAACAATCAACTAGATTAATGCGTAAGTGCTTTCAATAACCATATTGAGTTTTTAATAAATACATTACAAGTTGAAAATGACAATGTGCGAAATGAATACTGAATTTAATATTTCATGCTTCTGAATTTTTTTAAGTCTTGGCTGTTTTTACAACCGCGATAGCTCAAAAGAAGGAACCCGTCTATCATGCAGGCAGACGTCTCCAAATCCTGGGTCGGGTTTACACCATTTTGTCTTTTCTCAATGTATGTTTGTATGTATCTATGTCACATGTGTGTTTTATTTTTCGTGGATGTTAATGGCGAGTAGTTTTCGTCAAGAAACCTAGCTGGCTAAATTGTGCTTACTTATGTGACAGTTTATTCTTTTGATACGGAGATTAAGGCCTGCCCCTATCGCGTGAGTGCTCTGTCAAAGCAAAACGTGGGTACTTTGAACAACAGATGACAATGTTACGTAATGTTTAGAAGTATAATCAAAATTGTCAACCCCTTCGGGGATATACGGCGTGAACGTTTGAGTTGATTTAAGATGAACTTTTATCTTTATGTTTATTCTATATTATCTATACTAATAATAAATCTGCAGAGAGGTCAAATCTGTACATGACATATATTTTCAAAACAACTATCTCAATCTAGGTGATTAGTGATCGATACTGATGCCAGAAATGCAATCAATAAAATTTTGTCTGTCTGTCCGTCTGTCTGTCGGTTTGTATGTTCCTTATGGAAACAAAACAACTCGACGGATTTTAACAAAATTTAGCTCATTAATTCTTCATACTCCTGGGCTGGTTATAGTTTACTTTTCAGCAGAGTAGTGAAGGGGAATTTCGGGAAATTGTCGGAAAACAGGAGAAGTTACTTTAATTTTGAAGCTTCCGTCGCGTGTGCAGCCTTAATGGTTAAAGTGACATAGAAATTATGTATCACGGAAATATTCTTCCTCAAATTGTCTAAATAATATTCCGGAACAGCATATGTCTGTATTTTATGGTTGACTCACAATAACACGTTATATGATAGCTTAGCAATTCGGAGCATTCTGGTTATATTTGTTTACTCTTACGATTATTCTACCCTTACTCATCCCTAATATAAAAAATTAACATTATTACCTATTCAATAAAAAAATAATCATAGAAATCGGTAGAGAAACACCGAAATTATACATGAAATAAGCCATCGCGCCCGTGACCAAAACCAAATCCTTACTAATTTACATATTACATACTAGATGCCGCCAGTAGTTGCATCCTACTTGTATATTTTCTTTTTTAGATTGTTATAAAATACTTCATAGCGATTTACCCAACTTCAACTCAACCTGAAAATTTGCTCAATAACGGATATACAGAAAATCACAAAGCTACACTTTTCAGGAGTGCTATAAATTGCAATCATTGAGCTAAATTCCATAAAGGTTGAGCAGTGATTGATAGATATTTAAAAAACAACGCTACCCGGGCCGATCCACTAGTTTAACATATAGCTGAGGTATTACACATACCACAAGTAAAGTTTGTAGATACTTTGAGGCTAACTTTATCTGTATCTGTGTTATTGTCCTTAAAATTTTATTTCTACATATTATACGTATCTTCACCCTTAGTAATTAGTCAAATTTAAGTTCAGCTGCACACAATATAAATAAAATAGTTCCATAATTATATGCATCAGAACTTAGTCATTTTATTAATATTTATTATATTTATAGGTTTTATTTTTTAATACAACTGTTGGACAAGCAGTCAGACGTATACATATACAGACAGATAAAGTAGGCACGTCTTACGTTTAATCCCGGTTAATATAATTTGTTAAGATATAAAAGGCTCGATTTATTGAAAATCAACAAATAAAAATATTGTCATCGGTTTCAAAGGTTCCGTTTTATTGCCGGTTCCAAGGAGATTTGCAGTAGTTATTAGTCCGCAAACAAGTACTAGGTCAGAATTGTGAACTATGTCCAAATTCTTCCAGGATAGTCTCAAGGCATACAGTTATGACGGATAAGGACTGTGGTAATCATTTATATATATCAACGTTTACAACTTTTTAGTATAC
Source organism: Bedellia somnulentella (assembly GCA_963576735.1). NCBI lineage: Eukaryota > Metazoa > Arthropoda > Insecta > Lepidoptera > Bedelliidae > Bedellia > Bedellia somnulentella. Next base: position 9,041,039 of record OY755171.1, read on the forward strand.
TGGTAAATATATTCATTTTTATTCTTCTATCT